>JABSTQ010011290.1:0-455000 GCA_013358835.2 Ixodes persulcatus
CTACGTCTATCGTTCGCCACGTAACCACGCTCTCGTTTATTCCCACGCGCAGAGAAAGGGACGGGACGCGTGATTAAAAGAAGGTGTTTGATTGGTTCTGGTTAGCTTGCAGCTCCCACAGCACTGTGAGCTTAGGGGTGAACGAAGTATAGTATCGTCGTGATGACGCAATGCCGTGACTCTGTTGTGCCTGGAGTTCGTAAGCCGTTGCCTTCCAGCGATGTCTACACACAAGCTTTTCTCCTTCGCCTTTCCAGCCCTCCTTTGTGCGTCTGTCCAGCTCTTCGTAAAAGGCTTTGAGCTCAGGTGGCCGTCAAGTATTTCCTCTGATGCTCTTTCACAACATTTCACCATGCAAAATAATTCTCCTCTTCTTTCTTAAAGCTTACAAACAAATTTTATAATTTAGGACAAAAGTAATTTCAAAAGTAATAAGTAATTTCTCGAAATTGCTGCTTGAAAGTAATTCATTACATTACTAAATTACTAGCCTAGAGAAGTAATTCATTACATTACTCATTACTGTCGTGGTTGAGATAAGATTGATTGAACTGCGTAGGTTTATTCTAGCATAGCAATAAATGTAGGTGTAAGTTGTGCCGTGTCTGGTCGCGATCTGGTGGAGAGAGGGTCCGCGCGCGGAAGCGGCAGGCAGAGTCCAGGGTCACCCGGAGGCGGTGGCGATGATGATGATCTCCCGACAATTACTCCAAAAAGTAATTTAATTACTGTAATTCCATTACAGTAATGTCATTACTGCCATCTCTGGTTGGGAGCCGAGAGATAGCAAACGAATCACTGCGACGGGGCTGCGTGGTTATGGTTGCCATGCAGTGACCGTCGGACCCGCTGTGTGGCACGCTCGTGACTTAGTAGCAGAGCCAGATAGGTGAGTCAAGCACCGATGGGCTCGAGTAGCCGCTGGCTTTTCCCGAGCCGTTCCACTGGCTGGTCCCATTTGCCCGGTTTTCTTTATCTCCATTCCCTTCCCATTTGGCTGTTACCAGAAATTCCCACTTGATCCAATGATCCAATTCATTTTTATTTTGAATTGGTTTAAGTCTGCGGTGCCTAACGGCGGGAGTGGACAGAGGCATATCATTTTTATTTCTTCTTCTGTCGCCTCACCTCATCATACGCCTTTCCATGGCCCAGACTGTATTTAACATGTTGCACGAGCAGCATGCAGCTTTTCTGCTTCGGCGATCTTGTTTGAAAATAGAGATAAAATTGTAGCCATATCTCTTTATTTCCATATATCGGCTGCGTTTCATGCGTCGCCTGCCCTGTCAACCATGCCTGAAATGTTGGTTGAAGCTTCGCCCGCAGCTACAGGCCATACCTCAATAAAGCCACATATGAAAATTTACAGTTCTACAAAAAACACGCACGAAAAATCGAATAGGAACGAGCGCGCCGACAGCTAACGTCGTCACAGCCTCCACAGGGCGAGCGGGGCGAGTCGGGGAAAACTTCTGTCCTCCCCGTGACGCGAACTTTTCGGGGCTAATAGGGCAGTGAGGGTAGTTCCATAGCCTCCTCTATAGACCTTTTCATCCTCCTCCTCCGCATGGGTGCTGCCATCTTGGAATCATGTGACGCGGCAGTCATTAGGTTGGTTCACTTTGCTGCTCCGCTCTCCCCTCCGCGCCTTAGCAGATGTTTCGTATTCGTGTTTTTCGTCGCGTTCCACCGCGCTTTCTTGCCTTACTTGGGAAACTGTAGTCCGATATGTCTACTCGACGACTAAGACATCACGAGGGTTCAAAGGTCCTTATGACAACTGAGGTTTGTTTACTAAGAGCGGCGGAACATTCCCAGTAAGAAGCGCGTATATTTATTTCGCGCATTTAGGATCGGATGGCGTCAAGAATAGTCAGCGCAAGGAGACTATCTTTATTTCCTGAGAGTATCGTTCTTTGTATTCATAATATATCGAAAACAGTTTCTTTTCATTATGTGAGTAAACTCGCGGAGGAGATAGACAACGAACGTTTAACTTGTATTTTATCTGAGGCTAGAAGTAATGGTACGTCAACATCAGGTGATTTGTTTGTTCATAATATCACACCTACATGTGGATGATGTTCTCAATCTTTTTTGCGACATAAACACTCGGTTGGTCGGTTTACTTAAGCAGTTTAAAAAATTGTATACCGTGCTGGCTCCCATTTCGACAGTCATTTAAGTGATTTATTGATTATCTTTAGATAACCCGTGCCGTCCACTTAATTTATTTTAACACAAAGGTTGGGACTTCCCGCGTAAGAAACTGCCACAGACACTTAACGATAGCGAGTTTTAGAATAGCGTGCACAAAGAAATAACGTCCTTTCTATTTGCAAATCCAAAACGCGGTTTGGGTTCGGCGCATGCGCAATAATGACGACGCTTTTTTTTTTTTGCGTACGCTGTTTTAATTTTTGTGAGTATCTAAAATCCGCAATATTAAACGCCGAAAAAAAAAAAAAAAGAGCCGTCGTCTGCATAACAATCACTTGAGTCCAGGATTGTCTATGGTGAAAAGTGGTTTACTTCTGGTTGCTGGCGACGCCGAAATTTACAGTGCGAATCTGGTCAAATAAATATTTGTTCACACAGGTCCGTGAAGTGGCGCCTAGCGCTAGAATTCAGCCAAACTTTCCGAAGTATTTCTCCTCCTGCTCCCTTTAATTTTATTTGGCCAATTTTACGGAAAACAAATGCCAAATTTAATTTGACGGGCCTGTCACTTATATCATATCTTGAGTAAGGAAATGTTTATATTAAATAATTTACTTCCTAGGGCCAATATCGCGAAATGCTGCTTATGAGTACTTTAGCAGGATTAATAATTTAAGAAATTTCTTACTCGGCATGTTAAAACATGCTCGAGTACTGAATTAAAAAAAAGAGGCCGACATGATACTATTTCTTATACCAATTATCTGCGTCATTACACGATACATCTTTAGTCTGCGAAGGTCACTAAAGGTAGGGTGCCCACGAAAAGTAAACAGTGAGTAGTTAACTCACGAGTTCGTTTGCTCTGGCCTATTCAGCACATTGCTAATCAAGCTGCCGATATGCTTATTTACATTCACGTGTTAGTCTCTTGATTAGTTTGTTTTTCTGGAAACTGGTGTCATCGGGTACGGCCGTAGACGACGGTAATCTTCCCTGTTCATCAGTCAGGCGTTTCGCAACCGACCATAACCAGATACATCAATGGAGTTTGTAAAAAAAGCCCGCCATCAGGCTAAAATACACCTCGTAGTACTCAAAGTGGCTCAATACCACTGTTTCATTGGTCGTGTGCTACAAGGAACTTAATCGTGTCACAAAATTAAGCAAAAACAACGTAAAACAGCAACATAGCCGTCTTTACGTTGAAACCGAAACCAACCAAATTGAAGCAATCTAATGGCGCCGAGTCAGCGCCCTTTATCCGCCGGTGAGGCAACTATTAAATGAAAGGTCTATACTGATAAAGCCTGGCACGGCGCGAAAAGAGGCGGCCGCCGAAATGGGAAAGGAGGGGCGGGGAATCGGGAGAGGAGGGGAGACTGCCTGCTAGTGCCACACAAGAGCGAGCGGCCAAACGCAGAAACACTTTTTTTCCTCCCTTTTTTTCGGTATCGTGGAGAGGGGAAACTCAACGTGAACCCTTTCTCTTTCCCGTTCCTCCCTGCGTCCGCTCAACACCTCCTAGAAGAGAAGGCCAGAGCGCTCCGAGTCGTTACGTCACAATGGCGGAGGAAGGAAGTCCATCGCGCAACTACGTGAGAAAAAGTTCTGGCATCGACGTGAAAAAAACGTTTCTTTTCGAGCGGCGCGGGGTATTTGTGAGCGTTTATCCGACATTAATATATGTTTTAAAAGCGCAGTATTGTATAATTTATTATATATATTATATAAACATAATATACAACGCGCTACCAAGGTTGAAAGTACCAATTTTTTTATATTTATGATTAATCCCCGTAACCGCGGGACTACGTGCAATCCCGCAGATCCCCACACTTTTCGAATGAACCGGTCCGCTGGGACGTTTTCTTCCCTCGTACGGGCTCCGATTTAGGTAAATTTACGTTGTGTGTGAGCTGCTGACTGTCTAAAAAGGAACGCTGAGACTTTCAGAAGAGAAGGGAACCGAAAAAAAATCCAGTAATCGTCGCAGGGAGCGCACGCGAGCAAGAGATGGGTCTCGTGTGCGTGTGTGTGTGTGGTTTTGATCCTCCTACCCGTCGTTTTTTTTTTTTTTTTTTGTCGTCACCGCAGTCTTGGGTAGTTTTTTTTGTGTCGCTTGATACTACGGCATTTACGTGGATTCGCGGAACAACTCCTGCTAGGGTTTGAGTGACGTGTGGCAAGCCAACGATGACACTGGTTGATTATCGATAGACCTCTCCACAGAGAGAGGTGTTCAAATGTTTTCGTCACGGATATTGGGGGACGTATGGATACGATCGACAGGTAAGAAACAACTTATTTACGGGCTTTCTTGGTCATGTGGGACGCGAATAAAGTGCTGCAGTCGGGTTTTCTTCTTTTTTTTTTTGTTTTTCGTTATAGAATGGCATCTTGTTCGATCGTTATCCGTGTGCGGTTGCGTCGACATTTGTAAATCTGTGTGGTAATATTATAGTTTTCACTGGAAGGTGAATAACAAGTTTGTGTGATTATAAAAAGTGCGTTGTTTGTGGTTATGTGTTTATTTATACTAATGTTATTTTATTGCCTTTACCGCTTTTATACTAGAATCTTAACTGTAATAAGGTAATAGCATTATTGTATACAAAATACGTTATACATTGTTCTTAGGCAGCTCGAGCCCATAGGGAGAAGTAAATCAGTTGACTGTCCACACGGAAAAGTTCATATATTTTCATTCAGTGATATGGGACTTACTCAGTGATTATACATTGAACATTGAACATTGTTTTTATTTGTCACGTAAGTTTACAAAAACACATTAACGAGCCGGGTGAAGCCTCAGGGGCTTGTGTACCTGGCTCGGCAGTCGAAGTGAACAAAAGAAAAAAAAAAAAAAACACAAGTTGCACTCTAGCAAAACCATGTAATCCATAAAGTACCAGTATAACTGGACCATAGGTAGATTAACAATAATAACGTCGAGATCTCAGAAATTCAGACATGTCGCGTAAAACCAAAGAAAAAAAAAAGGAAAAAAAAAAACAATTAAAGGCAAAAAAAAAAAAGACAACAGGAACGTTCATTTTACTGTTCGAGGTTTCTAAGCGATTTTTTTTAGCTTTTGTTTTGACGTTAAATTCATTATATTATCAGGCAGGTTGTTAAAAACGTGCGGCACATAATACATTCGTGTTCGTTCACCATATTTGGTCCTGATACGGGGTATATCAAATCTAAGTGATGGCCTCATTGGACGCTGCTGAACGTAGGGCGTTTTGAAATCGGAGGTCCAGAAATGTCGGAGGACCACCGTTTCTCTAAAAAGCCCTATAAAGGACGGTAAGTTAAGTTTATTAAATATACTGTCACTCGTGGGATATTGCCTATCGAAAGAAACACTTTTCAAAACACTTCTTAGTAAGGAATTAATTCTATTGCGCCAAGAAAGAGAACATCCTGAAAAAAGGGTTATACCATATCGTAAATAACTATACGCGAGAGAATGCGCTAAAGTTCTACGAACGGAGAAAGGAAGAAACATTTTAATATTATAGAGAGAGAATGACACACTTCTTAATCTTTTGCATAAGTGTACCATGTGTGTGTTCCAGACCAAATCACTGTCAAAATATATTCCGAGATATTTGACCGTTGGTACATATTCAAGACTTTCACAACTGCACGATCTGCATTTAGAATTGTGTAGTGCTATCGGAACTGAAAGTTCGACTTGCTTAAGCGGGTTTCTAAAACAGACCAGTTTGGTCTTTACAGCATTCACTTTAATACGATTAGATTGAAACCAGTCCATAGTGAAAACAAGATCATTTTGGAGTTTTTGAATCGCGACATGATAATCCGCATCACATGAGACTAAAACCGTATCATCTGCATATTGGAATACTCTGAAAACTGAGACAACACTTGGAAGATCGTTTACATATAAATTAAAAAGCAAAGGCGATAACACAGAGCCTTGCGGTACCCCGGCCGTTAAGAGTGCTCTAGAACTCTTTTGAGATTTAAATGCTACTACATGGGATCGTCCTGAAAGATAATTTTTTAAAAGTGAAAAAAAATGGACCCCTAAATCCCAATTTGTATAGTTTAGTGCAAAGAATATCATGATTAATGCTGTCAAACGCTTTCGATACATCTAAGAACACAGCGCAGGTAAAAAAACTCTTATCGAAGCCCGTGTGCAAGCAGTCACTGAAATCTTCCAACAATGCCTGCGTTCCCCGCTCCGCTATAAAGCCGTACTGATTATCAGACAATAAACCAAAACGTTCTACAAAACTCGTCATTGTTCTTAAAATATGTTTTTCTAGCACCTGTGCAAGGCAGGACAGTATTGATATGGGGCGATAGCTTTTTATGTCATTAGTTGCGCCTCCTTTGTACAGCGGTCTAACAACAGCAGTTTTCATTGCTATAGGCCATTCTCCTGACTCAATGATATCGTTAAATATTTCTAGAAGTACGTATTTTAGCTTTTGAAAATTTCTTCGCAAGTCACGTATATGAATTCCGTCAAAGCCTGGAGATTTTTTTATCTTTAAAAGAAAACAAAAGGTCACGCAGCTCCTGTTCCGATAACGAAGGCAGAAAAGCCGAAGCCTGATTGTAGCCGTGCAAGGTTTCAACTGAAATATCGATATCTTGAACCGCGTCGGATTCACGAGCAAAAAAAATGCTGAAATCATCAATCGTTTTCTGTGTCACGGGTGCAAACGTCGCAAGCTGATTTGTCGACCCCATAATGTCATTCGATCGAAATTACATTACTTTTGCCATGTGGCCGGGGTATGATGCAAGAATTCAGTGACTGCACGCGATAACATCGCTTACATGATCGTAAGTGACACTTGTCTAGCCGTGCCCGCGTTGACTACGTCTACCTGATTTTTAACTGTGATCTGTTTTGCTGCGTCCAATCACTGCGTGTCTCGCCATTTTGTCGAAGTATTTCTGTGTAAAATATGCATTCCTAGAGCAATAATTGCGTGACCCAATGTTTTCTCTTATACGCCTACCTCGTACCATTTCATACCGATTATTTAGCGGTGTAATATTTTGCCCGTGTAATAAAATAATTTCGAGACCCCTTGATATATGTGCAGCTTTCATTTTAGCTAATAAGACACGCGTATGTGACTAAAAGCGCGTTACGACGGTCGATCCACGCGCGTTGCCTTCGCTTCGACGCGCGCCCCCGATGGCCTTCCTTCGCGACGTCACGAGAAGAGCACTTTGGCCTTGTCTTCTAGGAGGTGTTGGTCCGCTTCTCTGCAACGGCCCTTGAACGGTCGTGGTCGTCGGTTTCGTTTGCGCTGGAGGTTGTGCGACGAACTGCCCGGAAAGGTCGGTATCTGGTTCTTGGAGTGTTTGGCGATTCATGGGCCATATACTTCGTTTCACCTTAGGTTTGAACAAAGTCAAAGATATACTTCATTTCATCTTACGTGCGAGCGAAGGGAATGCTAGGCGTCGTGCCGAGCACTCATACGTTCCCTGCTTTGCACGTGCAGTTAATGCATTTCCTCGGGCTATCCTCTCACGTTTATAGACGCTTTCAGGCAGCTGTGCATGGGCGTCGCCATAACCGACCTTCAATTTTTGTTTCCTCTTATTCCGTTCGCTTCACTTCACCATTGCCACAGCAGGACAGGTTATTGCCATTGTAAGTGTTACTGTGTCCTTCTCCCCAGCATAGGCCTCTGTGGAGGCTCGTCAATACCCGCTTCAGTGGCTCGGCATCTCGGTAAGACAAGAGAAGGTCGGCAATGCCTTCGCTCACACATAAGATGAAACGAAGTATAAACCTTTCCAAAAACGAGCTTGTGGCCGGTGCCATTTTGAGCGGTCGTGCGTATGGCGCGTGCTTTGCTCGCTTTCCGAAGCGACGAACACGCACGTGCTGGGCTGTGAAGATCGCACGCTGGACTGTGATTTTGTAAACATTGGAAAGGTCTATAGAAGCGCGAAATCGACGCTTTGTGCATTGCTGTTTTGCTCGAGTGCGCGCGCGAGGCAGGAACGCAAAAAGTGCTGGGCTCGCGCTTTTGTCGAAAACACGAAAACAAGCGTGGTTCGGGGTGCGGCCGCTCATGACCCAAGCGCTCGCACACTTTCTCTGCTTTAATCTCTGCTAATCTTTGCCATTTCTGCTCTGCGCTACCATATTTGTCACCGTTCCGCGCGCTCCTCCTCTCGTTTTTCCTGCGGCCGCGCCCTATGGCTCCGTCGTCGATGTGCCAGGCTTTCTCCGTATAGACCTTTTTCGCAAGGGCGCCGCCATCTTGAATTGTCTTCACTTCCAGTATGGGCGAAAACATTGTTTTGCCTTTGCCACGCCGATAGAAGGCATTTAGGATATAAGCGTAACCGTCACACTTTCTCGTTTTGCCTCCCCTCTATTTTTTTACTATTTGCAGGTGGAAACGTCGGATTATTTTTTCTTCGCCCATACCGGATTAGGTGGCTGGGGACGAGAGTACACAGAAAAGGTCTATAGAGGAGGCTATGGTAGTTCAGATCAGGGGTCTCGTAATCCCCAGCTTTGGGGACAAGTTCTGGGTGCCCCGCGAGAGCCTTTCGGCCGGCCCGCGGCTGCCCACGCGGTCCTTCCAATAAAGTTCGGCCCGCTTTTCCACCGCTGCAACCTGGCGCCAAAGTCAGCCCGCGTGAAGGAACGGCGCCACGACGCTCAGCAAACTCGTCGCACCCGTTCTCATGACAGGTCAAGAAGGAAGTGGAAGCTCCTCCCACCTCTTTCCACTTTAGCAGAGCGAATGCTGGAGAGGAGGTCGCCTCCATTCCAGCGTTCGCTCTGCTAAAGTGGAAAGAGGTGGGAGGAGCTTACACTTTACCCTTAGCCTGTCACCAGACCTGTACACGTTACTGAATAAAGTAACCGATTACAATTACAATTACAGCCTCAAAAAAGTAATCGAAAATTACTCTAAAGTAATCGATTACTTCCCACGTTACTTTTCATACAGCTTTTTTTTTATTACAGTAGCATAATCCTTAAAACCTCGCGCTCAGTTGTTCCGAAAAAAAAAGAAAGACAGAAAGCCTTGACCGTTTTTGCTTAGAGCTGAGTGAGTGACGCCAACACACCCAATTTCTCTGATGAAAAAAAATGAAATGAAAAGAGCGCTGTTTAAATACATTACTCACAAGAGGCTGGATAAGGTCATTTTTCATACCCGGACTTAATCTCCGGTGTACCAAAAAAAAAAAAAAAAAAAAGTACCCAGGAAACGAAGCATAGTGAAGTGGCCTACTAATCCTTGAGGTCCCGTGCTTAGTGGTTTTATAAAAGAAAAAAATTGACCGTTGCTCAGAGCTGACTGACTCCAGCACATCTAACCCTCCCCTCCCCCTTTTTTTTCAAAAAAAAAAAAAATCGAGAAAAATTGTAATCGGTAGTTGTAATCGATTACAGCAAAAAAAGTAATTAGATTACAAGGATCGTTACTCCTTAAACGAAGTAATCGAAGCGTTACAAAATTACAGTAAAATATAATCGATTACAAGTAATCCATTACTTGTAACGCGTTACGTAGAAGTCTGCCTGTCACAGACTGTAGCTGATAGTACTGCCTCATATAACGTAGTATACATTTATTGCACGTTGTTATCACCAGCATCACCATTTGTTGCCACCTGTTACATTGCCTGCGTAACCCCCCCCCCCCCCCCCCCCCCCCTTTCTTCCTACAAAAAAATATCTAGTATATATTGTGGGGGTTCCTGTGGTCTCCCTTCCCCGATGGCTATGATAACGGCCGCGGGTCGGAACGCTCGGCCGCCTTCGACGTGAGCTCCGACCTGTTCGTGAAGCGGAGGGTTCCCTGTCTTGGAGCGCCCTCCTCTCACTCTCGCCCGGGGGGACCTCTTTTTGTACCCCCGCTCGGATGCGAATCACTGCTGACAGGCGAGGAAGCTTTCGCCTCTACTTTTGCCGCTTTCGGGGTGGGGACTCGTCCGGTGACCGCGAAAGAGATAGGACGTGTATCGGCGACTTCTCCGATGCTTCCCCGATCTTGGCTCTCCGAAACCCCGCGTCTGGCAGCTAAGGACCTTCTCTTACCTCGCCGGTGCAGGGGGCATAAATGCTCTTGGACTCTGTCCTTACTCTGGTACGCGTGTCTTCTCTTCCGCTATATTCGAGAGAGTGAGACAAGGTAGTCGATCATTGGCACCGACGGAGGTAATTTATCGAACCGACCCGTAGTAATGTAGTCCTAAACGTCGTCTATATTGCCGCGGAGATGTGGGGACCACGCTACTAGGTTTGACGGCTCCTTTGAGATCGCCGCCGCTGTTGAGATAACGGTACCCTTTGGCTACTCTATCGGTACCTTTGTTAGAAGCTAGCAAATTCCCACATAAAATGGCGCCCAACGTGAGGCCACTGCTTCCTTTATCGTGGTCGTGGCTCCTGACCTCCGTCCCTTTGTCCGGCCTATTTGCCGACCATCCTTGCCTTTGATCGCCCCGTACCACGAGCGTCCTGATCTCGCCACACGGCTACCGATCGTGTGCCCAAAATCAGCTGATTTTTTGGTCTTGCTGGGCCTTTCGCGTTGACATGCGTCATACCTAGGCCTGCTTGTGGCAAGAGGTACACTCCGCTGCCCCTATCATTTTATGAGGGGACGCAGCGTGCATGACGGCGCACCCCCTACTTCAATGTGTTGCGTACTGCTAACTTAGCATCTGACGTACCACTGTGAGCAGTTGAGCTGCTGTTGTGTTTATTCCTTCTGCTGTTCTCTTGAAAGGTTTAGCGTTCCTTTTTTTTTTGTGAAAAACTTGTATAATGTTGTGTTGTGATGAACCATTGTGACCTTCGCACTCCCTCAGTGTTTGTTTCTTGCTGTTATTTTTGAGTGTTAAGTGATATACGTTTCTTAAAAAATTTACAATGTTGTATTGTGATGGCTTGCCATTTCCCCTCGGTGTGTTTCTCTTTCTTTTTCGCTCTATTTTTGTTTTTGAACGTGTTTGCTGTATATTTTTGGGTCTCTGCCATGCTGGCAAGTGTTCTCGGTTTAAACTTTCCGTAGGAAAAAAGCGAATGTATTAAGGAATGGTCTTCAATAATCAATTTAGCCATATAAAGCAATTTTCATGTTTCAACTCGTCGCTAAAGGGTGGCGCTGTTATCGTATTTAGCTCGGTCTCGGTGGACGCCAGCGGCCCAGGTTTCAAGGGTGGGTTTCCCAACTGAGTGGTTTAGTAACGTTGAATCACGGTCATCCAAAAATCATGGTGGAAGAGTGCGACTAGCGGAACGATCGACATAATCCGCACGCCAAGCGCCGAGGGCCGGGAATCTGCCGTCCGGGCGGTCACACCCTGTCCGAGTAAAACAGAGTTGAGTGGCACATTCGTTTCTTACATCTTCCTGCATGATGATGATCGAAACATCACGTACACCCTATTTTTAACCGTGAAGGGTTACTACACTTCTTATGCACTTATTAAATTCATATACCAACATATACCTTTGATTAAAACAGTTTCTCGCTACCACCGCTAGGGGATTCTTTTAGGCTTCTGATTGGCCAAGAGAGCATGTCAAGCCCACTTTCTACGTCTGGTGCACGCCCAAGCTCTGCCCGCGCCTCCCATTGACTAAACTCTCTGTATACACGGCTCTGTACTGCCGATGGGCCGGTGTCGACACCTATCGCGGTCTACACCACACGCCTCACATGAGCCGTCCCGGTCCCGACACTACCCAGTGTTCTAGTACACGGCAGTATACTGCTGCGCGCCTTCTGGGGGCCAGTATGAGCGATTTTCAAGCATCTCAAGACCGCAAAAAAGTTTGCGCGCGTGATGAATGACCAAACAAGAACTGAATCGTTTTTTTCTTTTATTCATGTGTGCATCTTTATTTTTTGTTTTATTTGTTCTAGGGGATTATAAATCCCGCGACAGCAGACAGCGGCACTCGACGACCTTTTCTTCTTTTTTTTTTTTTACGCTTTTAATATTACGGTTTAAGATACTGCTTCAAAACGGAGCACGTCCGCCTAACTCTCATAGAGAACAACTGCGTTTTATCTCTGAACGCCATGCAACGCTTCATCTCCTTATAATTGTGGGGCCAAGGCGTCTCTTCGCCGGTTGAAATGGCTCTGCAAGAGGGAATAAAAAGAATTATCACATGTTAGAGACCCCTTTCGAAAGTGTGCCCTCCCTCCTTACGTTCTAACTTCCATTTCGCCTCGGCTGAACGAGCCCTCGTGCAACAGGAATACAAGTAGAAGCTACCCGATTTCACGTTCCGCGGAATCTGTTTGTTCCACCGTTGTGCAGTGGGCCATATCTTCTATCGACTGGTCCGTGACTTTAGCCTGTTTCAGTACCTCTGTCAACGGTCAAAGCATCGAACAGTCCAACCTCAAGAGTTGTGCGCAGCCTTTGCAGTGGAGAAACTATATTTCGTAACACAAATGCACAAACCCGAGTTGCTCGTCGACGACAAAGTGAGAACGGCAGGACGTGTCTTTTGAACGCCCGGCCTCCAACACACGGTCTATGTTACATATTTTTTTCAAAAGAGTGTGCTCTTCCATCAAATGAAGACGAAGAAGAAGGATATACTATAATCAGAATATTCTGGCGGGCTAGTTGGTTACACATACTAAATTACAAATAGCGCTAAGACAAGGACAAACAAAGGCTGTGGTGCCTTACATCCACAAGATTTCCCACAACATGAAGAAGATAGCATCCACGTTTGATGTCCAAGTGGTAATATCGGCACCGGATAAATTAAAACGAATGTGCCCAAAAATCAACAATGTAAAGCAACAACATCATGAATGCGACATAAACCACAAGCACCGGTATGTCAACTGCAACAGCGGAGTGGTGTATAAAATGCCTTTCACATGTGGGAAAGTGTATATAGGACAGACTGGACGCTGCATAAATACACGACTGAGAGAACATGCTCTGACTTTGAAGTCAACACCTTCTGGACATTTAGCAATGCATGTGCGAGATTGCTCCTGCACACCTTTGCTATCGGACACAAAAGTGATCAGACGTTTCAAAGACAAGAGGAACAGGGAAATCTTTGAAGCACAAACCATACAAGCCAATGGAGGAAACTGCGTCTCCACACCATCTTTGGCGTTGACCGAGAAAGAGGTTCAATACTTAAACCACTATACAATCTTCGGAATTATGTTGCACGAGAGCGTGTGAGGTGAGGCACCGGGTGGGTCTTCGCGCTCGAGCCGGTATACACCTTTTCTGCGTGGGCGCCGCCATCTTCAATTCAGGAACTTCCGGTATGCGTAAAAACATCGCTTTCCACTCGCCTCACCAGTAGAACATGTTAACATTTTTATTGCAACCGTCATTCCTTCTTGTTATGCCCTTTCCATACTTTTCTTCCTTTTTCCGCGTTGAAATCGCTTGCTTTTTTTCGGAACGCATACCGGATATGGGGACAACGTGGCTGGGTACGAGGCTAAACGAAAAAGGTGTATAGTAGAGCCACTGTGTATAGCTTTGGCTGGGGTGCCTGTTGGATGTAAAAAGGAAAATAGGCTGTACGAGGCACTGATTGGCGGCCTATGAACGATCATTTATTCTTTTTTATTCCTTTTTATTCTTATTTTGTCTCTCACGGTCTAGAGGTTATTTTTCTAACACTTCAAAATATTATCGTATGTAGTTCAAATTCATTATAACTTTGTTTAATTTTTAATACCTTCTTGGAGCGCCCCGGCTAGAAATAGAATTATTTCTTCTTTTTTCAACACCAGCCACTTCCTTCACCTTCTTCTTTATCGTTGTATATAAAACCGTCAGTTGAGTGTTAGCGCCTGTCCTGTCCACGTCTTTGTTTGTCCTTGTCTTAGCGCTATTTGTAATTTAAGATATACTATAATATCGATACACGAAAGCCAAGGAAGGAGACGAAGTACCCGAACGAGACCTACCCCTTCACGAGCTCCACCTCTCTTCTCTGTGAATATTGTAATATGGTAATAAAAACATTTCTTTAATCTTTCCCTGACGATATCTTACGCACTATGCCTTCCGCCGTGCTTTGGCTGTGCACTCGAGGTGCACCGGACACCGAAGCGTTGTCGAAAACAGGAAGCTCGCACTGGAGGCGGGGCAACTGAAGCACTTCCCTGCAGTCCTCACCGTTCACCATGCCTGGCTCAAGTGTCAAGCCAGGCAACTATGCGTCGTTCATATTAAAAAAAAAAAAAAATACCGGGTCCACTTTTTTTTTGTGTGTGAAAAAGATGAGCTCTCTGGGGCTATGACTATACTATGACGGCATATGCATGTTTCTTCCCCTTTGTGGTGCATCGCGCTTGTGTTAATCTCGCGATGTAAACCCCGAGGCAAGCAAATTTAAATAACGAACAGTACGTTATTTTATTGTCCTTGCCTACTCGCGGGGTTTAGATTATGTTGTTTCCTAACCAGCTCGCCTACATTCTTTTTTGAAATTTTTTTTTTATTTTTTTTTTTAGCTACTTAGAGTAAACATTTTGAACACCCAGGCTTCTCTCTTTTCTGCATTATATTTATTCTCTATAGATTAAAATAGCTAATGATGGCATTCGGGGCCAGCAGGTGCACGTGATTCTTTCTGGTGCTTCGGAGCGCATGATCCTCGCTGATGTCTTTGCTAGAACCGCCTGTAAAGGCCGGTTCTCACATGCAGCAAAGTGCTGATGTAGCGCTGCTCGCGTGTCGTCAGCTACTTATCGACTGCCATAAGGAACAGTTTTGACGGTGCGATAGAAAGCTGATGAACGCTTCCGTCAGCAAGCGCTTAGCGCGAGGTCAGCGCTATGCTTGTAGCGCTCCGCTCCCTGTGTGAACAGGCCCCGGTTCAGACACTTGCGTTTGAGTGCGTTTGACTGCGGTGCGTCGAGAACCGAAAGTGAGTCACCGGCACATCTGTGCTTCGTATGAAGCGTGGAATCCAATGCAAGGAATCATCTTGGCACGCGATATAAGCAGCAGGGATGTGCTGGTTTCTCGCAGCCGCAACGCAGTCAAACGCAACTGTCTGAACCAGGCTTTAAATCTTTGGACGCAGGCGCAGATCGCATGGTGCAATCCACGCTTGCGTGAAAAGAGCTAAACATTTAATCGAAGGAAAAATTAAGAAACTTCTAGCAGTATGAGAGAGTTCTAATAACTTCCGCACCACCGTCTCGGGTGTTACATTATGATTAATTATCGGCAGCTCGCATGAACACTCATTTATTATTTTGAGCATCTTAGTGGCCGGTTTTACTTTGAAAATCTTTAGGGAATGCGTAGCGCAAGTTCGTCTGCTTTTTTTTTTTTTTTTGCAGGGGTTGTGGTGACTTAAGAACGCCAAGCTCTGATTGGCTCTGATTGAAGCATAGTGGGTAGACCTGAAAGCAAGCTGCCTTGAGGTCCACTCACTATCCTTCCAATCGAGCCAATCAAGGCTCGGCGTTCTGACGTCATCACAACCCCTGAAAAAGAAACAGACGAACTGCATAGCTTCATTCTGGAGAAATGTGAGAATTCTCTGAGATTAGAATGTTGTACGTTGACGCAGACGACCGAGTTGAGCCGATCATCTGGAAAGGTTACTACGGTGACCGAAAACTGCATGTTCACACCGACAGGTGGGGCCAGAGATCGTTCGAACTAATAACTATGCACAGATTTGAGGGTATATTTCCATTGTTCGATCAGGAGTCACGCGGTTTATGAGCCGCCTCACAAGGTCCTCTGCTGGATTTTCTACGTCAAGTAAAGATCCGAGCGCTGGGCACATTACACACGAGTGCCGCGTCAGTGTTGGGACTGTCCTCGTGTTTTCCCCGACTGAACACGGGTCTCAACCGAACGGCGACGCAGCGCTCGTGCACAATCTGCTCCACGCGCTCGCCCCTTGTAGACGACGGAGAAACATCCAGCACTACAGCCTTCTGCTCAGGGGCGGATGCAGGTGCTTCCAGAGAGGGAGCTCAGCGTATCAGATGTTTAAAGAGACACTGACACCCCCTAAACTTTTTTTTTTCATTTTTTGTCAGGCGATTTATTATGGTGTAGGAAGACTACCCAATTAATATTTTGCAACAGAGTCACGTATATATTTATTAAAGCCAAAAAACGCAACTGCTCGAAACTGAAACCCGCGCACGGAGGTCGGAGCAGTGGAGAGGAGAGATAGAGAGAGAGTGGCGGAAGTCACGTGACTACACCCGACCGCGCGCGTTTTTTTTTTTTTTATCGCCTCCGATTTCCTTTTTTTTTTTTTTTGTGCGCAGCAGATTATTTGTGTGACGGGAAATATTTGCCGTGCGATTTCTTTGCAGTTATGTTTGTTCCGTTCGCTGTTCTGTACTTCAAGATGAGTTGTTTTGTACATTGAGGAGTTGGAGATGAGTGGTGAGTGCCCGTGGTGAATTTCTGTGATCGGCTCCGAAAAGAATACCCCCAAGATGTTGCGTGAAGAGCTGTTCACATGTCCTGCGTCCGAAAAAAGTGACATTGTGCGGCAGAGTGTGCACCAGTTTCCGAAAGATCAACGGGATCGGGACCAATGGCTGGCTGTAATTCCTGTAGAACATTTACGGGCACTTCGGAAAGCGGACGCTACCCGATTTATATGCCCCTTGCATTTTGTGGAAAGTGATTACATTGAGTTTGCAGGTGTCTAAAAAGGAAATCCCATACCATTTACTTAAGCGACGTTTTGTCGACAAATTTGTCGACAACATTTTTTATATGATTATTAATAATTGTAAAAAAACCAACGTAAATATCGCAAAATGTTTGAGAAAAAAAGATAAAAAGGTACGCCCACACTCGGGATCGCACCCGGCTCCGCCGCGTGTGAAGCGGACGTCTTTCCACTGAGCTACTGGGGAAACACTTCCGTTAGTAATAATTATAGGGCTCCGTGTTTTCGGAGTTTATTTTTCGTGAAATTCGGAGGGTGTTTTTCGGAGTTTATTTTTTAGCAAAAATTCGGTGTTTATCGGAGTTTATTTTTCGTAAATCTCCAATTCTCCAAAATTCGGAGATTAATTTCGCCGTGTTTCCTATTAAAAATAATAAATAATAACCGGATGCAAACGTATGCCAGATAAAAAATAAACGCGCTTGTTTCAATTAAGATTTCTTCAGTTGAATTTGGCGTTGGTGTCATTGGCAATACTAATTTGTCCCACAACAAAGGTCGCACGCAAGTGTGACTTCGATAAACGTCGATACCTTAAAATCAATAAATTGCCGGAGGTAGCCGCAAGGAAGCTCGTACTCATCCCATCAATCTATCCCGCGGCCGCGCGAGGTGGAGTGGTTAAGGATCTAATAGAGAAGTTTCAACTGCCCCTCTTCCCTATTTTATACAATTTCTATGGTCCATAGCTTTCACTGTTACCCCCAGAAACATACCCTCCTCCTTTCTCTAAATTCCAAATCCCATGGCCCAAACTGGAAACCAAAAGAGTGGCTTTTGTCGGGACACGAATGGTACGATGACCTGTTTCCCTGAACCAACCTTGACGAGACAAGCCGTAAGACCCCCTTTTGACAACGGTCCGAGGCTTGAAAGATAATTATGGTGTCATTTTCCCAGGACCATTTATCCTGCGCTGCTCAAATTGCAAAAAAAAAATATATAATATATATATATATATATATATATATATATTTATATTTTTTTTTTGGGGGGGGGGGGTGGCATTGGCACATAACAATTCGGAGCTTATCGGATAAATTCGAATTGACAAAAATTTTACCGGCGGGTGTTTTTCGGAGTTTGTCGGATTCATCCGAAAACACGGAGCCCTAGGGTGAACTGTAAGTTGGAAAGTTTGATGCTGATTTTCCTTCAGCAAAAGCACTCCCGCGTCGAAGTTGGGAAGCACCACGTATTGGCCACATTCGCACCTAGTAAAAAAATCGTACGCGTGCATATTCATCTCGAAGTACACACTTCGTGCTTCACGTTTGCGCGAGCGATGTCTTCAGTCACGAGAAGGGGGCGATGGCTCGGCGACATCTTCGTGCAAATCGGCTTGGTGGTCGGGCGTGTTGTACGGGATGAATAACAATTTTTTTGATCGGTCCCAAATTTCTCTTTCAAAGGCAGACAGCATTCGCCGGTACCGCGAACGACAGTTCTGAAATAGAGGTCCCACGCCCGTCGTCCGCTGCCATCGCCGTCCCCGCGAGTCCAACGATGCGCGAAACGACGCGCAGTGAACGCACAGAATGCTTTCGGTTCTCTGTGCAACTTTTTTTTATCAATCAACGTATTTGCAGCTTTTTGGAAGCCACAAAAAATGGGTTTCATATTTTTTTCTATTTTTAATATTGACTGTGTGCATTCAATGACCAACGACCTTTGGTTAAATTTGGTGGTTGTGTCTGAACCTTAGAAAACCGCCAGTGACCGCGGAGAGGAGAGCGAGCGAGACTCGAACCGGCCAGTTCTTGATCGTTGGCTTTCGGGCGGAAAGAAACCGAATTTCGAGCCGCAAATTGTGTCCTGGGTAGTTGGACTCTCATATGTCACGTACAACTAAAAACCTCGGCGAGCATAAATACCCTGTCAGTGTCCCTTTAAGATAGGCCTCTCCCCCCCCCCCCCCCCCCCCCGGCCTTTTCCCCGGCCTAGAATTTTACACATGCAGAATTGAGGGGAGGGGGGGGGGGGGGGTTCGCTCCACGCGCTGTTTTCTTCGCCTCGCGACAACGCGCGCACGAGCCATTAAATTGCAAGGGCTCTTGATAGTTTGAACTGCTCCCGCTATCAAAAGGCTCTCAGAAGTAATTGAAAGCAGACGAAACAGGTAACACGTTGACGGAAGATCTGCACGACAGTGCGTTACATTCTTTTCTGTATATTTTGAACTTATGCGCACACATTATTGTACACATTTTATTTAAGACTAAACTGATTACACGAATATCATATTATATACTTCCAATTTAACGGCGTTTACAGTCGCGGCAATATAAATTTGAGAGAGGGAGAAACTTAAAACACGGGGAGCGTTTGCAATTTAATGGCGTTACACCTCCTGCGCATAGTGCTTACACGCGTGCGTTGTCGCCTGGAGAGGGGGATAGCGGACAGAAGCGGAGGGCGGGAACGCTTCGTGCAAATACTTTCTTGGAGTTTGGAGACGCACGACGCTTTCGCCAGTTTGTCACACCTTGCATAGCAAAAGCGGTCCACCGACTACGTGACCCAAATCAAGCAGTTGTAATCACTCTCCCGTCTAAGCATGCATATACTAAGAGGACCACCCAAGCTGGCTGTCGTCCAGACCCGGCCGTCTCCGATAGCGTTCGAGGATGACATTTATATTATCACCGATTGATTTTAACTTGTGTACTGCTTCGTTGCGATCACGAGTACAACGTTGCACTTTTGAGTTTGTCTGGAACCTTACAAATTAAAAAAATGCTACGCGAAGAAAGCCGAGCCTCAAAACATCACCATCTGGGGCATGTTGTCAACACTCGTGCCGGTTCTTACCCATTCTTTACAAAGGAGCTCCAAAGACGGATCATTCGTTCGCTGTACTCCATGTCCTTGAACGAGGCCAGATCTGCCCTATCGAAGACGTATCCCCAGACGAACGGGAACTCGTCGAAGTGCGTCACGCCCATCCACGGACACCGGAAGCTGCCTTTCTCTGGACGGTAGTCGAACTCGTAACAGTATATGCGGGACGTGGAGTTCGCCAGGGCTTCGGAGAAATAGAGAGTGGGACACCGCACAACGACGTCTCCGATGCCCTCGGCGACGTACCGAACCACGTCTGGGATCGAAGTTCCCTCCCTGACGTTGACGAGTAAGCTCTTCATCAGGTCTTCAGGCGTTGTCCACAGGGCGTACTCCATCAGCTGCTTCATGATCGCCAGGTGCTGGCTGGAGCTCATCCGGAACGGGTCGTTGACCCCCATTGCCCGGTATAGTTCCAGGAGGAAGTAGGACCCCTCGTTCTCATTGATGCCGATCAGGAGTTCGACGGGTTTAATAGTGGCGTTGAACATCATGGTGAGCGGATTCCGTGGTACTAGACTGTCGCCAAATGTGGGAACGAAGGATGCGGACTTGATGCCCAGTAGTTGTGCCACCCCCCGCAGCAGCTTCTGAGCGCTCTGTCCGCGTAGACAGTTGACCGCGGCGTTCGTTGACGCGGTCAAGGGAGTACCGCACAGCCGACTCGCCAGCTTCTTAGCCTTCCCGGAACCCGTTATCTTGTTCTCTTCGATCTTGTAGAAAGGACTGCCGCTCTGCATGATAGCCCGAAGGAACAGGTGACGCGTGAGTGGTGACAGCACATGGTACCCGACCGAGACAGAGCCCGAGCTTTGCCCCATCAGCGTCACTCGGGCGGGGTCCCCTCCGAATACTCGCACGTTGTCTCGCACCCAGAGCAGGGCCAGGCGTTGGTCCCAGAGTCCCTGGTTCCCTGGGGCCTGTGGAGAGTCCGCGTACAGGAAACCGAAGATGCCTAGTCTGTAGTTGGGCACCACCACAACCACGTCGCCCAGGGCCGCAAAGTGACGTCCGTCATAGACCTGTAGGTTGTTACCCCCGTTCTGAAATCCGCCACCGTGGAGGTAGACCACAACTGCCTTGAGACTTTCATTTCCGAAGAGCAGGTTGGGAGTCCACAGGTTCAGGTGGAGGCAGTCCTCGCTCCAACCAGACACGTTGATGCGTTCCTTATTGAAGGTGTACGCCAGCTGGGGACATTCGGCTCTCAGTTCCTTGGCGTTGAAGACGGTCGTGAACGGGGTCTTGGGCGTCGGCAGACGGAACCTGCTATTGCCCGTCGGAGGTTCAGCGAACGGAATTCCGTAGAAGGCGTGCAGCGTTCTGCCGTGGGCCGTTAGCTGAACGCCTTCGACGAGACCAGTGGACGTGCGAACGACGTTTGCCTGCTTGGTCGTGTGTGCTTTCTCTGTTATCAGGCTTTTGCTGCCCCCTGTTGCCAATAATATGATGCCCACGAGACCCATCAGAATAGCCAGGTTGATCCCGATAACTGCAAAATACCAATCGCGTCTTTGTTAGTACAACAAAAAAAGCAATTTCTTGTTAAAGCTTTTTTTTTCAGTTCAGTTAGTTTTTTTATGTTTCAATAGATTTTTCCCAGAATTCAGTGCCATCTGGTGACTGAAAATGGCAGTTTAACTTTTACCGTACTAATGTCGGCAATAAACCTGCGGTCTGCAGTATTTTATGGCACACCGTAACTTTAGCAAGTCAACGGTAAACGAGAATGTGCGCTTCACTGTACAGTTCTTTTTCAATCTCTTTCAGTGTCAATGGCGAAAAAGATGCAACCAGTCAGAACGAAGCGCCAACTCACTTAGACGCTTTGATAAAGTTCTATACATCAAGGGGCTTTGAAGCCGAGTGTGTGCACTAACAGATTCACTGGGCCCGAGTTAAAAATTAACGCTTACGCAGATCTTGAATCCATTTCCTGCTTCACGTCGCGTTAACGTCTCGAATCAACTGCTGAGGAGCACCTTCAACTTCTTCCTTCATCAGCAAACAGAAGGCCGCTATTAGTATAGCACATATGCCATTTTTCAGAAGATGTGTAGTGACCAAAGTGGCCAGACTAAATTCTGGAAAGGGTCTATTGCATTTCGTCCCGAAATCCAACTTCGAAGTGCCCTGGGTTTGACAGTGTACGTAAAAAGAACAAACACCATGTAAAAAACATTGGGTTCGAGGGTTCTCAATGTAGGAACTCTCGCCCACTGCCGGAGGTGTACACACTGCATCCTCACTCATAAGAGGCAACAAAATGCAGCACCCGCTCTGAAGCTCATCTAGTGCTCCCGTAGTTTGTGGCGTACTTGAAGAATCGCGTGCTAAATAACAACGCAAATGTGAGCTCTTAACGTGGCCTTTCCTCCAAAAAATCAGAATACGCATTTCTTCCAGGATTCGAAGGGCGTTCGAGAGACCCTAGGAATTCCCCCAACATTTTTACATAAAAAATAAGAATAAACAAGCAGTGTTGGGAAGTACTTTAAGCACATGGTACTTAAAGTACTACTTTAAGAAGGTTTAGAAAACTTGTAATTTACTTGAAGCACATTCTCTAAGTATGTACTTGTACTTTACCTAAGTATTTTGTTTTTATTGTGCTACTTTCCGAGGAATGTACAACTCTCCACTTCAAAGTACATGCCCCAAATTTTAAAACAAAAAGATGGCTTATCGTGATGTGAAAACGCGCTATCGTGTTTCCAGATGTCATCTGGTCATATCTCTGAGTGAAGTAATGGCGGCAGAAGACCGAAATAAATAAGTGCCTTATAAGTTGATTGTTCGTTAGCGAGAGTAAAACAACTACTCTGTGGCGACTTGACTTTATCCAATATTCGCCGCCATTTCCGAAAAAAAAAGTGATGCACCTCCAATTACCTCTAGAACAACGCGTACCAGTTAAAAATAAAAATTAAAAAAACACTGTATTGGGAATGAAAGGGCATCATGAAAGATTGTGTTAAAAGTACTTGTGCTTTACTTTGAAACTATACATTGTGTTTATAGTACTTTACTTCAAGTACATTGCACCCGGTATACTTACTACTTTGCTTGAAGTACGTAAATCTTATTTACTTTGTACTTTACTTCAGGTACTTCTTGATGTGCAGGGTGTCCCCGAAAAAAAACTTCACATGGTTTTTTCACCGCAAAAGTAAACTGCGCATCGCCGAACGCTTATTCTCCGCCCAAAGGTGGCGCTAGAGGTCCGAACAATATGCCAAAGTTTCAGCCCGAACCGATATCTTATTCAAAAGTTGTGATTTTCTGAAAATTTCAATGGGAAAACGGCACGTAGTTTGGCGCCAGAAACCGAAAACGGACGAAAATGAGCCCCATTTTCCCATTGAGATTTTCAGAAAATCACATATAACTTTTGAATAACATATCGGTTCGTTTTGAAACTTTGGCATCTGGTTTGGACCTAAAGTGCTACATTTGGGCGGAGAATGAGCGTTCAGCAATGCGTTGTTTAAACTTAAAAAAAAAAACTGTATTTTTTGTGATTATTTGTATTTTACGCAACACTGTTAACAAGCGAACACTGACTGCAAAATCAAGCTCAGGCAGTGCGAAACCTCAAAGTAGAAATGATACATCCGTCGTACATCACTCACACAAAAATATAAATAAAAACAATTGGGCAGACAGAGGCAGAACAAGCTATTAAAGCATTTCTTTGAAAACAGACGCCGGTTTATATTTGACTAGCAGAATTGCTCTAACGGATCAAAACCTATGTACATTCTTGTTACCATAAAAAATATAAAAATAACTTCAAAGTAATTCGCTACTTTTTTACGGCAGTTAGTAATTTACTCAATTACTTTCCTTGTGAGTAATTTCTACTCTACTCAAATTCTTTTGGTGTCAATAGTCAGTAACTTAACTTAATTGCTTTTTTGAGTAACTTGTACATTCTAGCTTAGACCCTTCGTAGCACATCAGTGATATCACAAATAAAACAAATATGTAATGCAAAAACAAATGAAGCGCTGAAACTAAGATTAAATTTCAAATAAACTGAAGAGCATGTATGGTGGTTGTGGTGTACACGCTCCGTAGAAAAAATGGGCCGAACTCGCTGCTGCCACTCCGCTGATTCTCGACGAAATGCGTGAGCATTTCGTGCAGCGGCTATATATAAGAAAGCATGGTGAATGCAGCCTCTCAGCTCTTTTAACTGGGGGAACAACCCCGAAATCCCTCTCCACTCCGGTGCAAGCATGATCAGGTTATAGTTCGTTTCACCTTATGTGCGAGCGATGCCGACGCTACAAGCGCGAGCATGCAGTTTGTAACAGCGCCTGTAGTGCACAAGCGCACGTGCGAAGCCGGAACGCTCGGAGCGTTGGGCTCGCGCTTCTAGCTTTGACTTCGCTCGCACATAACGTGAAACGAAGTATTAGCCCCGTGCGCGACCGAAAGCGTCGCTGAGGTCGGCCTTCCACGATTGGCCGAACGCTGACTATGACGTCGGAAAGGGTATTTATCATCGACGGAAATAAGAGGAATGAAAGAACTTTAATTTTGACGGTGTTGGCAGTGTTCCTTTGAGAGCGCAATGATTTCAAGCTTCCACCATGCTAATAACAAACACCATCGAACTTGTTGTTTGCAATGTAATGACGTCACAAGGGGGAACCACAGGAGGGCGCCACCAAAACATCTCGCCGCTAATAGCTTGCGTGTGCACGAGGGACCCGCGCGCTACGCGCGGAAAACCACAGAGCCATTTCGTTGTTGTGCAACATGTTGTGCATAAAGGGGCGTCGACACCGTGCGCTTACGGCCCGGTGATGCATGGTAAGACGAGTGCTCGTCAAAAACGGCGTGGCAGGCCGAAGATAGCGGAGCCGCAGCCCGTGTGCGCACACTGGTCTCCAAAGCCGGCGGCAGGAGCTTCCGAGGGCATCGAAAGCGCGCACCCGCACGCCGACCGCGTGACTTGACACCTAGCAACCGGGGTTCAGTGGGGTACAGCGGGGGGCTAGGGCGTATTTGGGCCGCAGGCGAGGTGCCGCGAGGCGGCTGTAAGTGTATACGGGTGGCCGAAGGTAGGTTAATATTTTGTAAGGAGCCATCCGCAGACTGCCGCCGCGATACGGCATGAACGGGGGGAAGGGGGCTTCGACACTCACCCCAGTGATACACCAGCCGTCCCCCACTGTGCGGCGCCGAAATTGGCGAAAGGGGACGTCGCCGGGAGTCGGTGTAATTACGTGGCGCGCGGTGACGTTGCGAACATTGAATACGTGTTCTCCAACCAGTCCAAGGTCAGCGCATATAGGGCACTGATGTTAAAGATAAACATACAAGATACTTTTGTTTCTAAAAGTCCCTCAACGGCATAACCAAACCCAGAAGTTAAACCGGGGAGTTTTTTTTTTTTTTATCTCTTTCTATTTCCATTTGTCTCCTTCAACTGCCGGGTGGGTGGCGGTTTACGCGCTTATAGAAATACCCCAGTTTCCGAAATCGTCAGTTCAGGAATTTCTAGTACAAGAATGCACAAGCGCTCAAGCGAGCACAGTCTAGATCCTGTTGTGCTGGGGCTCTACTCTGGACACTTGGCGAAAAAGTTGGCGAGGAATCCTGATTGACCGGCGCCGCACTTGAGCTTGGCGCCGTCCATCGGTGGTCGAATTCCTCGCCGACTTTTTTGCCAAGTGTTCAGATTAAAGCACCTGCAGTGACCTAAATTCAACTCTTCCTCCTTATGCTTAATGTGGCTTAGATTTTGTCCGCAAGTTTGTTCGAAGAGGCTTTTTTCCTCTCCTTCCGAATGACGCACAATGTTTCATCCTGGGGAGAAGCGGGGACAAGCCCTTTCTTCAAATGCGTCAAGTATCCTTGAGCTTCGAGACACAAAAAAACGCCAGTCTCCGGCGTTAACCTCGCAGTTACTTGGCCTCACTTGCGACATGCCTGTCCGTTCCCCGCGCCTCGTAGTAAGATTGTAGCAGTGGGCGGCTCGTGAAAATTTTAGGGGGTTTCGGACCCTCTAACCCCCACCCCCGTGCCTACACCACATGCTTCCCCCCCTTTGCAAATATCAGCCGATCTTCTAACATCTTACCTCTTTTTGCGCGGGAATGTTTGTTGATCAGCAGACCTACTGCTAAGATTCGAAAGTAATTTGTAATTTGAGTTGAAGTTACTCGAAAAAAAAGTAATTATAGTAAACTACTAATAATCAAAATATAAATGTAATTGAAAGTTACTAAACTACTCAGAAAAGGAGTTAAACTACAGTTACCTGAGTAGAGTAGCTCAACTACGTACAAGCCTGGCTAAGCTGAACAAAGCCTGCGGTAAGATCCAAGTGCTATCTGACGGACAGTAACATCCATATCTGCTAAGACTGCTATCATCGAAACCACCCGGTAAATAAATAAGCCATCACTGTAAAATCTTTTGTGGATCTGACTAACATTTTCAATCTGAACATTCGAAGGAGGCGTCTCCCCTCCCCAATCATTATGCACACGCTGACACAAAAGCTGCGTCAAGACGCAGCTTTTGTGTCAGCTCCTGTGCCAATCTTGGGCCCTTCACCACACTTATGAGCAGGAAATAAAAACTGATCGTTACGAGAGACTGTACGACAACACCATTGCGCATGCCAACGACTGAAACGCCGCTAGACGTTATGCCAAATTATCCAGAGCCGTATATAGAAAGAATTTGGCCATTCATTGGAAAGTATAGGAGCCAAATGAGGAGGCACCATTGGCCGAGAGCGGGCTGGGCGCGTTCCAGGGCGTCTTCACAGATTCGAATGTGGCGAGCCAGAAGCCGCGAATAATACTCTGGCGGTGGTCACGAGAAACAAAATTAATAAGTGCGGCGGCGTAAGTCTCGGTGATCGAAAATATGGTGCGCGTGATTTTTCGGTTTCGGTAATGCAAAATCAAAATTTAGGAGTAGGATCGACGTGATCCGTACGCCAGGCGCCGAGGGCCGGGAATATACTGTCCGAGCGATCAGACTCCGACCGAGCAAAAGTGAGTTTGAGCGGCGCACTCAATTCTTGCATCTTTTTGCATGATCATAATCGAAACATCACGTGCACTATACTTTCAATCATGAAGAGCTACTCCATTTAACTCTTACACACTTATTAAGAGTGTTTCTCGCTACCCCCACTAAGGGATTATTTTTGGTTTCTGGTTGGCCAAGAGAGCATGTTTAGTGGAGCCAGCTGAACTTACAGAAAATTATACCCATCGCAAGCGAGCACGTGAAGCCTTCTATCTGCGTCTCGTGCACGCCCTGTCTCTGCCCGTTCCTACCATTGACCAAACACTCTTTATAGGGAGTATTCACTGGCGGCCATATCTGTGTGCGCGGCTGCTGAGCGCGTGCTGACGGCGAGCTTCCGCAGTCCGTTTGGAGCGTGCATTTAGCACCACCAAGGTTGCCGGTCTTAGCAGGCTATTAATGTGAGCTCGTTCTGGGCATGCGCTCTAAACATCGCCCTCAAATATGGCGTCCAGCGAATACCTCCTATTGGCCGTGTGTGCGAAGTACGGGGGGGGGGGGGGGGGGGCGCTTCTCTAGCTATCATCATCATCGCTTGTAACATCACGGGTAGGAAAGACTGGGACCGACCGCGCAGATCTTGGGTTCCTCGGCTCGTCAGCTATACTTCGTTTCACCTTATGTGCGAGCGAAGGCAAAGCTGGACGCGCGAGCACGAAAGCTCCGTGCGTTCAGGCTTTGCTCGAGCGCGCGAGCTGGGCAGAAACGCAAAAAGCGTTGGTCTCGAGCTTCTAGCTTTGGCTTCGCTCGCAGATAAAGCCCTGTTTTGGTAACGCGCGGCAAAGCCTGTTTCACGCGTTGTGTTTATTTGGCGAAGTGATATTTGTAGTAGGACATTTTACGAAAGTTTCAAACCGCACGTGGCACACGTATTTGTGCCAACAAGCACTTTTGGCGCTGAGGTGTCGAAGCGCTGGGATGGTGGTATGCTGTTCTCTACCCCAGTGCAAAAAAGCTGGACGATGAAAATAGAATGTCCAGCGCTTTATCTCACTACAACATCTACCATGGCGAATAGGGTGTATTTTTAGTTATGATTGCGGACAAAATAAAACTAAGAAAGGAATGTCTCATTAAATTGAATATAGGAAAGCAAAATTCGAGAACTTCGTGTGTGTAGTAAACATTTCAGTGAAAGCGACTCCGTGTATCCTGTTGGTTCCAATGTGTTCTGTGAGTGCTGATCTCTTAATAGTTCCGAGTTGATTCCTTTTTTTAAATTTTGTAATCCAGGAAACGAACATTTCCTCAAAATAACTGACAGGATCGAAGAAGCGGTGGCTGGCTTCCGGAGTCGTTTCAACTAAATCCCTGCTTATTCACCCGGTCGACTCGAAACGTACGAGACTCCTCGCGATCGAAATCTTAAATCCAGCAAGTCGGTGACACTTCAGCGTCCCAAAAAACGGGGAATACACCTGCTATTAATTACTACCTTTTGTGTGTTTAAAGTTTGCGGACCAAAATGCGCATAATGCGTGATGCGCTTCTCAGCGAGCAATTGTATATTTGTAAACAATTCGTAGTAAAAATAGGATACAACAAATTGATCCATCGTCTGAATTAGCCGGGTCACGGCCGAGAGTTAAAGAATTTATGAAATTTCTTTTTCCTTTCGAGCCGAAGTCGCGATGTGACAAACGTCTTTGCCACGTATTCGAATTTCGTTTCGGGAGGAGCTGAGCATCAGTTGCTGACGAGAATTTGCTCGGCACACACTTGGATAGAAGCGTCGGTACCGGCGAGCTCAATGAAGCCAAAACAAGTGTGCGGCGCTTTGCAACACAACCGTGCGCGCGTGCACAGTTATAAAAAGACAGCACGTAAAGGCTGAACTCCATGGAACGAATTATGTGACGAATAACTGGCGAACGCCGCCCGACGGCACGCTCGCTTTGCGCGGGACGTAGCAGCCACTGTGTTGATTCCACGCGCAGAGAAAGAGCCGCTGGGCAAAATTCGTCGGTTATTCGCAGAATATTCGTCCCATGGAGTTCAGCCTTAATTCACTTTGGTGAATGCAAAACGTTTTTCTACAAAAGCCTCTACAGATCCGAAAAAAAAAAAAAAGAATCAGAGAGGCTGTGAATTGAATAGCCCTGACGCACGACGCGCAAGCTGTAATGTGAAGCTCCAGGCTTCTTTTTGATCATTTTAAAGTTTCTAATATAAAAGGCGACTCCGAGGCGCTGTTATTCATTAGAAAAATCCCTCACAAAAACGTTATACGTGTTTTTTGAGTAAATAAACCGTTTTTCATCGACACAGATGCGAAACTAACATATCCACTCCGTGCCTTGACCACAGTGTAGGACCGTGGCCTTGACATAGCGCGTCGTCTGCTCGCATCCTACCAACTGCCTCACAGGAGGGCGCTTGCGAGTGACGGCACCAAAACATCTCGTCGCCAACGCGGAAAATATATTCTCAGTTTAGCGGTTCAAACCGGTTCGAATCGGTTTGAACCGTTATTTTTGCTTTACGGAACTGAACCGAAAGCCGTGAACGGCGGCGTGCGCGAACTACGGGGGGCGCTTCTCTAGCTATCATCATCATCGTTTGTGATGTCACGGGTGGGACAGACTGGGACAGACCGCTCAGATCTTGGATCCCCAGGCTCGTCAGCTCGCTTCATGCGCTGTTTCGGTGACGCGCAGCAAAGGCTCAATCATTTACGTGTTGTGTTTATTTGGTGAAGTGATATTTGTAGTAGGACGTTTTACCAAAGCTTAAAACCGTGGCACGCGTAGTCGAGCTAACAAGCACTTTTGGCGCTGAGGTGTCGAAGCGCTGGGATTGTGGTGTGCTGTTCTTTACCCCAGTGCAAAAAGCTGGATGATGAAATAGAATATCCAGCGCTTTACCGCATCACAACATCTACCGGTAAATAGGGTGTATTTTTTTATTTTGATTCTATTAGGATAAATAAAACTGAGAAAGGAATGTCTCATAAAATTGAAGAAAAGAAAAGCGAAATTCGAGAATTTCTCGCATGTGTGGTAAACAGTTCAGTGAAAGCGATATCCTCTTTATTATAATGTCTTTTGCGAGTGCTGGGGCCCTAATCTGGACACTTGGCCAGAAAGACGGCGAGAAATCTGATGGTTATGATTGGCCGGCGCCAAGGTCAAGTGCGGCGTCGGCCAGTCACAGCCGCCAGATTTCTCGCCGACTTTTTCGCCAAGTGTCCAGATTAGGGCCCCTGGTCTCTTATTAGTTTCAAGTTCATTCCTTTTTGAATTTTATAATCCAGTAAACAAATATTTCCTCAAAATAACTGACAGGAAGAAGTGGTGGCTGGCTTTCGGAGTCGTTTCAATTAAATTTCTGCTTATTTACCCGGTCGACGCGAAACGTGCGAGACCCCCTCGCGGTCGAAGTCTTAGAGCTAGTAAGTGGTGACACATCAGCGTCCCAAAAAATGAGGTATACACCTGCTATGAATTACTACCTTTTGTATGTTTAATTTTGCGGACCTAAACGCCCATAAAGCGTGATGCGCTTCTCAGCGAGCGCTTTTAAGTTTGTAAACATTCTTACTAAAAATTGCTAAGGACAAATTGATCAGTCGCATGAATTTGCCGGGCCATATCAGACAATTTAAGAAGTTATGAAAATGTCTGCTTCTTTTCAGTAGAAGTCGCGATGTGACAAATATTCTTTGCCACGTATTCAATGCGTGAGGAGCTAAGCGTCAGTTTCTGAGGTGCATTTTCTCGTCAGCAACTGTCGAGTCACACTTGGATAGAAGCGTTGGTATCGGTAAGCTCACTGTAGCTAAAACAAGTGTGCGGCGCTTTGCAACGCAACTGTGCGCGCGTGCACAGCTAAGATAACAGCACTTCATTTACTGTTGAGAATGCAAAACATTTTCTTTTCATAAGAGCCCCCACAGGTTCGGGGCAAACAAGAATCAGATAGGCCGTAAATAGCTGTGACGCACGCCGCGCAACCTGAAATGTGAATGTCTCCGGTTATGTTTGAACATTTGAAAGTTTTTTGTTTTTTTTTCATATTAAAATCAACTTCGAGGCGCTGCTGTGCATTGAAAAGATCATTCACAAAACCATCATACACGTTTCTTTAATAAATAAACCGTTTTTAATCGGCATAGATGCGAACTAACATAGCCACTCTGTGCTTTGACATAGCGCGTCGTCTGCTCGCATCCTACCAGCTCCGTCCCAGAAGGGCACCCGCGAGGTGGCGCCACCAAAACATCTGGTCGCCACTCTGCAAATTACCCAAGCACCAAGGAGGATGCTGGGGAGCCAGGCACACGCGTTGCACGCGCTCGCCTTATCAGTACAGATTCAGAGTTATCAAAATAAGACGTCGAGGAACGTACGTGCAAAGTATAGATGGATCGACGCTGGGTGCATGCTAACGGCTGTACGCTTTATAACGGGTGGTAGCTTGCGCCACCTATCTGATTTTTTCCTCCCTGCCAATTTCCTTCCTCTCTGTCTTCTTGTAGCTACCACCAGGTGGTGAGGGATAGTGTCAATATTACCTTTAAAGAATCGAACAAAAACACACACACACAGACAAAAAAAATCATTCTTCGCCTTTTTCTCTTAGTGAGGAAGTCGTTAATTTTCCTCTGGCCAAACCATTTCGGCGCCACTCCAACACCGTGCCCACTAGGAGACAAGGGTTGAAACTTTGGGCCGGAGCCATGCGGGGGAGAGTCCCAGTTTTGTTCTGTCCCGCCTGCCCCCGCTGTGCTAGTTATTCAATACGTCCCTCAATTCTCCTTAGATATTTTTCACCAGTCTTCTAATTTGCTCTGTTATTGCAATGCCCTTTTCAATCATTCCTCCATTCTCATCCTCAAACCCAGGGGGTGGGGACTAAGCTTAATGCACTTCAATACCGCGTGTTCTACTGTCTCGTCTTCCCCTCGGCATACGATACATCGCCTATTCATTTCTTCATACTTTGCCCTTCATGTACTATTTCTCAATACTTCACGAACTTCCTCGTGAATCATCATACCAATGCTCTTTCCTTATTTTCTGTTTTCGTACCCTATACATAGTTCAAGCCGATTTTCTCTGCATTCCTTCCTCCCACAGTCTCATCTCGGCCTGCTTCTTTTCCCTTTCTTGCTAAAAAGTATGTTTGGGCTACTTGGTTGATGAGCATCTTGGTTTAAAACAGCGCGACAAGACAAGACAGCATGTCGAACGGCTTCTTAAAACAAGTAGACAGGCGTGCGAATGCTGGCTACCCACAGAAGATTCTAACTTCAGTTAGAATGCGTAGCAAAAAAGTGTCCCTCATTCCGTGCTTGCACAAGATTTCCCACAATTTAAAGAGAATAGGAAAAAGAGCAGAAGTTGAAGTCGTTTTTTCTGCTCCAGAGGTGTAGAAGATCGGGGAAAAGAGGAAACACTGCGCAAAAAAGCACCGACAGCCTTTCGTTAACTGTCGAGAATGCGCCGTGTATTCTATTCCTCTGCCGTGTGACAGGGTCTACATTGGACAAACCGGACGGTGCATTACTGACCGATTATGGGAACATCAATATAATGTAACAAAACAAATCTCTGGTTATTTGGCAATTCATTGCTGTGACTGTGGATGCACCCCTGACTACCAAAAAAGCAACATACTCAAAGGTAACCTTGACAAACTAGCTCGGGAATTAAGACGCTTACGGAATAAGCAAAATACAAGAAAATTTGGCAGCACAGCCTCTGTTGAACTGTCCGATAAAAAAAAAGTGTTTCCATACTGGTGCATGTTAGGGACCGACTACGACACAGCACTGTATAATCCAACTAATAAGGTGCTGCGACTGTATGTAATTGTGTACCTTTTCTTGCGCAGGCTGTTTATTTGACTGTTGCCCATTTGTATATATACTGAGAGCGGTGGAAATGAACTTTCAGTGGATAGTAAGCACCGTCGTCTGTTTCGACTTCACTTTGTCCTTCTCTTATCGCGCTGTTTTAAACCAATATGCTTCCTTTTCTACAGAGGTAGTCTACCCTATCCCATCACTTGACTGTTGGAATTTGAATTTCAGGTTTCTGGCTCGGTTTCTCCATTTAATTGTCAGACTGGTCAGATATATACTTCTTGATATACCTTTCTCGCCCATCGTGCAGACTAAAATCAGCACTACAGATCAGAGAATGTTCGAACTTGAAAACAGGATATTCGAATAACCGATTAAGTTACTCGGTTCTACGATATATCGTGATACTCGAATATTCGTATACGTTATTCTGTACCGGAATCGAGATTGTTCGGCCGAAATAAATGTTTCGTTTAGGGGTTTCGCCTCTGTCGCCTGCATGTTTTGAAAGTTAAGGGGGATCTTTTCAGAAATCATTCATCCACCCAACCACTGTGCTAAAGTGAGAACAGCACCCATGGGGACAACAACATCAATTATTTGTTTGTGTTTCTAACGCAGCGCTCGGCTGACGTAGTCAAACGCTAGTCACCGTTCGGCTCGGGCTAATGCTCAATCAGCGAAGCACCAATCGACCACGAGTGCCAGCGGAACACTGGCGCCGCCCTGGTGTCAAATTTATTTATTTATTTATTTATGTGTCTTGTGTCCAGAAACAGCCGAGGCCTTAATGCTGGTTCACACTCACGCACAACATACACTTTAAAAAGAAAAAGAAAACACGTACACATAATGGCAGAACACATGTAAACCCGAACACTGATGTTAGTAAATGTGAATGGTTAGTGCGCTTTAAGAATCCCACTCACTCCCAAAAACGTCAACCACCGCGCTCAGTGCCTTAAAATTGCTCTGAATTCATAAAATTGCGGAAAATGAACATTTGTCTCGCACGTAAAACTTGTTGTGGTGTCGACAGTTTTCTCGGGGGACATGTATAGAAAGCAGAGAAACAAGCCTAGGGCAACGTAATCTACGACGCACAGTTTTATACAAAAATACATAATCACGAAAACTGCGACGAGTCTCCAGTGATTGCAAGTTTAGTTGATCTAACATTGACTCGTAGCGAAAAAAAAAACAAAAAAAAAAACCGGCGGCCGTAATAACGGTCGTAAACAATGCGTGCCAACTTTCTCTGCACACGTTCTAGGCCATCAGAGTTGGCCACACCCAGACAGTTCCAAACTACAGAGCCAAACTCCAGTTTTGAGCGCACAATCAATGTGTAAAGCCTGGCGAGACAGGACGGCTCTTTGAAATGACGGGTAATACGTGAAAACAAACATAAAAGTCGCAAGCAAGAGCTAATCAGATTTGATACATGATTTGTAAAACTGAGGGATGAATCAATATACACTCCTAAGTCACGTACGCAATATTCGCGTCGCAATGTTTGATTGTCCAGTTTGTACAAAAACATCAAGCGCACACTTCTTCCTTGATAAGGAGATAACACGTTTTTTTTTTTTTGCGTTTAGACGCATTTTATTTTGAAGACCCCATGATGAAATAGCAGTAATATCCTCCTGTAGCAGAGCACAATCAACATGTGATTTTATCTGTTTGAAGATCTTAATATCATCCGCGGACTGCAGCAGATTTCAATGTTTTACGGAAAGAGGGACGTCGTTGGCAAAACTATTAAACAGCAAGGGTCCTGAATAGAACCCTGAGGAACGCCGGATGATGATGTGTATGATCTCGACAACACACCGTTAACGCGAACATTGTAAATGCGCCCGGACAGATATGACTGAAACAACAAACATAACGGCAAGCACACTCCATATTCCGTTAACTTGTGCACTAATAGGTCATGGCGCACAAGGTCAAAGACTTTACTCGAGTCAAAATAAATGGCGTCGACCTGCCTATGGTTGGCAACAATGGGGCCAACGTGACTCAAATGCTCAGCTAAGTTAGTTTCAACACTTTTAGATTTAACAAAACCGTGTTGAGATTTATTTAATATTTATTTGGAATAGCTAGAAAGGTGCACTTCTACCACAATCTCAAGCAGCTTCGAGAAGGTGGTTAGTAAGGAAACGGGTCTATGACTTCTAACATCTGAATAGTCCCCTGATTTGAATATAAGCACCACAATGGCTGACTTCCAATTTTCTGGAAAAATACAGTTTTGAATAGACAAGTTAAAAAAGTAGGCCAAGACCGGCACAAACGCATCAGAGCAACCTTTAACAATAAACGCTGGTACGCTATCGGAACCCGATGAAAGTTTAGGTTTCAAACGTCTAATACAACCGTGCACTACAGAGTGGTCGACACTAAATGGGGCGAGAACACTACCAGTTTTCGCCACAACATGATTAAGCGCTCGTGGCTCTGAGCTCGCAGATTGCATATCACACAAAAATACACTTGAGAAGTATGACGAAAACATTTCGCCGACAACACGAGGGTCAGAATGAAAACCGGAATCATTTGACAACTTAACGGACTTGGCTTCTGTGCCCAATACCTTATTTTTGTACTTCCAAATATTGTTAGGATTTTTCAGCAGTTCGTTCTCAGTGTTATTCTTGAAGTTTTTTTTTTATCTCGGTCATAAAGAAACTTTACTTCGGCCTTTGCGTAAAATTTCGCGTACCAAGCGTCACCGTGGCCATGCTTATAATGACGATGAAACCGCGATTTTTCTTTCATTGTACGCTTCAGCTCAGATGAAAACCCCCATGGAAACTTCTGCCTTTTACTCGTCTTAAGTGGAATAAAACGCTGAATGCCATCTGTTACAATGTCAGTGAAAGCATTACAAGCTGAATTTACGTCAGTGTTTGTTATCACCGGAGACCAATCTATGCTCGTGAAATGGTGGTAAAGACCCAGGTAATTTCCCCGTTTAAAGTCGAAAGACACATGTTTGTGTGCGGGCTAGTGGTGCAAAACTATCGATAGTACTATCGATAGTATCGATAGTCGTCAGAAATCTGACTATCGATAGTAAAAAAAAACTATCGATAGTACTATCGACAGTTGAGTATCGAAAAGCTATGGATAGCACTATCGATAGTCGACTATCGGAAAATCATCGTTAATCGACTATCGATAGTACAATCGATAGTAGACTATCGTAAACCTATCGATAGTACTGTTGACGGTTTACTATCGATAGTTTTGCGACAGTGGTAGTTTGCGTCGCTGCCTCCTCTTTTTCTCGCTTTATTTTTTTTCAAATGGGACACCAACTATACTCTATTTCACCTTATGATGTACCGCAGAAAAGGCTACAAGCGCGAGCTCCTTGCTCTGGGGCAGATCTTGGCGGCACAAGCTCTCGTGCATTAAAGAAAGCTGCCAACGCTATGAGATGGTGCTTCTAGCCTTCGCTGCGGTACAACATAAGGTGAAACGGAGTATAGCCCAGGCACTTACCATCCCAACTTTGGTTCAGCTTTCAGTGATGACGAAGACGGGAGTTTGGGCGAAGAGAGGAGAAAGGAAGGCGAGCGGCGCTGCGGCAAATGTGTTCGCTTTAGTGGTGCAAAACTATCGACTATCGATAGTATCTATAGTCCCTAGAAATCTGACAATCGATAGTAAAAAAAATATGGATAGTACAGTCGATTGTCGAGTATGGAAAAACTATCGATAGTCGACTATCGGAAAACTATCGATAGTCGACTATCGAAAAACTATCGAAAAAGCTATCGATAGTACTATCAGTGTTTTTGGGGGCGTGACACTGTCAGGATGGCATTTTTACCGTCACTGTTCTTCCAGACGCTGTTCCTGTCAACAAGCCTCTTTCTCGGAGACGCCGTTCCAACGTTGTCATTCCCCGGAGTAAATCAGCCCCCGCGACCAGTCGACGATCATCCAACATTCCTGCCGATACTGGACGCATCGCTGCAATCCGGCTGGCAACCATCGGTGACGTCGACAGCGATAACAGAGTGGCGCCTATATAAGGAGAAGCCATTCACCAGTCTGCCGGGGCGTGACACTGTCAGGATGGCATTTTTACCGTCACTGTTCTTCCAGACGCTGTTCCTGTCAACAAGCCTCTTTCTCGGAGACGCCGTTCCAACGTTGTCATTCCCCGGAGTAAATCAGCCCCCGCGACCAGTCGACGATCATCCAACATTCCTGCCGATACTGGACGCATCGCTGCAATCCGGCTGGCAACCATCGGTGACGTCGACAGCGATAACAGAGTGGCGCCTATATAAGGAGAAGCCATTCACCAGTCTGCCGGGGCGTGACACTGTCAGGATGGCATTTTTACCGTCACTGTTCTTCCAGACGCTGTTCCTGTCAACAAGCCTCTTTCTCGGAGACGCCGTTCCAACGTCGTCATTCCCCGGAGTAAATCAGCGCCCGCGACCAGTCGACGATCATCCAACATTCCTGCCGATACTGGACGCATCGCTGCAATCCGGCTGGCAACCATCGGCGACGTCGACAGCGATAACAGAGTGGCGCCTATACAAGGAGAAGCCATTCACCAGTCTGCCGGGGCGTGACACTGTCAGGATGGCATTTTTACCGTCACTGTTCTTCCAGGTGAGCTACGTGAACAGTTACACCTACCGTTCGAGTAACTACTGTCTGTTTACGGTGTCATGCCCCTTTGACCACCAAAGTGCTAGAAAGCGTGTTATTGCCTTTTGTTTGCGCGGTTTACTCATGGTGTCATGCAACTTTGATGACCTAAGTGGTAGAGAGTGCCTTTTTGCTGTCTTTTTGTCGTTTCTGGATTCTCTTTTGTCGCGCTGGAGGCTTGCTCTGGCAGAAGATATTGAGTCCAACCCTGGGCCTGACACCCGGAGCACTGACGTTCAGACAACAATCTTAGCGACCGTAAAACGTATCGAAGAAGGCCAGAGTGAAATTCTCACAGAAATAAAAAAGCTAAAAGATAATCAGAAAACCACGGATTCTAAAATGCAGCTGTTATGCGACAAAGTGAACGAAATTGAAGCCGAACTCGCCCGACTCAAAGCTCAGGATGTTCCTTCGGCTACCGAAGTTAATCCATTGTTGGAATCCCGGGTAAACGCCGTACATGCGAGATGCGACGACGCAGACAACCGGCTGCGTCGTTGTAACCTCTTGTTTTACGGAATTGCGGAAGCGCAGAATGAAACATGGGCAACGTCCGAGGCGAAGGTTCTCGAATTTTGCAAAGACCATCTCAAGCAAACAATAAATTCCGATTGTGTCGAGAGGGCCCACCGCCTCGGACGATTTTCTACAGGCAAAACTCGGCCAATAATTGTGAAATTCTCACGATTCAAGGACAAAGAGCGGGTCTTAAACTCGGGTCCACTGCTAAAGGGCACGCCTCACGCCGTGGGCGAGGATTTTTCTTTGAGCGTTCGCATTGCTAGAAGAAAGCTACTCCAATTTGCCAGGGAAAAAACAGTGCTTTTAAACTTACGTACAACAAATTAAAGATGGATAACAGTGTATTCGTGTATAATCCCGAGTCCGATAGCGTAGAAAGGATGACAAGATAGCTAATAAATAAACAGTGTCCTAGATCCATTCCTTCAAAGCCTTCTATGCCAAAGACTACGGATGACTGCCCCCCAGTTTCACTACTTTTTACTAACATCCGCAGTGTCATCGCGAAACACGATGCTCTTCCTTCCTACGTATATGATAACGAAACGGACGTGATCATCCTAACTGACACTTGGCTTAAACCTGACGTACTTGATAAAGAAATACTTAATACAAGTTCTGATTTTAACATTTATCGCCGCGATAGAGAGGGTAAGAGAGGAGGTGGTGTGCTGATTGCTGTCAAGAAACACATCCCTTCATGTATAGGCAACCTGCAATGCTGTTTGGTTTGGCGCCATCTAGCGACTGAAGCTATAAATATTGGGTACCCCCGGGAGTGGCGACTGCATTGTTCAAACGTGAACTTTTACTCTGGTGGCGCCACTTAGCCTAGTGTCTGAAGCAAGAAATACTGGGTATCCCAGGAAGCCGTGATCGCGTAACATGCCAGTACAGCGGAAGCTACGGCCCTGGCGGGCCAATGGGCACGTGACTGCGCATCATCGGAGCGCGCCTCTACTCCGAAGAAGTATCAGGCTTTTCGCTGTGTCATGCTCCAATATGCGTGGGTTACGCTCGTACGCGTGGCGCATTTCGAAGCCTTCGGCACGCAATGTGGGGCTTATCGTTCACCCTTTGCCAAGTTACAACGTGACAGGCTATAACCGTGGGCTCTCACTCTGCTGGCGCCGCCTGGCTGTTGCCGGCTGGCTATAATACGACGTGATAAGAACCATGAAATTTTGTGGGTATGTGTTCACACCTCCTTCAAGAAAAGTATAATCTGTGCTTGCTATAGACCACCGAATAGCGACTCATCTTTCTGCGATTCATTTCATGATAACTTGGCGTGTATTCATCATGATTATCCAAATTCTGACTTGTTTATATTAGGCGATTTCAACTTCCCTGGCATCGACTGGTCATTGCTTACATCCCAAGATAAATATGAAATAAACTTTCTAGATATATGCCTGAATTTTACCCTTACGCAAGTCATTGATTTTAACACTCGTGGCGACAACATTCTAGATCTAGTTTTAACTACTGCGCCCGATGTGATGGGGCCTTTGAACTGCAGTGATGGGCTTAGTGATCATAAAATAATAAATATTACTTTATACTTATCTGCACCAAGAAAGCAACGCACTACTAAGCTCATAAGAGATTACAGCAAAGCTGATTACAACACAATTATCAAAAGCCTTCAACCTTTTTTTTCCTCTTTTAATATCGGCTTTCAAGACCGTTGTGTTGAAACTAACTGGAATATGTTCAAAAATAAGCTCCTTGAATTAATAGACATCCATATCCCTCTCATTTCCATTCATTCGGACAGTGATAAACCTTGGTTCAATAAGGCATTAAAAGTTATTCGTAATAAGAAAAAGAGGGTATTTCAAAAGGCTAGAAAACTCAACTCTGATGCGATATGGGCTGAGTACGCTTGCTGCGAAAAAGAATATACAGATTGTTTAAATAAATCGAAAGAAAAGTACTTCAACGTTGATCTTCCTACTTTGCTGGTAAACAATCCAAACAAATTTTGGAAGAACGTATCACCAACTGACCATCAGAGTAAAATATCACTAATTAGCGATTCTGGCCAACCCATACCGGACGCCAGCTGCCCAACTGCACTCAATAATTTCTTCACATCGGTTTTCACAGCTGAAAATCTTGACAACGTCCCATTAGTACCAGAGGTAGATTACCCTTTTATGGAGCCCATCTCTATTTCGCCGGCAGGCATCTCAAAACTTATTAATGACCTCAAAATTTCAACATCCGCAGGAATTGACAATATTAACTCCAAGATATTACGAAATACCGCTGACATTTCATCCAATATACTGTGCTTACTTTTTCAACAATCATTATCTACTGGTTCTATTCCCTTCCACTGGAAGATCGGGAGGATCGTTCCGATCTTTAAGGGCGGCGACAAAAGTTCACCTAACAATTATCGTCCAATCTCATTAACAAGCATTGTGTCCAAATTACTAGAACATATCATATTTTCAAACATTGTGCGTCATCTTGAGAAACATAACTTTTTTTACAAATACCAGTATGGTTTCCGCTAGGGGTTTTCATGCGAAATTCAACTGCTTGAATTTACTCATGAAATTCATACTAACATGAACCTTAACACCCAAACAGATGCTATTTTTCTGGACTTCTCCAAGGCGTTCGACCGCGTGCCGCACTGCCGTCTAATATCTAAACTGTCCTCACTTCATATAGACGATCTAACCCTCTCGTGGCTTCGTAACTTCATTTTTCTTAGAAAACAATTCACGACGGCGGGTGATTTTAAATCTGAGTTTGCTGACGTAAAGTCGGGGGTTCCCCAGGGAACTGTCCTCAGCCCGCTTTTATTCCTAATTTATATAAATGATCTTCCGCTTTCGATAACATCAGGTTTACGTCTTTTCGCCGATGACTGTGTGCTATACAGACAGATTAATAATACTAACGATCAGTTACACTTACAAAATGATATTGACCGGGTAATTAGTTGGTGCCATAAATGGCAAATGACTCTTAACATCGCAAAGTGTAAGCTTGTTACTTTTACTCGTAAACATACTAATCTCGACTTTGCCTACAGGCTCAGTAACTCGCCCATCGGTTCTGCGTCTGCTTACAAGTACTTTGGCGTCGAGCTAACCTCAGATCTTTCTTGGGTTTCCCACATTAACACAATAACTGCTAATGCATCCCGAACCCTGGGCTACCTAAAACGTAATCTGAAATCTGCTCCACCTCACCTCCGCAAACTAGCCTTTGAAACGTATGTTCGCCCCAAGTTGGAGTATGCTTCCTCCATTTGGGCCCCACACCAATCCTACCTAATTAAACACATTGAAGCAATTCAAAATCGAGCAGCACGTTTTATCTCATCCTCGTATTCTCGCTACGACAGCGTTTCATTAATAAAATCAAACTATTCTATCCCTGCCCTTGAAACCCGACGCAAGATTTCTCTATTATGCCTAATCCATAGAATGTATTACTCCAATCAAGGAACTTCACTTTACTTTTAACTCTAAAAGCTTCAAACGCATTTTTGGGTCTACACAGTCATTTAACAGCTCATGCTTGCCTCGCGCCGTTAGACTTTGGAACGATCTTCCCGAAGATGTTGTCAGCATTTCAGACCTAACAAGATTTCGCTCGCAATTAACAACTATTTTCATAGAGTAAGTTTCATAGTTCAACTCATAGTCGTAACCTATTGGGTGTTTGATGCCATTTGCAAAGTATAGGTGCCAGATACCTTTTGCAAGCTGATGTGCTGGATGTTCTGTCGTGATGATTGAAGTTATGTATCAGCTAATTGTGCAGTCGGTTTTCGTCGTATAAAATGCAATTTTTGCTTTCTGTTGTACAGTCGATATTTTACCTTTATTCATCTTATAAAGTGTGACTTTTGTTTTGGGGGTTTTATACTCGTACTTACGAATGCGTGCATTTTTTTGTACTCTGTGTATCTAACCTGCCTCCACCCAACCCCTCCCCCCCCCCCCCCCCCCCCTCATGTAATGCCGAAAGGCCTTTGAGGTATTGTGAATAAATAGTCGACTATCGATAGTTCTGTGACACCATCGATAGTTTTGGAAAAACTATCGATAGTATCGGTAGTCAATTTATCGATAATTTTGCATCACTAATGCGGGCTTAAGCTGAAACGGCAATTTTACGGTTGCTGCAAACGGATCGTGCGAAACATCAGCTGGAACCACTGAAGTGTCAACTTTCGAAACTACAACGTCACAGTCGTTAACAATATATAGCTCCAACACATTTCCCGCAGGGTTTTTTACACTATTTAGTTGTAAAAGGCAGTTGAAGCTTAGGAACTCAAATAAGACACGGGCTTTTTCTGCCGTATCGTGGCTCGTGTTATTAACACACTGGGAGCTCCAGTGAACACCAGGAAGATGAAAGTCTCCTAAAAGAAGAATGCGATAACGGCAGGGATCAAGTTTTGCCTCCAGCATACTAAAATAGTGTTGGAACTGTGAAGCGCTGAATCCTGGTGAATCTTTCATCGGCACCTCAACCCACAGGCATTCCTCATAATCTTCAAGGTCCTCTCGGCGAAAAGAAATAAAATCGATATTTATAGCATTCAGAACCCCGCCTCCAAAACGTTTTCTGGATTTAACAGGGTCCCTGTCATGGCGATATACGTTATAGTTTTTACTAAAATACTCAGAGGATGGAATTTCTGTGTGCAGCCACGTTTCAGTAAGACAATAAAGGTCATAGCTATTTGCATTCACGTTAGCTGAAAATATTTCTGATTTACTTCGAAGACCACGAACATTTTGGTAGTACACAGTCGAACTTTCGTGGGAGAGATTAGTCATGTTCAAATACCTTCATTGCTCAATGGAATCGAAGTGTCATCCGGTCTAGTTTTCAATGTTCCAAAAAAGGGCCGAAAGAGACACCCAGATGGCCAGACCTTCGAATCGTTAATTAAGTCAAAGCAGTAAGAGTCCACACAGACGTGGAAAGATGTGTAGCTGTCGTACTTGGAGGGGAGTTTTGTGCACTGAACTGACTTGCCTAGGGTTTCCTCGATGACCTCACAGACGTCAGATGTCGTTGTTGTGGGGGACAGTCTTGAGACGAAAAGAGCACGCTTCCTCGGTGGACAAGGGACAACACTCAGCTTGCTCTCTGGCCTGGACCTCTCAAGGGCTTTCACTCTTTCTTTACGACGAACAAGTGTGTATCCTTCATCGTCCACAGTCGGCGGACGGCGGGGCAACAAATGCGCCTTTTCGGATCGAGGGTCCGATGCATTCTCCGGGTTCTGTCGTAGCATCGATGTAGTTGCCTCCGCCTCTGGCTGTCGAGAATTAGGCAGCTGCACAACTGACGAAAACGTTTTCGAAGAAGAGCCACTTGCGGCCTCAGGGACGTAGGGCAGAGATTTCCGCAGCAAGGCATTGTTTTGCTCTAGCTGCACACGGAGGGATTCGTTATCGACCTTCAGCGAATTGACATCGGCGGAAAGACCATCAATCTTGTTCAGAAGAATGATTATAAGTTCACGAAGGTCACCTTCATTGCCGCCGTCACGTAGAAATTTAGCACTCACGGGATCGAGATGGGAGGGGGCGGCACTCGGAGCATTCTCCTTGTCACCCTTCCGTTTCGTGCAGGATGAACATTTGTACGTGCTTGACCCATCTTTCATGAGTTCATTACCCATCTTTCAAACTTCCACCATGCTCGTTACTAACACCAACGAACTTGTTGTTCGCGAGGTAACGACGTCATGAGAGGGATCCATAGGAGGGAGCCACTAAAACATATCGCCGCTAAAAGGGGGTATTCACTAGACGCCATATTTGAGGGCGATGTTTAGAGCGCATGTTTAGAACGAGCTCACGTTAATAGCCTGCTAAGACCGGCAATCTTGATGGTGCGATATGCATGTTGCGAAAGAACTGCGGAAGCTCGTGCTCTCTTGACCAGCCAGAAGCAAAAAAAAAAAAAAAAATCCCCTTGCGGTGGTAGCGAGAAACAATTTTAATAAGTGCGTGAGCGTTAAATGGAGTAACTCTTCAGGGTTGAAAATATAGTGCACGTGATGTTTCGATTATGATCATGCAAAAATATGTAAGAATCGAATGTGCCGCTCGAACTCTCTTTTTTTTTTTGGTCGGAGTCTGACCGCTCGGACGGCATTTTTGCCGGCCCTCGGCGCCTGGCGTACGGATCACGTCGATCGTTCTCCTAATATTTGATTTTGGATGACCGTAATCGAAACATCACGTGCACCATATTTTCAATGACCGAGAGTGACCCTGATGCACTTATTTTGTTTCTCGCAGCCACCACCAGGACATTATTCGCGGCTTCTGTCTAGCCGCATTCGAATCTGTGAAGACGCACTGAAAGACGCCCAGCCCCCTCTCGGCCAATGGCGCCTCCTCATTTGCCCCCTATAAACCATACATGTACTGTTAAGAATGGAACCTTCGGCAACCTTTTCCGAGTTTCAACGCTGCGGAAACGAGTCCCGAAACGAGTCCCGACGTGTCAGGACTGCCGGCCACCTGTCGAAGCCTGCCCAAAACGAGTCTCAACGCGTCCGTGACGTCAACGGGACGTGTGTGTGTGTGCGTGTGGGTTCGTGCGCTCCGGAAGGGGAGAGAGGCCTGGCCTAACTGCGGAGAACCATGGCTATGACTCATTTCTGGCTACGACGCGGCGGGCTTTTCTGCTACGCACTTGGCGGACGCACCTGCTGCCCTGGCGGAGAGTGAGGGAGAAAACGGACCCCTATATAAGGCGGGGCGTGAGGCTGCTGAGTTGTTCTCTTGGATTTGACGACTGTATCGCTACCATGTAATTAAACCGTTCGTTACGTTACCAATTCTCCCACCTCCACTGGACCCCTGGTTTTTCACTTCGGGGAATGGTCGTCGTCACGAGCCAGGAAGCCTCCGGACGTGCGGCCTAAGCCCCGCCTCGAACAACTGGTTGGCAGCGGTTGGGATCGGACCATGCGACATCGTGCTACATCTGTGGGTGAGCGTTTGGACTTTGCTTTGAGATTCGCCAGGCTTCAGATTATGGGTAATTAATTTTGAACTGCTGGGAATCCTTAGTGTTTGGCTCGTGCGCTAGGTTTGTGTACAACCTCGCGACAAGTTTTATAGCAAAGCCAAAGCTAAAGAGCAGCGATCATGGATCTGATGAGGTTACTGAGAACAGATTTACTCTGTTTATGTGAAGAATTGGGTGTGGAGGTGGAGCAAAAGATGAAGAAATCGGAGATCAGTAAAGCGATTTCAGAGAGCGCGGAAGCAGAGGAAATTAAAATTACGTGGGAACTGCTTCAGAACGCTAAGAGTGAAGCTGCAGCAAGAGAGGAACGAGAACAGGCTGCAGCGAAAGAGGAACAGGCTGCAGCTAGAGAGGAACGAGCACAGACTGCAGCGAAAGAGGAACGAGAACAGGAGCGGGCTGCGGCGACAGAGGAGCGAGCGCTGAAAAGGCTAGAGCTCGAAATTGAACAACAGCGATTAAACTCGCAGAGCAGTAGAGTTGGGGCTCCGGTACGAGCAAGTGAGACCGAGTCGTATCAAATGAAGAAGCTCATGCAGCCGTTTAAAGTTGGGGAAGACGTGGGCCTATTCTTAGTTAACTTTGAGAGGACATGTGAGAAGTTGAGCTTCGCCCCAGAAACGTGGCCGCAACGGCTTTTGACTCTGTTGCCCTGTGAGGCTGCAGAGGTTGTCGCGCGCCTTAGTGCTGGAGACGCGGACGACTACGACAAGGTGAAGTCCAGCCTTTTGAAGCGGTACCGCCTTTCTGCCGAGGCGTTCCGTCAAAGGTTTAGAAACGCATCCAAAAAGAGCAGCGAGGGCTACTCGGAATTCGCGTACGGGCTTAAAACCAACCTGATAGAATGGTTGAAGAGCGAGGAAGTGTACGAAAGCCGAGACAAGGTAGTCGAGTGTGTGTGCCTCGAACAGTTCTTTCGTAGCATTCCGCAGTCAGTCAAGCTCTGGGTGCAGGACAGGGTGGGAGTCGACTCTGTCGAAAGGGCCGCTGAGCTAGCCGAAGAGTACGCAACGCGTAGAAAGCTGAGCGGAGAGGAAAGCGAATCCGGCCGAAGCGATCAGCGCAAGACCTTCCGACAGGGTAACGGCTCGCGAGAAAACGGGCCCGAGAAGCCCGAAGCAGGACAAAAGGTCCCAGAAAAGAGCGCAGAACACTCGAACGGAGACGAGGCGCGGAAAAGCCCAACAGGGCAGTTCGAGGCAAGGAAGCCGTTCCTGTGCTACAACTGTCAGGAGCCGGGACACACAGCGGCCAGATGTAAGAAACCGCGGGTTGTGTTCTCTTACGTGAACGGTAGTGAGAAGGACCTGAAGCTTCTTCGTCCCTATCTTCACGAGCTCCATGTAAACGGAAAGCCGTGCAGGGTGCTTCGGGACGGTGCGGCGACGATGGACGTCGTCCATCCGTCGTATGTAACGCCATCCGATTTTACGGGAAAGGTAGTTTGGATCAAGCAGCTGCTCGAAAAGCACAGTGTCTGTCTGCCTATGGCGACGGTAAGGATAACTGGCCCGTTCGGAGAGCTAGTGACAGAGGCGGCTGTCTCGCAAACAGTCCCGTTGGAGTATCCTTATTTGTTTTCTAACCGGTCAGATTTCCTGCTGCGCGAAAAGGGTCAACAACTGGGAGAAGGGCTAGTTCAGTCATGTACGAGGTCCAAATCGCGTCAGGTCGCCCCTTTGTTGACGAGGGATCCAGAGCCAGAGGCAGCTGACGGGGAGCAAGCACTCCCAGAGTTGGAGGCAGAAAACCGGGATGAGAGGAACCAGGTTGTAGAACAGCCTGACCTCGTAGCACTAGAAAGCGTACGCCGTCCCAACGCGCCGGCGGAAAAGGCGGAGGAAGAGGGGATCAGTGAAAGATCTCTCGTAGCTCCGGCGTCGCGTAACTTTGGTCCTCTGCTACGAGTAGACAGAGTGTCTTTGACAGTTGAGCAGAACAGCGACCCTAGTGTGTCAGGGTTTCGCGGTACAGCTCCGGAGATTGCTGGGACCAATGTGACGGGGCATGAAAAAGACAGATTGTTTTATCGGCGCTATAAGGACCGCATTTTCACGTCTAGAAATCACGTGAAAATCGATCACTATGACTTCAACGTAAGAAAAAGGAAAGGCAAATTTAACGGCAATGCCGATGGGTTGAGCAGATTTTTCTGACATCACGAAAAATAGTAGGGATGATCTCAGAGGTCTTCGTCATCCACGGGAATGACGATCTAAGTGGGGGCACTTCGTTGAAACCCCAAAAGGACCTCACAAATTGCGAAGAGTTTTTGTCTTTTGTATTTTGTTCTTAGTGACCTCGTTGGAAAAATGAGTTTTTTTGGCGACAGGGGGTCTCGATACCCGGAATTGTACCAAATTTTGGTAATCCGTAATCCAGTCTGGCGGGTCTTTGGCGAATTCCGAGCGTTTGACTGCGGTGTGGCGTGGTGTTGTGGGGGACGTTTCCGCTGATGCCTCCGTTGTGAGAGGTTTGGGAGTTTGTTTGGTGCTTGCAGCGTCTTCTCAAGGCCTACTCCAAGCCCACCTCTTCAGGCCAGCGATTGTACCACCGGCCATTAGAGGTTTCCCTGGCCCCGGAGGGGCTGTTAAGAATGGAAACTTCGGCAACCTTTTCCGAGTTTCAACGCTGCGGAAACGAGTCCCGAAACGAGTCCCGACGTGTCAGGACTGCCGGCCACCTGTCGAAGCCTGCCCAAAACGAGTCTCAACGCGTCCGTGACGTCAACGGGACGTGTGTGTGTGTGCGTGTGGGTTCGTGCGCTCCGGAAGGGGAGAGAGGCCTGGCCTAACTGCGGAGAACCATGGCTATGACTCATTTCTGGCTACGACGCGGCGGGCTTTTCTGCTACGCACTTGGAGGTCGCACCTGCTGCCCTGGCGGAGAGTGAGGGAGAAAACGGACCCCTATATAAGGCGGGGCGTGAGGCTGCTGAGTTGTTCTCTTGGATTTGACGACTGTATCGCTACCATGTAATTAAACCGTTCGTTACGTTACCAATTCTCCCACCTCCACTGGACCCCTGGGTTCTTCACTTCGGGGAATGGTCGTCGTCACGAGCCAGGAAGCCTCCGGACGTGCGGCCTAAGCCCCACCTCGAACAGTACGTAACGCGTTACAAGTAACGAGTTACTTGTACCTAGTTACTATTTTCGGTAACGAGTAATGTATTTAGTTACTTTTTTAGAAAAGGAACGAGTAACGGTATTTAGTTACTTTGAAGGCCAAGTAACGAGTAACGGTATCTCGTTACTTTTGAGGAGTAACGTGTACAACACCGCTTAAACGGCCTTGTTTTTATTCTAACCTGAGTATGCGTCTATTGTGACAAAGGCAGATGGACAACCCGAAAGACAACTAACCAGTATGACCGTACAGCAACGTATATCGCTGAACACGTCAGTCGAACGGTTCGACTGACGTGTCCAGCGATAAACGTTGCTGTACTGAACTCTACAGCTGGGAATGTCCTTCACCCAGCGAGCACAATCAGGTTCGTTGGTTGAACCTTCTAGAAACGGGTACGGACCGAATGTAAACCCGGAGGTTGCAAACACAGGGAGGCACATAACCCATTACCCGCTGTCCTCAATGAAGGCGCAGTTCTCGAAGATTAACCAGCTCTTCCTGAAGCACAACACTGCCGTTCCTTCAAGCGCGTCGGTAGAACGACTCTTCAACGTCGCCGGAGATGTATTTTCAAGGAAGCGGGGAAACATAACTGATGAAAACTTCTACAGGCAGCTGCTGCTGAAGGGCAATGACTACTAAAAAGAAAACAATAAACCATGAAACAAAAACAGTTGTGTATTTGGTCGTCAAAGTAACGTGGAAAGTAACTCGTTACTTTTGAGGTAACTCACGCGTTCCTTTTGAGAATCGGTAACGAGTAACGTATTTAGTTACTTTTTGAGCGAGTAACGAGTAACGGTATTTAGTTACTTTTTTGGGGTAACGTGTACATGTCTGCTATAAACCTTTCGCAAAAAAAAAAAAGCGTGTGGCCGGTGCCATTTTTAGTGTTCGTGCGTATGGCGCGTGCTTCGCTCGTTTTCCGGAGCGACGAACACACGGACGTGCTGGGCTGTGAAGATCGCACGCTGAACTGTGATTTTGTAAACACTGGAAAGGTCTATACTTCCCAATGAATGGCCAAACTTTCTCGATATACGGCTCTGGGTGGTATTCACTGGCGGCCACAGCTGAGCAGGTGTTGACGGCAAGCTTCCACAACATATTTTCAATCACCGAGAGTTACCCTGATGCACTAAGCTTGTTGTTTCTCGCAGCCACCACCAGGACATTATTCGCGGCTTCTGTCTAGCCGCATTCGAATCTGTGAAGACGTACTGAAAGACGCCCAGCCCCCTCTCGGCCAATGGCGCCTCCTTATTTGCCCCCTATAGACCTTTCGCAAAAAAAAAAAAAAAAAAGAAAAAACAAGCGTGTGGCCGGTGCCATTTTCAGTATTCGTGCGTATGGCGCGTGCTTCGCTCGCTTTCCGGAGCGACGAACACACGCACGTGCTGGGCTGTGAAGATCGCATGCTGAACTGTGATTTTGTAAACACTGAAAATGTCTATACTTCCCAATGAATGGCCAAACTTTCTCGATATACGGCTCTGGGTGGTATTCACTGGCGGCCACAGCTGAGCAGGTGTTGACGGCAAGCGTCCACAACGCTTCGAACGAGCACATTGCACACCATAAATATTGCCTTCTTTGAGAACGAGCATGCGCAGTGATCAGTCACCTCAAATATGGTGTCCAGGGAATACCACCAATAAGATCTACCTAATCGGTGGAGACAACTTCTACATGATCACTCCCGTTGGCACTTTTGAACAACATAGTGTTGTCTGCTTTTCAAGCCGGCACTTCGACAGCTTTTTTGACATTCGAACGCATCGGTAGCTTTTCCAGTAAGGTCACCATAAAATACTGATTTTTATTTCTTTTCTTTTTCATTCTATTCGCTCTATTCCTGCGAAACAGAATATTAACCTCTATACATTTTTTTTTTTTTAGGGGCGAGGATTTGCGTGGATTTGTCACTTGCCCTTTTCAGTGCGGCTGGATATCTCGGGAAGGCTATACAGGGTCAATAATGGCGGCTCAAAGTTGCAACACCACAATATTACTGCTTGCTTACAGCTCTTGCTGCTTTCTTCCAAGTATTGTTTGGATAGATTAAAATTACAACGCTAAAAGTAACGTCCAAATGACGCTGCTGTTTGCGCACCGGCAGTGTAGCATCATAGCGTGCACCCGAAACCACCAAAGCTTTTTCTTCCCGGTTGGTGATAGGTTGATTTACCCGCAGATAATGATGACATCTGAGCGCCTTACTGCAGGCGTCGACAATGTACGACATTTCGGAGGCCGCGGCGGGAGTAATGGTGGCCACACGCCCTCGTAGAGTGGCAAGCGTTCTTCTGAAGAACACACGCGAGCTAAATGCCATATCCATTAATCACGCATTCGTGAAGTCGATAATTCATAAATTGTCCATTAAACCTTGGAACTATAGCCACTACTAAGCTACAATTCAGAGTAACGACACTTCAGTCGCCTTGGTGCTTAAAATCATGGTTGCCAGTTATCTGAGGGCTCATCTGAAATTGCAGGAAACGTTTTGCCGTTTTCCAGAAATGTTCAGTTCACGACAGACAGTTAGCGCCGGACAGGGCGTCATATTCTTAATAAAGTTTGACACCACACCACGAAAGACAGAGGTGGACGTGGCATTTTGGCGCCTTAGGCAGCCTTGAACAGTGCCGCCCCTCCCTCCCCCCCGGCCCCAACCCCCGCTCCCTATGCAGTGACCACGGGTAGCGGGGGTTGGGGAGGGGGGTGGGGAAACTTGAAAGTGGTTGGAGTTAAAATTTTCAAAAGTTGCTAGATTTCGAGCTAGAATTCTCAAAGTAACTAAATTCAAAGCCAGATAAGCAAAATAGGCCACAGATTTGGGGGCGGTTACGAAGTTCTGCCACCCTAGGCAGCTGCCTACTTTGCCGATTGGTTCAGCAAAACGATATCACCTGATCTTCCTATACCACCGCATCTAAAGCTGAGGAAGTTGCATTTTTTAATTGTGACGATCAACAGTTGCGTCTGTTTCTGCTCTAAGCACCAAAACGGCGGCGCCCACCAGCAGGTCGGGGAACGGAGTACCACTCTGAGCGTAGCTCATAGAGAGGCTCTGCTCGGCACCTTTGGATGTTATAACGAGACGCTCGAGGTTCGGCGCTTAAGGTGTAGTCTCTGCCTTCGCGCCACGAACGAGTCCGTACAGCCACCATTCCCCGTTTCATATCCGAGCGCAGCCGACGGTGTATACTCTCCGATGGAGCTAAAGTACCGCCATTGCCTTCCCACCTGCTAGCCGGACACAAACAAATACCAACATACAGATGACAAAAGTTATCAAGGTGATTGGCTCATCGCTGTCAGTTGCCATAGTGATCGCCATTTTGGACCCTTTCAAAGCTTCGAAGCATCGAAAGGGTCGTTAAAACCAGTCGCACGAAGATCGCTATGGAGCATCATCGTGCTGAAAGCGTTCCTCGGCTAGTATGAGCGTCTTTGGCACAATGCATGCAATAAGCTTATCACTCATGCTTATTTCCCCAGATCTCCTACAATTACGTTGCTCTTCTTGGGTTTTTATAGATAGTGAAATTATTTTTTAATGCCTCCAAGCAGTGACGTTGCGTATGTTGGCGGAACGAAGATGTACGGCATCACACGCGGCGTCGGTGCTTGGGGGCATTGAAAATATTTTTACTCTCTTGAAACACGCAAGAAGAGCAGCATAATTGTAAGAGATCTGGGGAAATAAGTATGAGTGATAAGTTTATTTCATGAACAGTGCCAAAGACGCTCATATTGGCCGAGAAACGCTTTCAGAACGATGATGCTACATAGCGATCTTGGTGCGACTGGTTGTGACGGCCCTTTCGAAGCTTCGAAAGGGTCCATAATAGCGACTACCATGGCAACCGACAGCGATAATCCCATCACCTTGAGGATTTGTCGTCTGTATGTTGGTATTTGTTTCTGTCCGGCTAGCAGGTGGGCAGGCAGTAGCGCTACTTTCACAGATACAGTGACTTAAGACCAACCAAGCAGCACTAAAAGTGCACCATCGCGGAATTCATCGCCTTTGTGGGTTTTGCTATCAACGGTTAAAACAATCGCGCACAGAAAAAAAGAAAGAGGACAGGATCGCGACGCATTCACCGCGCTTCAGTTGGTTTAGTAAGTGGCAGCAAACGCACAAAGGCCATAAGAACCGTGACGATGCATGGAGTGCCATCGTGTGCTTCACATAAACTTACCTGTTAAGCTGCGGCAGAATAATTTAACCCTCAGAATCATGATTGCAGGCGGTCGTTGAACGAGGCGTATACCCGGCGCAGTCAGTCCAGCCTCTAAATCTCGAACTCTCAGCGCGTGGACAGCCCGGAGCGCTCGAGACTTGCGCTGACCACGAGAAGCGAGCTGGGCCACACTCTGTTTCGGCCATCACTTGGCAAACGGCGGAAGCCTTATACGGCCCCCGGCGAACCAATAAAAACGTCGGAACGAGCCACGAGCCAGTGTATATATACCGTCGGACTGCGCGCCTACTGCGGAGACCAGTCACGTGCTTTGCTCAGTCGCTCTCATTGGCTCAGAGGGGGCCCCCTTGTCGAGATATATGTTGAACCAGAGTACGGTCTCCTCGTTCAGATCAATGTTTCTTCTTGCCGTGCGTGCAGCGTGGGGCAGCGTGACCGAAGTAAAGAAAATGTTCCGATATGAATCTCTATTGTGCGGGCACACGCCACCCTCTAGCATAGAAATGCCTTTCGGGATATTCTCGGAGGCTGCGTTTGAAGAAAAAAATTGCCGTTATATTATGAAGTAGAACAAAAGGTGGAACATGAGACGAAAAATTGAAGGGCGCTTGAACGAAAAATATAAGAAATGTTTGCTGGGTCACGACCATTTTTAATCCTGAAGACATTGTCTAAGCAAATCCAGAAGTAGCGGAACTTTTAGCAAAATGACTCCGAGGTCCCCCACAATTTATTCGCAAGCTCTCGAATACACTGCAAACACCACAAAGAATATAACTGCCTCAACCCCTCTGCAACTTGTTCTTTTTTTTTTTTTTTTCACAACAATTAGTTATTGCAGTTACGCCGCAAAACGCATACATCTCTTGAACGCATGTTTTCTGTTAATTATGTCCTGCGATGCAACTTTAGAGGCCCGATATATTTTTCGTTTGCTAGACTGTTGCGACGGGAGATTTTCTCAAACCAAACAACTGGCATTCGAAACCCTCATATATATTTTAGGAACGCGCTCAAAAGTGAACTTTACCAACGTTCCGGTCATCCCTCCTCTGGAGCGGAGCAGAAGCACAAAACTCGCACAAGAAATGTAGCAACCATTTTTTATTTAACTCAATCATTCGAAAACAAAAGAAGAGAGGGGGGGGGGGGGGGGGAGGGCGATTGGTTTAAAGGCGTATTCAGGGATGGTCTCTGACTTGGTTCCCTTGCTGCAGCCAGAATCGGGGGTCGTCGTCGCCGCAAGAGATCGACCTGAGGTCTCGACGTACGGAACATGGAAGCACCGTACACAGAGATATCAGGCCAGCCACACGCGAGACTTGGTCGTCGAGGAATATGGTTCTTTAAATTGGTCATACATCGCCATCACAATCGTGGTGCATCTGGCAGGAGGAGGGTGGTCCCCATCCGGGACATAGCTTGAAATCTCGACGTGCAGGAAGAAATCGTCACTGTACGCCGAGAGATCAGGCCAGTCCCAGGCAGAGCGGTTTACCGGCGTGTTGCCCCAACTTCGCGGGCGGGCTCTAGAAAAAAACAAGTCGTAAGAAATAAGGAGTGTTACAAGAACGTGGACAGCGAAAGAACACGGAGCGAGTCATCGCAGCTCAGCAGCAGGTGGAGTGAAAGCTCATACTGAAGACAGCAACTCAATATCCATCTCTTGAGTAAAAATTACTGTTCGACACTCTTGTCGAAAATGAGTCTTCACGGGGGAAGTGTAACAAGTTGTAATTTCAAGGATATATGAAGTGGTGGACAATAAGAGACGACGGACGGGAGGAGAGAAGAGAGGAGGAAACGGTAGTTAATGCCACACCACGCTGTCTGGGCTGCCCAAGGAGGCCAGAAGGTGACACCCCTGAAACGATACTGACAAGGCAACGTCCACAGATAAAATTTTTGCATTAAACAGATTTAGTACATCCTGCCTGAAATTCCGATAACGACACCCTATAAGCCGGGGTCACACTGCTTATACATCATACAAAAGGCAGTACGTATACAGATTCGAGCGCGAGTCACAGCGAGATCTCTGCTTCGAATGCCGCATGGAATGAGTTCAAGGAGAAAACTTGGCACGCGGCATTCGACTTTTGTATAATGCATGAGCAGTGTGATCCCGGCTATGAGCTATAACTAGTGTTTTGTGTTTTCGGATAAATCTGAAAAAAAAAAAAATCCGAAAAATACTCGCCCGTAACGTTTCCGTCAATTTGGATTTATTGGAAAAAACTCCGAATTTCGTGGTTACAACTTTAAACTAGAAAGCAAAAAAGACGATTCTTTTTTTTTTAATTAACTTTATTAGAGCACATATGGTCAGTGGTCCAGAGGAGGTGCCACTTCAGCTTCCCTTTAAATCTTGAATTGCTGCTGACGAAAAGGGTTTGCCTTTTAGATCATCGAGGTTCCTTCAATGACAACGGGTTATGGTACCCGGACTTGATATTATTTTATTTTTTATGATGAATTTTTGAAAATTGAAAACGCAGTAAAAAAAACTTCGAATTTCAGAGAATTGAAAATATAACAAAAAATAGACTGCGATAACCCCAAAGTTTAAGCAAAAAATAAGCTTCGAAAAACAACCTCCGAATTTCACGCCAGATAAGATCCGAAAACACGGAATCCTAGCTATCCAGAGTTCCTTGTTTTCGGATAAATCTTAAAAACTCCGAAAAACACTCGCCGGTAAAATTGTTGTCATTTCAGATTTATTCGAAAAACTCCGAATTTTGAGCTCCCGTTGGCGAAATGAAAAGCAAAAAAGACAGTATTTTACGAATAAAGTGTGTGGAGCGCGGGGTTAACCATCCTTATCAAAGACCACTAAAAATATTTCTTGCATCTAGGGTCTATGACAAAATGAAGTTTCGTGCTTATTTCGTGAAGCTTCGTACAGTACAAAGGGTCAATGTACGGGGTGTCCCCCCCCCTCCCCCCCCCCCCCCAAAAAAAAAAAAAAAAAGTGTGCAGGCTTTTTTTTAGCGCGAACATTAACTATGAATCACCGAACGTTCATTCTCCGCCTAAATGCAGAGCTAAAGGTCCGAACATGATGACAAAGTTTCAGCCTTAACCGTTATATCTTTGAAAATAATATACCAGTCAGTGGCACACATAGTAAAACCTTGACTGAATATTGCTTTAAAAATGACTGCTTCCGTTACTCTTTTTCTTCTTTAGCCACTTGAGAATGGAATCAACTAGATTCCTGTCATTACTAACAGTACCTCCATCACATCATTTCTATCTCGGTTGGATGTTTTATTGCACAGTGATGTGTAATTATGAATGACTTCATTTGCATTTTTCTTCTATTTTCACGTGTGTTTGAACAGTGGTTGTATAGTTCGGCTTAAAAACTGTATGTTAACCATTGTGCATTATTCTTAAATGTATTGCTACTGTTCTTTATATCCCAGTTTTTATTGTACAAATTACTTGCATTTTTATGTTGCAGATGTGATGAAATGCACATGAGTGTGTACTTAATTTTGTGTGCTCCTTCCTCCTAAAATCTCTCATAAGGGATTGGCAGTATTTTCGAATAAAATAAATAAATAAAATTATGTTTTGAAATTTTTTATGGGAAAATGGGGCCAATTTTCGTCCGTTCGTCCGTCCATCGGCCGCCATTTTTCCATTAAGATTTCAGAAAAAAATCTTTTGATTAAGGTAACGGTTGGTGCTGAAACTTTGGAATCTGATTCGGACCTCTAGCGCTACATTTTGGCGGGGAATCAGCGTTCGTTGATGCATAGTTACTTTTTGCTGTGAAAAAAACAAAAAAAAAACTGTAAATGTTTAGGGGGCACACCCTGTAGTCTGGGTTACGACAAAAGTCACTGTTCCGGTTTTCAGTTTGGACCATTTTATCTGTGCTTTTTAGACAAAGGATGGGTTGTGTTTTTATAACAGTGAAAAAGCCTGTAGATTTTAGTGAAGGGTAGCTGGAGCCTTTATGCTTCCCAACGACTACGTAAGGTGTTTGGCTATTTCAAAGTGCTGATGTTTATTGAAGCAACTCTTGTTTGCAAAATTTGTCTTGGGACAGTTAGTATTTCCAATCGCCCTTGCGATTGGGAGTGCTAACGTTTATCACCTTAGGGTGCGTTTCCCCCTGAAATTATTTATTTTTATTTTTAATATTGAAAATTGGCACCATAGTAGAGTTAAACTCCGATTTCCGTAGAACTGGGAATCCAACAAGAAAAAACTCCGATAACCCCTAATTTCTGGCGAAAAATAAACTCCGAAAGACACCCTCCGAATTTCACGAAAAATAAATTCCGAAAACACGGAAACTCCGAAAATACCTATAACGATACGATGCATACGCAAAGGCGTCGGCGGATTATCGTGCGTCGGTATCGGACTTGTCGGAACGATCTACTAAAACTTCCTATTAATAGGAATTCAGTGTACAGATCCAGACCTATTGTATGCTGGGGACATTAGAAGTTCATTTCGTTCTTAAATGCATACCCACTTACGGAATTCGGTGTCCGCATTTTCACTTCACTCCACTACACATTTTCAATTCAATTCATTTATTTACTCCCATCATACATATGAGTGACGGAGACTGGGAAACAAGCTGCAAAAGGTACAGCTTGACGAAGCCCCTGCCCCCCTAACGGCAGATCGGCCGGCAGGAAAAAGTCAACACAACATTTTAAAGACTGAAAGAAACAGGCAGTGCCATGCAGGAGAAAATCTGAATATTTTGCGTGTTGTTTTCTTATTAAGTGCATCAATACAAACATGTTGGTCTTTTAAAACGTTTAGTAAGGTTGGCAGTGTATACTGTACCATTCGAAGCCCATAGTTTGTTCTAGGACGAGGTACTCTCTCAAGGATCCGACACTATGCGTACTCCATGTATCATGTTTTTAACACTTAGTCTAGAAAACCGCGTTAATAAGTGGTTAAAACATTTCAGGTGTGCCGCGTACACTGTCGCAAGCTTATATTTGTAATATTCTGGTAATTGTATTACGTTATGTTTATAAAACAAAAGGAGATCAGTGTGTGCGTACTACGACGCATTGCTTACGACTCGGAATGCTTTCTTTTGCAATAAACAATTTGTTAAGGTTTGCACTGGTCGTGGTTGCCCACACTAGGCGACAATAGGATATACAATAATTGAACAATGCATTATAAATTAAGAGGTTAACACTAGATCGTAACATATGTCAATGTTTATATAGAATGCCCGCGATATTCGAAGAGTAAGTGTAAGATTCTAAATATAGGAGTCCCATGGCATATGTTCATGGAAAATTACACCTACTTACAAATTCAATTTCCCGAGAGTTCAACATTTAACTTTTCAGTAGCATTGCACACTACCTTTTAATTTGAAGATAATGGGTTTTGTTTTATTTTCATTTATTTCTAAGGAATTTGAGGCAGTTCATGAATTAAGTTTTTCCAGACATATGTTTACATCGGCAACTAATCTATCAATGATGCTCCCTGAAAAAAAAAATATACTAGTATCGTCGGTATAAATGACAAATGAGGTGTCACTACTACCCGTGCCACACGGGCAACTCGAATTCCATTTACAACGAATGACATTTGAGCGGACGGCCAATCAGCGCGCGACACTCCGGGCGTGGCACATTCCACGCGCGACAGATTGCGAGCTGATTGGCCGATCACACAAATGTCATTCGTTGTAAATGGCATTCGAGTTGCCCGTGTGGCACGGGTATTACAATAGCGACTACATCACACCCTTATGCGAAAAACATTCATACAATAACCTTGACACTGACGCTCGAGCAGTGTAGAGTATTAGGAGCTGGCCATGAACGCGGCCACGACTGATTCAATTTCATTTTCGTGCATTCCGGTTACCGCATAATGACAGGTTAATGGTTGTCCTAATCAACAGTTTAATACATTTGTATGAGAGTCGCCGAGAAAAAAGCGTTGTGATGTTATTGTCGGAATAATGTCTCAAAGAGAAAGTATAATAAAACGGGGCACAACGCTACCGGACAGCCTAAAGAGAAAGGGAAAATGTAAAAAAAAAAAAGTTACGACAATAATTAACAATATATTTGAAGAAAGCCTTTTTTATTTTATTTTATTTCAGCTGTCCTTTTCGCCTAGAGGAACAGATCGGTACAATTAAAGTAAAATAGCTTCGGTCGGTTCCCTCTAAATTCTTTCTCTCTCTCTCTCTCTCTCTCTCTTTATTTCCAGATACTTTCGGACCTCATTGGGGTCATTACAAGACGAAGTTTACTCTAATATTGAGAAATAAAACAGCCGCATTACAAAGGCAACAGTAACACTAAAATCGGGGCCACACTGCTCGTACATCATACAAAAAACAGTCGGCAAACACGAGTCAGCGCAATATTCGTGGCTCGAATGCCGCCTGCCAAATTTCTCCTTGAACTCATTGCCATGCAGCATTCGAAGCACGGATCTCGAGGTGATTCGCGTTGGAATCTGCATGCGGACTGTCGTTTCTACGATGTATAAGCCGTGTGACCCCGACTTAACAATAATATAAATAAAAGAACACAAAGAAAAAAAGAAAAAAAACGACCTCGCTGTACGCGATAACTTTGTTTTTGCTTTTTTTCACTATTAGTATTGCAAACAAATTCACGCGGAAATAAGAAATTTTTTTCATGGAAATGCTCCACTAATGTGACTCTAAGGCTAATAACAAAAAAAAAATAAAAGGCGTCTGCGCAGACGTTATACTTCACGGTAATCGGCGAACGCGCAGTGCCCTCGTTTGGTGTGAGCAAACACAGACTTGTTTGCAAACAGTTTGTTGATCGATAATACGTATGCAAGTAGAGACGATATCCGACATGACAGAGCTTCTCGGAATGATTTCGACCGCAGAGCGTTTACCTGACAGACTTGAGACGAAGAAACTTCTGACGCAAGTTGCCGTCGCCGCAGGAGATCGACTTGAGGTCTCGACGTACGGAAAATAGAATCACCGTACACTGAGATATCAGGCCAGCCTCACACGGGACTGTTCGTCAAAAGCACCTTTTTGTTTAAATAAAAAAAAAAAGCACGTTGATCGTATTCACCGTAGTTGCATTTGGAGAAAGAGGGTTGTCCCTGCCTGGGACACAACCTGAAGCCTCGACGTGCAGAAACGAATCATCACTGTACGTCAAAGTATCAGGCCAGTTCAAGGCAGAGTTGTCGATAAAGCAAAGTGGTATGTCTGTCACACTCGTTCAGCAGCAGTGGCGGCGATTACATCGCTCCCTACCTAACATATCTTCAAATCCTGCAGTTCGAGGCCACGGATTGTCTTCATTTTGCTGCCCGTAAACACTGACATCATCACACCGTGGTCTTTCTTCTGCGATTGGCTCACTCGCCTGGCCTGGAGACACGTCATCAAGGTACCACGATTACAAGAAGGACGCTTGATGTGCATTTTGTGCACTCCTTCAGCAGCAGTGGTGGCGATTACATCGCTCCGTACCTAACATATCTTCAAATCCTGCAGTTCGAGGCCACGGATTGTCTTCATTTTGCTGCCCGTGAACGCTGACATCATCACACCGTGGTCTTTCTTCTGCGATTGGCTCACTCGCCTGGCCTGGAGACACGTCATCAAGGTACCACGATTACAAGAAGGACGCTTGATGTGCATTCTGTGCACTCCTTCAGCAACAGTGGTGGTGATTACATCGCTCCGTACCTAACATATCTTCAAATCCTGCAAGTTAGTACCAAAACACTATTTTTTATAGCAAACTGTGTCTTTCTTTGCCGCTACTGCTGCTGCTGTGTGAAGTTATTCGTGCCTTTCACTGCAATGCGTGACGTGTGTGTGTGTCGTGTAATGAATTGCTTCCGTCGGAAGGATTCTTTTCAAAATGCTCGGAGTGTGGCAATGGTTATCATTTCGATTCATGATCTGATGTAGATCAAGGAGCGTACGAAGTGGAAAAAAAGATAGATGTGGAAATGTCAGACTTTCTCCGCTTCAAAAACACGAAGTGGAAAACTCAATGCAGAAACGAAGCGCGTGATAATGAAACCGATGTTGGAAAGGCTCTAGTTGACATAAGCAAAAAAATGTCTGAACTGTTGGCAATGAAAGAAATTGTTGACAGCCTGATGTCGGTAAAGGAAAAAGTTGACAGCCTCATGGCGGTTAAGGAAACTGTAGACAACATTGAAGCATCGGTCCAGCATATGTCAGATACTTATGACGAAGTACTGAAAGTGATGAAGCAACAATCCACCGAGATTACCAAGCTTAAAAATCTGGTCAAGAAGATGGAGGCTGATAACAGTGGAGAAGAAGTTAGTAAGCTAAAGCAGGAAGTAAACAAGCTCGAACAGTACAGTAGACGTCAGAACCTGGAGATACGTGAACTTCTACGAAGCAGTAATGAAGATCTGCTTTAAAAAATAAATGATGTGGCAAAAGAACTTCAACTAAGGGAACTGACTGAGAGTGACATCGATGGTTTTCACCGGCTCCCCTCAAAAGACGACAAAATTCCAGCCGCACTAGTTTGATTTGTATCGCGGGTGACGCGTGATCAATGGCTGCAGAGGAAGGGGCGTCTACGAGATAACCGATCTGATGTGCGCCTGTTCGATAACCTAACTGCCCAAAACAAAAATCTTCTGTGGATGATGAGAGCAAAGGCCGAGGAAAAACCCTATCAGTTCGCGTGGCAGAAAGATGGCAGAATGCTCATGCGAAAGAAGCAGGGCGAGAGCGCAGTTAACATTGAATGCATACAGGATCTGGAAAGGATAGTGTGAGTGGCTGTTTACTATCGCTGGGTTATCGTGCTTTTCCCCCTTCCAATGAATAGTACGGCAAGTAAAATAGACTATCATGAGCGGAGATCGTTCAATAGGCTTACTCACAACAGCCTTACTTTCCAAAAAAAAAAAAACAACATTGTTTCTTTTTTTTTTCTTTTGAACGATAGAAGTTTGAAAAATAAGTATGATGATGTCAAGATTTTTTAAAATTCTTTCAACCACAGGTTTGATGTGCTGGCTTTCACAGAAACGTGGTATACAGATAGTAGTGGTGTTATTACCTTTGCAGGTTATACGTGTGAGAGAATATATCGTGTTAATCGAAGAGGCGGAGGCGTTTTCTTTACTTTCGCGACGGTATTTCTTATGAAGTTCTTTCTGAATATAACAATGGTATCGATTGCTGTGAATCTATTGTCGTGAAGTGTGCCGGATCCATTGTATCTCTTATTTACCATCCACCCTCTGGATCGGTATATGAGTTTGTGGCTTATATTGACGAGTTTCTTGAAAACGTCGAACCGTTAAATTTACCAGTTACATTGATTGGTGATTTTAACATAAATTTACTGTCCTCAAGCCCTATACGTAGGATTCTTCTTGATGTTATTCAAACACACGGATGTAAAAATGCAATTGATTCACCAACACGAGTTACGTCAGAGTCGCAAACACTAAAAAGACATATGTATTACCAGCTATCCGTCTGACGATATAATCGCTGGTATCTGGACATGTGATCTAAGCGACCACCTACCACTATTCTGTTTTCTACCATCTGCAACAAGTGGAAAGACAAATGGTCCCATTCTAGATGCTCCAGTTCTAAAGAGATATATTGATACCAGTAGCATCAACTGTTTTTATGATATGGTGCCATATTTGAACTGGGATGATGTTTGCTATAAGGGTTATCCTAACACAGCTGACGATTTATTTTTGAATAAGTTAAAATACTGCTATGATCTAGCATTCCCATTGACCAGAGTTCCGAAGCACAAGAAATTGAGAAAACCTTGAATGACACCGGATCTTTTTAAAATAATTAATGTCCGTAATCGTATGTACCATAAATTCATCAAACTGAGAGATGAAAACATATTAGCTGAGTACAAGAAATCTAGAAATAAATTAGCCTCAGATATTAAAAAATCTAAATTGCATTATCATCAAAACAAGTTTTTAGCTATCTCTAACGATCCCAAGAAAATATGAAAAGAAGTGGCACGCCTTATATCGCGACCAACTAGTAGACACCCCATTGAAATTACTAGTGATGGTGTTGTATACGCCGGTGTATCACTATCAAAACAATTTAATGCGCACTTTCTACGCTGCGGCGGGTCCTCTTCTTCTCCGGTTGTTAATGAGACTATTAGTTCTTATATTCCAAACGTGATATCAAACTCAATTTTTCTCTCACCAATTAGTAAAGAACAGGTTACTACTACCTTATTACTAGCATTAAAGAATAACACCTCAGCTGGTCAGGATGATCTTAAAGCAGCACTAATTAAGGCAATATCGTACCTTATAAAAGCTCCTCTGGCACACATTTGCAATATTTCTTTATCTACAGGAATTTTTCTTGATTGGATGAAAATCGCTAGAGTTTGTGTTTTACATAAAGGTGGGCGAAAGCATTATATCAACAATTATAGCCAATATCGGTGCTACCGCTTTTTTCAAAAATCTTAGAACCAGTAATAAATAGCAAATAATTTGTTATCTAGAAGAGAATAACTTAATTGCAAAACAGCAGTATGGCTTTCAAAAACGCAAATCTACCAAAATGGCCTTATTAGACATAAAAAAATAATTAACTGATGCTTTTGAAAACAAGTTATATACAATTGGAATTTTCTTGAATTTTAGAAAGGCTTTTGATTCTATTAAACACAATGTTTTTCTTGAAAAACTACCATTATACGGTATAATAGGTATCTCACTAGACTTGATCCGTAATTATTTATCTAATCGTTTACAATATACACTCATTAATGGTTTTCAATCAGAGCTGAAACAAATGTATTACGGTGTTCCACAAGGGTCAATTTTAGGGCCATTACTTTTTCTTATACATAAATGACTTAATCAACATACCAGCAACTCCGAATATTATCAGATTTCTAAATTCATTAATAGAGCAAGTACCTTCGCACAAGTTCTTGGGGATTTGGTTTGACGAAACATTAAATTGGACACGCCACAAATATCTAGTTTAGTTGGCATTCTGAATAGAGCCAAGTTTCTTCTTCCCAGCTGGCTTATGTCCCAACTTTATTCCAGCCTTATAAACTCGCATCTTAAAGGAGCTGTGCAACGATTTTAGCGTTGAAATAATTGGCATGTTCTACTTTTGACATTGTTCACCTTGTCACAAATGACAAAAAACACACCTCCTTTCATCGAAATGTTGTGATTCCGCCGCGTAATAGCGAGGCAAAAATTAGAATATTCCCCGACCTGCAGCCGTGAGCGGCGGCCATGAGAAACACGCGGCATGACGTCAATGGGGTTTCTGTGGAAATATAGCAAGTTGTGCGTATACCTGCTCGATAAAAGGTAACTTTTCTATAAATGTTGTCGTTCCAACATAAATATAAATGCGTCAAAAACCTGGTATCATCGACAAAACTTTTATTATACGGAGTTTTAGTGGCGCCGTCTATCCTAGGTCCAAAAACCCGGCAGCTCTATCTGCTACCGCGAACAGCCGCCAGAAGCCGGAGGTGGAGAAGGACAGGGCCGGACGGGTATGGCCGGACCCGGATGAGACTTTCCTCCTTTCACCATGTTGTTCGCGCTGCGCCCGCCAGCACGTGGTGACGCGGTCGCGAGCGGATGAGTTCTCGCTGCTCACTGATGGCTCGAGAGAGAGAACTTTACTGGAACCCCGCGCCTACCCCATCGACGTCACTGCGCATAGTGACCCGGAAGACGATGTACGAGTTGAGAGGTGGCAAAAATCTGGATCTTTTTTCATTTTTTTAAATAAAAACTAGGGTATACAGGCAAAATCTGTTTTCTGTAGTTCACTTCAGAAGTGTCAAGCATCAACTTCCACAATTATTTAAGCAAAGCCCTGAAATTGTTGCACAGCTCCTTTAATTACTTTCTTTTAGTATGGGGTTCCACCACAAAAAACAACCTTGAATAAAATCGTTACAATTAAAAAAAAAAAAAAACTGTACGCACCATTGAAAGCTTATCATCCAAAGAGCATGCAGCCCATTATTTTTTGAAGTATCGTGTACTGCGTATTGATCAGCTTTTCAATGTTAAACTTGCGGTAGAAATATATAAACAAATGAGTAGTGACCAGGCGGCATTCTACGAACTCTACCAACGTAAAAGTACACCTTATAATCGAACTAATTACGGTTTACAAAGATTATCACATCACGTTCCTGAATTTTTAATAAGTATTTGGAAATTGAAGAAATAGTTAAAGATGCCGTATCGTCTTATAGCTTTAAAACGAGTGTGAAAGCTTACTTCTTGTTGAATTTTGGCTAGTGTTTTTTCTACTATTGTTGATTGTACGGTTGTGACGTAGACGGTATGACGTGTGTTCGTGTGAATGTATTATTACTTTTGACTAAGATGGTACCCTAGTGTTATGTGTATTTATATTACTACTAGCGCTAACATTTTAGGTTTTGTCCTATCATTGTCTGAATGCTGTTGAAATTTTTTTTTTAATTTTTTTATTATATTAATGTTATTATTTTTTCTTCCCCTCTGCTGCTGAACGATGTACACGGCTGGTGGAGCCTCGTCAGGCGGCGTTAGATCGCCTTTTGCCCCACCCGCCAAGACTACTGAGTCTGAATAAAGTTTATTATTATTATTATTATTATTATTATTATTATTATTATTATTATTATTATTATTATTATTATTATTATTATTATTATTATTATTATTATTATTATTATTATTATTATTATTATTATTATTATTATTATTATTATTATTATTATTATTATTATTATTATTATTATTATTATTATTATTATTATTATTATTATTATTATTATTATTATTATTATTATTATTATTATTATTATTATTATTATTACCACGATGACAAACAACCAATCAATAAATGTTTTAGTGTCCAGGAACAACCTTGCGGTCTTCGTGCTGACATGCTTGAATAAAAAAAGGACTTGAAGAGGAACGGAGTTTACCATTCTTACGCTAAAATATTAATAACAAATTAAGTTGGCAGCTCAAGCATCAATAAGAATCAAAAGCACACAACATACACCCCTCCAAAGCTTGCATATTCTAAGCATTAAGAAGTTAATTAAATATATCACGGATATACAAGTACTTATGAAGTACTTGGACAGGTTTAATAAAATAATAATAATAATAATAATAGTGTAGTAGTAACAGTAGTAACAGTAGTAGTAATAATAACTCACGAATGCCGCTATCTCGAAGTGTATTGTCGGGCCCGCTCAAAGCCAGCCTGGGGTTGAGGGACCCGGATCAGAGTGCGGACCCAGCAATTAAAACAAATAAAGTCGAAATTCGCAGTGCACGAAAGAAATATTTTCGTACAAAAGTCTTTTATACGGGTCCAAGTTTTCAGTCTCACGTACCTCCCCCCCCCCCCCCCCCCCCCCCACACACACACACACACAAAAGCGTCTCAGAGGTGAATTATATAAAAAAAAAAGATTGGATTGAGCTTAGGACAGTGGTTCACAAACGGGGTTGGTCCGCGAAGCCATTTTGGAGTCCACGAAGCCCTCGCCCAAATCCTTAAACTTCCCCCCCCCCCCCCTTTTCTTACAAAACAAAATTGCTTTTTGTTGACCCTGACTATTAGCGCCGAGATGTTTCGGTGGCGCCCTCTTATGGTTTCCCTCCGTGACGTCACGACTGGGATTTGCCTCACCGTGACGTCACCAGTTGCTATTCTGGCTACTTACCATCGGCTGCGACGACGAGTTCGATGGTGTGTTTAAAAAGCACAGTAGAAGCTAGGAGAGATCGCAATCCGAAACTAACACCGTCAAAGTTGACAATATGACAGTGCTCATATGCCCATGGTTCGGCCAATCATGGAAAGCTGACCACAGCGACGCTTTTGGTCACGCACGTCGCTAATACTCTGTTTCGCCTTATGTTGTACCGCAGGAAAGTCTTTAAGCGCGAGCTCCCTGCTCTGGGGCAGATCTCGGCGGCACAAGCTCTCGTGCAGTAAGGGCAGCTGTCAACGCTGTGAGCTCGCGCTTCCAGCCTTCGCTGCGGTACAACATAAAGTGAAACGGAGTATAGGTGGCGCAAGGTACCGCCCGTTATAAAGGGTACATCCGTTACCATCTATCCATCAATTAAACCTTGTACATAATGTTTCTTACTTCTCCTGTCTATGACAACAAAGGATACCCTTTTCACACTGCAATTAGTGCTTGTTTTATTTCCCCCTCCCCCCTTTTCCCCTACCCCACTATAGCATGGGATTTCCCATAAGTTTGGCGGGTCCCTAAGAGGTCCCTGAAACATTCATGCTTGAGAACCCCTGGTTTGGAAAATTGCAAGCCTGGGTGTGAACCTCTCAAAGGGAAGAAGGAACTCCCCTCTTCCCGGGAATCTCTTTTGTGTGTCCCAGAAATCGCTATTGTCCCCTACACGATTATAGAAGATTAACCCGTCACTCAAAATTCGTACAAAAGCAGCAGCTTCGGTGACTGGAACGACTAGGCCATCCTCTCGACGTCAGCCTCGCCGTAGCTTTGCTCGTCCCGAGACGAACTGCGTCACGATTGCGTTGGATGTCACATGCTCTCCGCTGGCTGTTCTCCAAGCGCTTGCCAGAGGGGGCCGTTTATAACGAAAAATACAGCCACCAGGCTCAAAATACAAACGTGTGATTGTCATTTACGAATATTGTGGATCATATTCAAGCTATTTTTGAACACGAAGGGTATATTTCAAATTTCGTTGAAGTATCCCTTTAAAGGGAGCGAGAGATAAAACTGAGAGGGAGATTGTAGAGCTATTTTGCATAAACAAAAGGGTGACAATTGTTGCGTGAGCATGCCCTCTATACGCCAATATAATAAAGAGATCACTTTCTTGGGCTGGTTTTTGTAAGGCGTCGAGTGTTTATCGATCTATATAGACAGCGAGTGTTTATATAAGTGTTATACAAGTGTTTGGACGGCCTTGCAATAAATCAGTTGAAAGTTGGCGCCTGCCCATGTCGGTCGTATTTTCTACTTGTCCTCGTCTCCTTCGCGCTTTTTAACTTATTACATACAGCAAAGCAGATTAATTCTACATTTTTCGTACACCTTGGACATATCAGTACCACGTCGAGCTCCAACATAAACAAGTTCAGAACGGAAATATGAAAGGCTCACTATTGTCGAATGACTCACTGTTGTCTGAGTGGCATATATTTTTAGAACGAACGTATCGTTGAAGCCTGGCGCGATCCTCTAATGTCATTATTCATTGGCGTATTGGAAAAATAATGGACCAAATAGGAACATGACAGGCCCTCTAGGAACGCCAAGGTTTGCCGTGTACAGAGAAGTGGCCATATTATTGACACCGACGTAGGCTTCGTTACCCGACAAAAAATTTTTAATCCAACCACATACAAAGTCACGAAAATTATAGGCTCGATAAGATAATAGTTTGGTTGACGACATCGAAAGCTTACTCAGCTCAAAGTAGAAAACCTCTAACACCTCTGTGCAAACTATTGGAGATGAGAAAAAAAAAACACACACACACACATAAAAGTTACGATAGTCCAAGCTCTGACCCAAAGGATTCAAAACCGTGTTGATTATTGGTGGTTAAATCTTAAAACGTGAATGACAAGAATTGTCAATTTTCAATAGTTTGGAAATTAATGAGAGAAAGAAGAGGTCTACTGCTAATCTTAGCAGTATCTCTGCGCATAACTACCAACTTATACTCCTACGATGCAAAATATCAGTGCATCTCAGGCCCGAAAAATACGTAAAAACGCACGAGGACGCGGAATTCCTACTCACTTATCACAAACGGTGAACGAAAGTAGATTACAGAATACATTCTGCAATATAGCTGGGGTCGTTCCGATCCTGATGTAATTAAATAGTGGTAATGATCTGAATGGTAATGTGGTAATGAAATAGTAAAATAATGGCGGGGAGGCAATACGAAAAAATGTGACGGTTACGCTTATATCCTAAATGACTTCTATTGGCGTGGCGACGGCAACACAATGTTTTCGCTCATAGTGGAAGTCAGCGGCGTACACTTTCCATTTTCCCGGGGGGGGGGGGGGGGGGCGGCAGGCTGAGAAGTTCTAAGGGGGGGGGGGGGGGGGTGCTGCGCGTTACTTTTTCGCCAGAACTGGAGATTGAAGGTAACGAAAGCATGCTGGGATTCCATTTCCATGTATTTTGTCAATAAAGGCAACCTGGGCGTTATTTTGTTTACACGCCACTACTAGAAGCTTGTTACATGGCACGTAAACAGCGTCTCGGTAAGGATCATGGCCCGGGCCCGGGGGGGGGGGGGGGGGGAGGGGGCTCTGCCCCCCCGGATCTCACCAGGGGGGGCACGAGCTCCGATGCCCTAAAGCCCCTCTATCCTGGGAAAAGTGGCGCCATTCTTTGAACTAGCCGCCGCGCACACTATTGGCCGGTCGTCACGTGACATCTGGCTTTCGGTTTTGGACTTCCGCGCGCCATGAATTTCCCAAGATGCTACTACGCCGCAGCTGACGAGCTGCTGCGCCTGTAGAAATGTCGGCCGGAAAGCTTTTCAGTGTTCCCTCTGGAACGGAAAATTAACCTCGGAGGAAGATCTTGCTTCACCGAATCGATCGAAAAGATTTCAACCCGACGGGAGACGCAAAGTTATGCGAGGTGAGTGCTCCGCATAAAGCTCACCAGCATGGCCAGCATGCAAGAAGACAGCTGTTTCAAGCGAGCTATGCACTCCATTCCACCGTAATCGCGAGCGATGTAATAGCGAGCACAACATTGCCAACTTCGCATGCGCGGACGCTTGTGCCGTGGAAGTAAAGGCCCCTACGCGCAGTTGCGTTTGAGAGCGTTCAACTGCGTTGCGTCGAGAAACGAAAGTGAGTGACCGGCACATCCGTGCTTCGTATGAAGCGTGGAATCCAATTCAAGGAATGGCTTGGCATGCGACAAAAGAAGTACGGATGTCCTGCGTTCTCGCAGTCGCAACGCAGTGAGACGGTTTCAAACGCAACTGTGCGTTTGAAAACGGCCTGCTCCTGTTCGTGCATGTGGTGGCATCGGCGCGGCTCCCAATTACGGGTGCGTGCGGAGTACGCGCTCTCGTCAAGCTTTGCGTACGTGCTCGCGTACCATACTTTGTTTCGCACACATAGCTTGCAACGCTGCCGCGGCTGCGGACCCGAGCATGTGGATGTATCTGTACTCCGTTTCAATATAAGTGCGAGCGCAGCCAGTGTGTGTGTGTGTAAGCGTTGTAAATGAAGATGGGGGGAAGAGGAGAGCCAATAGTGGATGCGCACCTGGCGCGTTTGTCACTGGCTGAGCGCAGCCAGTGCGACAAGCACGAGTATGTCTCTGACGACGCTCTTACTGGACGAGCGTGTGTGCTTAGCCCGCTCAAAGTGCGTTCGCTCTCGCAGTGTCAATAGGGTCTCCTTCGCTCGCAGTCTTATTGAAACCAAAAAAACGCAAGCAAATAAAACATTTGAGATCAACCCCACACTCGCGCGAGCAGCTTTGACAGCGCAAACTTTACGTGCAGGTCTTTGGCAGGCTAACCTGGGATCTGCAGAAACGGGCGTTTGAGGTGGGGTTACATGATTTGCTCTCGACTGAAATCCGATCTCTTCAATCTATTACAGGACCATTTCAGTATCGACCATATCAAAACACTAATCATGCAAAACAAAGGAGAGCGAAAAATTTAGGAAAGATGCTCTCCCAAACATTTCTTTTTTCGTTACCTTCAGCCAAGAGAGTAAACCACCACTGTAAGGAAACTGGAAATGTAAGTGGTATGTACATCTCACAAACCATTTTTTTATTCAGTAAGACACATATCTGTTTTACAATACAAATTCAATACACAAACTGATGATTTTGGATGCCTCCTTTACAAAATGCAGTTCTATTTATTTGTTTTTTATGTTGGCTCCCTAAAGTTACCGAGGCACCCCCAGCAAAACCTGAATAGAACGCCACAAGGCAATGCCCACAGTACTGAAACATCCCCAGAACAGACTGCTGCAGCAACCGCAGCTGCTCTTTAGTTTGGCTGTCTGATACTATTACTTGGTCGACCGAGGCACACCTACCACTAGTGCCATCTCTGTCCATTCTAGGAGTGTGTGTCCATTGGAGGGCCCCCAGCAAGGTCCAAGCGGAGCTTTTCCCTCGGGGCAATCTGCCACAGTGATCACAGCTGTTGGTGAGTTTGGCAGTCCGATACTCTTCCCAGGTCAACTGAGGCTCACCTATCACTAGTGCCATCTTTGTCAATTCTAGGCGAGTGTGTCCTCCTGAGGCCCCCCAGGAAGTTCCAAGCGATGCTGTACAGAACCTAACTTTCCCAGCTTGCCTAGAGCAACCTAATTTGGCAACCCCCCCCCCCCCCCCAAGTTGCTGGTGAGTTTAGCACAATGATACTGTTTCCAGGTCAAACCACGGCACACCTCCAACGACTGTCGTCTCTGCTCATTTATTCGTTCTAGAAGTGTGTTAGTGTGTTGGTGAGTTTAGCCATAGCCTCCTTTATACTGAAAATGCCTGCCCAATGGTTTCTTTGTCGTCGTCGCGCCTACTTCACATATTTGCTACTAGGGGCGCCAAAACCCCATACAGAAGAGCAGACGACGCTTGTCCGCTGTCTGCTACTACAGTTCACTGTAGCTAGTGTAAGCTACGTTATCACGTTAAGCTATGTGATAACGTAAGTTTTCCATGTTAGGTTACGCGGTAACGTGACCTTACGTGTTTAAATAGGTCACGTGATCACGTAATGTTTTTGTGACATGAGTAACTTCTTTCGGTTGCCGTTTGACTCTCAGAGCTCTAGAGCGCTTAGCCATAGCCGGCATAGCTCAATAGTACGAGGCTGTCTGCAGCTCCCGGCACGCACACCGTGACGCCACACGGTGTGCGTGTGGCGTCACGTAGTAGAAGGTGGATATTTGGCACGGGTGGTGAATGAACATGTCAACTGCAGTGACTACTTCCTACTGGTTATTAAGCAGGCTTCTTCGGCTCACAGTGATTCCATCATCAGGCACCAGGACAGGGCAGGACTATACTATCCATCGGAGAAGCTATAGTGAGGGTGCTGTATGCGCTGAAGAACTTCGTAGAGGTTTTACTGAAAAAAACGAAATATGCTGAAAACGCCTTTGTATGTAGCTGATGAGACTTGCGTAGATACACTTATGCACCATGGCGTTCTGAAATGCGCAAAGGCAGATAAAGATGTAAACCATTACAAAGATTTCCTGCAAATTCTGTTTACTAAGTATTTCAGGCCAATTTCCACAAACTACTCTGCATCCGTGTCTGACAAGCGTGACCTCAAGAAGATCTTCTTCAATAAGCCACTATCTAGGAAATCGTTAAAGCTCTAGAACTGCATCCATGAAAAACAGTGCAGACCAGAAGAAACCGGTCAAAACATAAAAAAAAAAAACTGTGAGCTTAAAAAAAAGTTTTAAAATTGAAAATGTATTTTAAGATCCCCGGTCAGTGCGTTGCCGACGGGTGCGCAGGTTTTCGGTCAGCGAAGGCTCGTTCGCGGTCTTGAGAAAAATCCCTTGACTGCCGCATGGGGTCCGCGGGTCGTATCTTGTCCGGCTCTGCTCCAGAAGCAATAAAAACGCCAAGTGGCTGCTGTTGCAACGTCGTGAACGTCCGCCAGCCTCTCTGTCTCCTTTTTAATTTGGTTTGACTATTACTGTTGTCGCTGTGACAAGCACCAGAGGTCTGGTAACATTTCAACATAGAAACAAAACCAAGAAGTGAAAGCTAAAAGAAAGGTTAAGACTTCTTTTATATATGAAAACTATACTGACGGTGCCCTGCGCTAGTTATGTAGCACGGGTTACAAATGTATTCAATTCACAAATGGCGTCACAGTGGACTGTAGCAGTGGACAGCGGAGAAGCGTCGTCTGCATTTTTGTATGGGGTTTTGGCGCCTCTAGTGGCAAATTTGGGAAGCAGGCGCAACGACGACGAAGCATGGGGAAGCCAACCATTGGGCAGGCATTATCAGTATAAAGGAGGCTATGGTTTAGCACAATGATACTGTTTCCGGGTCGACCGAGGCACACCCCCAACGACTCGTCTCTGCCCATTTATTCGTTCTAGAAGTGTGTTAGTGTGTTGGTGAGTTTAGCACAATGATACTGTTTCCAGGTCGACCCAGGCACACCTACAAGAAGTGTGTTAGTGTGTTGTTGAGTTTAGCACAATGATACTGTTTCCAGGTCGACCGAGGCACACCTCCAACGACTGTCGTCTCTGCTCATTTATTCGTTCTAGAAGTGTGTTAGTGTGTTGGTGAGTTTAGCACAATGATACTGTTTCCAGGTCGACCGAGGCACACCTCCAACGACTGTCGTCTCTGCTCATTTCTTCGTTCTAGAAGTGTGTTGTGTGCTGGTGAGTTTAGCATAATGATACTGTTTCCAGGTTGACCGAGGCACACCTACAAAGACTGTCGTCTATGCTCATTTATTCGTTCAAGAAGTGTGTACCGTCCCATGGCTGCCTGAACAAGGTCTGAGCAGCGCTCTACAGGCCCTTGCTTCTCCAGCTTGTCCTGGACAGATTGCCACAGCAACAGCTGATGAGTTTTCATTTTCAACTGCTGTTTATTTCCTGGCAGAGTGCAGACAGTTACACACTGTTACTCACATCCGATTTTATTGTCTCACTCTTAGCCACTTGACAAGACTAAATAATAATCTTTTATTCTTTTTCAGGCACACTGTTTACACTTGGCATCAGGCCGTATCATCAGAATGCAGGTCTTTCTGGTGTACTGATGAATAACAAAGAGCTACAAAGACAACTATATTCTTTGCAGATACAACTGATAAGGGCGCAACGACAGGAGTATCAGGTGCAACGTGAAGGGAACAATTTAAAATTTGGACTTAAGCGCTTTCTCGTTGCAGAAAGTCCACTATGAAGAGGACTGCATGAAGTAAAGGCATCCTCGAGAAAGTTTTTAGGATTCATCTTTCTTGTGTTTCCCATGGTTTCAATGTGGTACTAGGAATTTGGGGTAGCCTTTGCCTGTAGAACGCACACTTCATTGGCATCTCCAGGACTTCAGGTTTGTGTCAGACATAATTCACGAGCTGATGGACTCTTTAGCATACAAGGCGAGTCAAACTTGCAGCATATAACACACTTGTGCATCCTTATCTCGAGTAGGCATCTGAAGTCTGATACCTGCAGACCCATCTCATCAAGCAGCTCGATGTTTAACCCCCATGTGGTTTGTACAATTTATTGTCTTAGGATATACCATACCAGTAACAGTAGGATATACCATACCAGTAACAGCATTAGAAGGTGTAAGGGCTTTAGAACTACTTTATGATATGTAACAGTGACTGCACCTGTCAGTAAAGCAACCTGCATATTCGTGAACTAATAAAGTATTTTGATGGTGTATGGTGCATCTCCGTGTCATCTATCTCCTTTTTTTCATACTGTGATCTGTTATGTACTCGGCATGTGTTCTACTTGTAGTGAATACTTCTGCCGTGGCCTTTTACTTGGCTGGCAGTTTTGTGAAATTAATAAAATTGTGACTTTGATTTTGTTCTCTCTAATGTCATCTGTGCTTGTGTATTTTCATGGAGATTTTGATCTCGCATTCGCTTGTTTTGCATTGTTCTCTGGATGAGATTTGAATTATTTTTGGCTCACTCATTCCCTTTTACTGAAATAACCTGCAATTGCTTGACTCTATTAGTGCCGAAACTGAGCGCTGGTTTCCAAGTCCGCACCAGGTTTCTAGACCTAGGACGCTGGCCCAGGAGTCTAAAAGCAGCGTAAATCGTGATTAAACCTGGATTTTTTTTAGTATGAACGATAAACAGAAAAGAAACAGACACTGATAAAATTACGGACTAACAAAACTAAACGAAAACGGAGTTTCCATGTCTAAAAACGGTTTCATCAATTAATGTGATCACAAATTCTACTAGAGTCACGTCACTCAGTGAAACGCTTCTTGACCTATTTATCACAAATATAACTCGGACCCGGATTTCTGCGGGTGTAGTGTGTTCCGATATCAGTGATCATCTACCAATTTATTTTTTTGCTGATATTCATAACTTAGGAAAAAACCCGTGTCATGAAAATGCATACTTTTCTCCAGTTGTTAACGTGGAAACGCTAGATATGTTCAAACACCGTGTAGAATCTGAAAACTGGGACGATGTGCTTTCGAAGGACTCGGCTGATGAAGCGTACGATAGTTTTATGCATCAGTTTTGTTCTCTATATAAAGAGTGCTTTAAACTTCGAAAGATAACACCATCAAAGAAGTCTAGAAAGCCGTGGGTTACCAAGGATATACTAAAAATGATAAAAAAGAAAAACAATCTATATGCGCGTTTTTTGCGCACAAAAAATTTAGATGTGCTTAAAATGTTTAAAAGATGTCGAAATGAGATAACCAGTGCGTTAAGAAAAGCAAAAAGTTCGTATTACTATAAAATATTTTATAATGAAAATAGAAGTGACGTTATCTGGAAAAAAATTAATTTCATTTTAGAACGAAACAGCACTGAAAACATTGTGAAAGAACTTGTAATTGAAGGAAATAGGTTGACTGGAGTCGAGTTAGCAAATGAGTTTAATGACTATCTCACGAATCTTTTTTCCCCTACTCAATTAACCAGTGGCGCTATTTGTTTAACTAAACGTATTGCAGAGAACTGTTTCTTATTTCCTACTGATGAGAGTGAAGTACGTTCGGCGTTCCTAAATCTTAGAAACAGTAAATGTACCGATTTTAATGGAATACAGCTGCAGCCGGTAAAATACGTGATAGATATTATTACGCCGTGTCTCACACATATCTTTAATTTGTCGCTCTCGACCGGCGTTTTTCCTAAGGGTATGCAGGTTGCAAAGGTCTCTGTTTTATTTAAGTCCGGAGATAGAAATAATATGTCCAATTACAGACCGATTTCAATCTTGCCCGTTTTTTCAAAAGGCTTAGAGAAGATTATATATGTCAGACTTAACAATTTTTGTGAAAAGAATGCGATACTTACTGATTCTCAATATGGCTTTCGAAAAGGTCGCTCCACAGAACTGGCTCTTCTACAGCAAAAAGAAATTATCCTAAACAATATTGAAAACAAACTTTTAACGTTGGGGATTTTTATTGATTTCTCGAAAGCCTTTGACCGGTTAAATCATAAAATTCTACTAGAAAAACTAAATTTTTATGGAATTCGAGGGCATTCTCTTGCACTAATTGAAAGCTACTTGAGCTATCGGCAACAAATAGTTGAAATAAACGGGTTTTCTTCATTACTGAAACCAGTTCGCACCGGGGTACCTCAAGGTAGCGTCTTGGGGCCGCTGCTTTTTAATTTGTTTATAAACGATATAGTCGCTATTGCAAGTAATACTTCATTTGTAATTTATGCCGACGATACCAGTATATTTTTTTCCGGGAACAACATTGATAGATTAGTTTCGGATGCAAACATTTGCCTAGAAAAGCTTAGTTCGTGGACTGCTTCAAACTTATTAAAAATAAATGAAAGTAAAACGAAAGCGGTTATATTTAAATCAAAAGGTACAGTGTGTAACCCCACTGCAAAGTTAATATTAAACTCCGCGGAAGTTGAATTTGTAAGTACTGTTAAAACTTTAGGTGTACTTTTTCACGAACATTTGATATGGGACTCCCATATTCAACACCTGACACTAAAACTCTCAAATATCGTAGGTGTTCTCTATAGGCATCGCCATATACTACCACCTAGTGTAAAACTTCTAATTTATAGTACACTATTCAACTCTCGTATTGCCTACTGCCACCTAGTGTGGGGAACTACGACCAGTACAAACATTAATAAGCTGTTTTTATTGCAAAAAAGAGCAATTCGTACCGTAGCGAATACGTCGTATTATGCACACACTGAACCACTCTTTAATAAACATAAAGTAATCAAAATTCAAGAATATTTTAAATATAAACTTGCGACAGTCTACATGGCATCCCTTAAATTTTCTGATCATCCATTACCACGGATTTCTAAATTAAGTGTAAAAACTATTATGTATGAAGTACGTAGCGCCGGATCCTGGAGAGTACCTCGTCCTAGAACAAACTACGGGCTTCAAATGTTAGAACATACACTTCCCACAGTACTTAACCTTTTAAAAGAACACGATGTCTGTCTTGATAGACTTAATAAGAAAACAATACGCAAAGTATTTGTGTCTAACTGATTTTTTTACTCTTCTTTCCTGCATTGCAGTGATTGTATTTTCCGTCCGCTAGTTTAGTATTATTTTTTCCTGTCGGCCGATCTGCCTATAGGGGGCAGGGGCTTTGTCAAGCTGCACCTTTTGCAGCTTTTTCCCCTGTCTCCATCACCCATATGTATCATGGGAGTAAATAAACGAATTGAATTGAATTGAATTGAATTGAAATTGAATTGAAAATAACGAAAATGGTATGTATTACGCTCGGAAGAAAAGCGACACCGCGTAGCCCCGTAGCGAAAGGCCCGCGGTGCCGCAAATTTTTACAGCATGCACAGAATAGACGCACAGAAATCGTCAACCACATCACCGCTTCGCCAACTAGAAAGAAAATAGCATCTTGCTTTCTAGGCCGCCAAATTGTTTTTAGCGCCCGTAGGCCAAACCCTCCCGAAAGCTCGCCAAGGTCACGTATTATAAAGTAGTCAATCATCTGAAATCGTTGAGAATAAAATTGCAATTTGATATGATGATTAAAAGCGACTTGCAATTCCTGTGAAGCCGAACACTCGCGAGACACTGACCTAATGCAACTCGGTAGGGACGATTATCCAAACACTTTCGGGATCCACGGTTGGACGAACAGATCTCGAGCGGCTTCAGGACGGTCGGATACGAATGCGGGCTCTAAATGAGCCCATTGCCACACTTATATGACGAGAAAAGTCCACACGATCGGCAACTCGCCCGCTCCAGCTGCGAAGCCTAACACTCACGAGACACTAACCTAATGCAGCTCAAAAGGGACGATTATCCAAAGCACTTTCGGGATCCACGGTTGGACAAACAGATCTAGAGCGGCTTCAGGACTTTTGGATACGAATGCGGGCTCTAAATAAGGTCACTGCCACACTTATATGACTAGAAAAGTCCACACGATCGGCAACTCGCCCGTTCCAACTGCGAAGCCGAACACTCGCGAGACACTGACCTAATGCAGCTCGGAAGGGACGATTATCCAAAAGCACTTTCGGGATCCACGGTTGGACGAACAGATCTAGAGCGGCTTCAGGACGGTCGGATACGAATGCGGGCTCTAAATGAGCCCATTGCCACACTTATATGACGAGAAAAGTCCACACGATCGGCAACTCGCCCGTTCCAGCTGCGAAGCCGAACACTCGCGAGACACTGACCTAATGCAGCTCGGAAGGGACGATTATCCAAAAGCACTTTCGGGATCCACGGTTGGACGAACAGATCTCGAGCGGCTTCAGGACGGTCGGATACGAATGCGGGCTCTAAATGAGCCCATTGCCACACTTATATGACGAGAAAAGTCCACACGATCGGCAACTCGCCCGCTCCAGCTGCGAAGCCTAACACTCACGAGACACTAACCTAATGCAGCTCAAAAGGGACGATTATCCAAAGCACTTTCGGGATCCACGGTTGGACAAACAGATCTAGAGCGGCTTCAGGACTGTTCGGATACGAATGCGGGCTCTAAATAAGGTCACTGCCACACTTATATGACTAGAAAAGTCCACACGATCGGCAACTCGCCCGTTCCAACTGCGAAGCCGAACACTCGCGAGACACTGACCTAATGCAGCTCGGAAGGGACGATTATCCAAAAGCACTTTCGGGATCCACGGTTGGACGAACAGATCTAGAGCGGCTTCAGGACGGTCGGATACGAATGCGGGCTCTAAATGAGCCCATTGCCACACTTATATGACGAGAAAAGTCCACACGATCGGCAACTCGCCCGCTCCAGCTGCGAAGCCGAACACTCGCGAGACACTGACCTAATGCAGCTCGGAAGGGACGATTATCCAAAGCACTTTCGGGATCCACGGTTGGACGAACAGATCTCGAGCGGCTTCAGGACGGTCGGATACGAATGCGGGCTCTAAATGAGCCCATTGCCACACTTATATGACGAGAAAAGTCCACACGATCGGCAACTCGCCCGCTCCAGCTGCGAAGCCGAACACTCACGAGACACTGACCTAATGCAGCTCGGAAGGGACGATTATCCAAAGCACTTTCGGGATCCACGGTTGGACGAACAGATCTAGAGCGGCTTCAGGACTGTCGGATACGAATGCGGGCTCTAAATGAGGTCACTGCCACACTTATATGACTAGAAAAGTCCACACGATCGGCAACTCGCCCGCTCCAGCTGCGAAGCCGAACACTCGCGAGACACTGACCTAATGCAGCTCGGAAGGGACGATTATCCAAAGCACTTTCGGGATCCACGGTTGGACGAACAGATCTCGAGCGGCTTCAGGGCGGTCGGATACAAATGCGGGCTCTAAATGAGGTCCACTTGCCACACTTATATGACTAGAAAAGTCCACACGATCGGCAACTCGCCCGCTCCAGCTGCGAAGCCGAACACTCGCGAGACACTGACCTAATGCAGCTCGGAAGGGACGATTATCCAAAAGCACTTTCGGGATCCACGGTTGGACGAACAGATCTCGAGCGGCTTCAGGACGGTCGGATACGAATGCGGGCTCTAAATGAGCCCATTGCCACACTTATATGACGAGAAAAGTCCACACGATCGGCAACTCGCCCGCTCCAGCTGCGAAGCCTAACACTCACGAGACACTAACCTAATGCAGCTCGAAAGGGACGATTATCCAAAGCACTTTCGGGATCCACGGTTGGACGAACAGATCTAGAGCGGCTTCAGGACTTTTGGATACGAATGCGGGCTCTAAATAAGGTCACTGCCACACTTATATGACTAGAAAAGTCCACACGATCGGCAACTCGCCCGTTCCAACTGCGAAGCCGAACACTCGCGAGACACTGACCTAATGCAGCTCGGAAGGGACGATTATCCAAAAGCACTTTCGGGATCCACGGTTGGACGAACAGATCTAGAGCGGCTTCAGGACGGTCGGATACGAATGCGGGCTCTAAATGAGGTCACTGCCACACTTGTCTGACGAGAAAAGTCCACACGATCGGCATCACAGTGATCGGCATCTCGACCGCTTCAGCTGACCGAGACGTCGAGACGCTTGGGAAATTCCAGAGGGCGCCTCCGTCGCAAACCGGAACTTAGAGGTGGGGTAAGGAGGGTTTTTAGAGGAGAAGGAAAGAGAATGCGCCACTTTTCCCAGATACAGGGACTTTACGATGCCCCCCCGAAGTCTGCGCCTATGGTGGAAGTGACGACAATTCAAGATTGCGGCGGTCCTGCGAGAAAGGTCTATATTAAGGTACTATTCCATAGTTGAGCTTCTTGACGAACCAGAACCTCAGGTAAAGTTCGGTATCTGCCAAGCTTACTGAGAAAAAAAAAAAAAATATCGGCAAGATTTTGAGGAGATGCTTACGGAACGATCACTCGTATCTAGAAATGCACTTCTCAAAGCCAGGAGCGCGCACTAGCTCACGCGTGTAGCTTTGGCTGCAGTCCCAGCTTAAGGGTGAACAAAGTATAGTAATCCCGTTTCCCTACAAGGGCAAGCCAAGCCGAAGCTATGCGCGAGTGTGTTGCTCTGAACGGCGTTTCCGCCGCGTGCACCAATGACACGCTCATCAAACCATGATCGCTCGCACTTGTAGACTCTGCCACTCTCGCACGTATCGTTCATCGTACAGTAATGATGCAGCGGCTGTTCTGGTGTCATTAAATACTTCACTAGGTGTCACCAAATACTTTACCCCCTAGTAAAGTATTTGGTGTCACTTTACTGAAAATGAAGAGCGATTCAAATCATCCTCTCAGCAGCACTTTCCAAGATGGTCTCCAGTGTCTTGAATTCGAAGGGTTTTGTATGAATTCATTTTATTTTAAAGGAAGATATCTGCGGACTTGTCGATTAGACACCGTTAAACAGCTTCACTGGGTCACTAGCAAAAAGGGTGTTGTTGTATGGAATACATTATTATTAAATCAACTTGGATCACTGGTTTATGTCTATTGATTACGTTATTTATTTATTTACAAAACCAACCTGCAGTGCCGAAGCATTATGGCAGTACAGCCTGTATTAGTAACAAAATAAAAACTGGTTTGCGGAATATGAACAGGCAAACAATCAGTAAAGGCTGACAATTAAACACCAAATCGGGTAAAAAAAGCAGGCAGGTTTTCTGTCATTTCTTTCTGAAAAATGCTTGGCGTGACGGCACAGGGCTGTAAGGTCTCGATTCTTAAAGGTGCAGAGTTTGAATATGTGGCACGAAAAATAAATACATAAAATAAATATTAGCTTGATTTTAGGTGAGTTTCTGAAATAAATGGTACAGGTTTTTTTTTTTTAATATATCCTTGTTCTTCAAACAAATTTTATTTCGTTTTGCAGACTTCTTTGTTTATCTCCGTTACTACATAAAATATTTCTGTATCTCTCATCTCGTCTGTATTTTTCTGCGGTTAAAAACCATGAAACGAGATCTGTAACCGGCAGTCTTTTCGTTGCAGAGCTCTGTCATTCCAATCACCTGCTTCCGCTATTCCCATTCAAAGTTGCTTGTGTCCAGTTTTATCAATGGCTGTATCATTCACAGATTTGATCAAGTTTCTTTACGATGGTCAACACCAAAAGATATATCAAAATGAACATTTTCGCTTTGTGAAAAACACCTCTGCTCAGGTCAGCTTTTCCCCCTGCACGCCTGGCTGAAAAATATGCGTGGTGGGTCAGTGAGTTGAGCTCAAGTTTATGCTCAAGTGTAATTTCAAAGTATGATATGCTCAGGGACGTTAATGAAGGAATTCCTCGCGGCGGACTAAACACGACCTTACGGAGATTCCTGTTAGCGTATAACAAACAAAGTGCAGCATTCAGAGCTGGAAAGAAAGTAAGACAAGCTAGAAGTCGCCTTCAGCTGAAATGTGTTTTTAGGAAATTAGCTACTGCCTACTAGACAAAACCAAACGTCTGAAACTTTTCAGCTTATCAATTTTTCCTTCGCGTGTGGTGAGTAGTGGCTCAATGTCCGTCAAGATTTTCAAGTCGTTGCCCCGTCGGGAGAGAAGCTAGCTTCAGATACTCACTTCTGTCAGCGTTACGGTAGTTCCAGATTAATTTCCTAAGCATCAAAATACCTGCTGCGAAAATGGACAAAACTGCAGACTAGCTTTGGTGCTCGAAAAGCGTGGCATGTTTACCATACAGGAGAGGGTAGCGTAGAGATATTGGACTTCACCACTGAGCACGGGAAAAGGACAATTTTCATTGTTTTATTTAAATTACAAACATTAAGCATGCCGTTAAAGTAATTAAGGATTAAAAAAAAAGAAAAAGTCGTACCAGAATACATGATATGATCTATTTGGGATACCTACCTGATTTTTCTGAAAGCCAAAATGGAGCTTACAATATTTGAATCACTTCGTCGAAAATTAATGAGGATCAGCTCAAAGTAAACTGCATGTGCCTATACCCCATACGTGTGCTGTAGCAATTTCTGTCTTTTTTTTTGTATTCGCTCAGAAACAAAATTGCAAAGCAAGCACTGATTTCCATGAGCTTTCTACAAAGCTGACCTCAGCAGATCCACGTTGAGGTGTTTCATAAGGGGAAAACGTTGATTCGCATATAGATCCTTTTTATGTCAGCGATCGTATGAAGAGTTGACCAAGTCTGCAAACGTCATTCACTGTTAAAGCTGGACATAAGTTGGAGTGTAAAAAGCTGGAGCAGCTCAGGAACTGGAATGCTAGCAACAACACCGGGTCTACCGTCTCAAAATAACAGCGCAAGTAGGGGGTTACACACAAACACACGTCACCACCGGCCACAAAAACGATCACACTCAGTGACACAATCACCACACACAAAGCATTCACACAGCGCCGACTTACAACTCAATCTACATTTGCACTTCTGCGCCTTTTCGATACATTCGTGAATATTGGCTATTTTTTCTTTAATGTCTCATGAAATGACGATAATATGCGTTTATCTCTAGTCAGTCGGCTACCGCTTCTACCCAGCACTGTGCACCTATCTAGATGTGCCGCACATCCGCAATCACGGCAATGTAGACCTAAATGTCCTTAGTTTGCTATAGTTATGTTGTTGTCATTGTGTTCACGGAGTCGATCACTTAAACATCTTCCAGTCTGGCCGATATATCGTTTCCCACAGGAGAGGGGAAAGGAATATACTACCCCTTCTCTGCAAGGAACGAAACTGGTCTGGTGCTTTTTTGTGCAGCTCGCTGAATGCTGCGAAGGATTGTTCACTTTTTTGCATAAGCTGGAAAGCTTGTTTGGAGCCGAGGAGATGTCGTCGATGTTGACCCTGTTCGCCACTTTTTTAAGACCATGGGAGACGCTGTGGATCTAAGGCCCAACAATGGGTGCCTTACATCTTTTAACCCACACATTAAAGTGATTTTAACCCACACATTAAAATTACGTATAAATACAATGATACGGAAATAGACTTTCTGGATATTAAACTTAAGATTACAGGAAACGTTACCAGTGATTGTTCTAAAGGAGCTATTACATTACATAACTAAGAAAGAAAAAGAAGTGACCATCCCTAAAAGATGTAAGGCAAATAGACACGAAATCAGCTTGAACTTTTTCTCTCCCATATCGGAAAAATGACAGAGTATTTTCATACGCTCGTTAAAAGAAAAACAATATATTGAACATTTAGAATCCCTTCCGGACTTGACTGGAGAAAATCTTGGTATTTTCAATTATTCTTCTTACACACTTTCCCCTAATGAAACTTTAGTTCTCACTAAAGGTTTAAAGTTTTGTCCTACTCCCCGTAATGATGATTTGGAATTACACAAAGACTTAGATGAATTTGCATGACAGCTACAATGCACCCTTTTTCAAAGGGGCGCCTTATGACAAACCTTTGTTTAAACGAAAATCATTTTGGACGCCTCCACTGGATAAACAAAATGATAACGTAAAGAATTACGTAAAGGCTGTTCAAAAAGATATTTTATCCGCAATTATCGGAACCAAAAAAAAAGAATTAAAAACAATTTAACATATTAAGAGACAATGTCTAAAGAAAGCAGATAATAGAGGCATTATAATTGCACAGGTAGATAAAGGAGGGGGCGTTTGTATAGTTAATACCGTTAACTACATTACAGAAGGAACAAGACAACTAAATGACACAAAATATTATAATAGGTTAGATTACGATCCAACGAGTAAATTTCAAGACACAACACATAAAAAATTAAAATACTTACTAAAACACGAACAAAAAGAAGAGATTTTTAAGTTTCTACTCCAAGGAAAATCCTAGACCTGGAAAGTTCTACATGCTAATGAAAGTACTCAAACCTAACCACCTGGGTAGACCGATTATATCTGAAATAGGCACAAGCACAGAATATATATATATATATATATATATATATATATATATATATATATAATATCTCCGAGTTCATTGATGAACAAATTAAAAGTACTGCCATAAGAGCTCCTTCATAAATCAAAGATTCGTCTCATTTTCTTAATTTAATACATAATATTCAAATCGATTTTTGTTCCAATAATGTGTTACTAGTAATAATGAATGTTGTCTCTCTTTATACTAATATACCTCATGATGTGGGAATATAAGCAGTTCTAGAAGTTATTAGAAGAACGCTTGCTGAATGCCGTCCCACACAGACTACTTTTTTATACACGTTTCCTTGATCATGCATTTATTATATGGATTAAAGAGGACAAACTTATTGAATTAATTAATTTTGCGAACAATCTTAACCCACATATTAAATTTACGTATAAACACTCTGATACGGAAATAGACTTTCTGGGTATTAAACTTAAAATTAAAGTAAATAGTTTAAAAAAACGACATTATATAGGAAACCCACGGACAGACGTCAATTCCTCTATTATAATAGTTGTCATCCCGCACATAACAAGAAAGGCATACCATATGGTAAAATGCTACGCTTGCGACGTTTATGTTCAGAGGACGCTGATTTTGAAGATAAAGCTCGCACATTGGGTGAAGATTTTATAAATAGAGGATATCCATTGCCATTAATAAGTATTTCGATATCGAAAAGCCAAATGGTTTCCCGCAGTGATAGCTTGTTACAAAAAACAAAACGAAATAGCTATAAATTACAATTCGTTTTACCCTACCAATCCCAACTACCAAACCTCAATAATATCCTTAGACGTCGTATGAATATTTTACACATAGACACATCCTTTAAAAAAATATAATTCCGCAGCCCCCAGGTATTACGTTTAAGAGACCACGTAATTTTACGGACATTTTTAGACAATCAAGAAATTCCACTGGACGTAACATGGTTCCCGTTGGTTGCGTAAAATGTGATGATAATAAATGTAACTTATGTTCAAGTATTTTGGTTGCTGACTCCATCAAAAGTACAGCAAACAATTTTACTTGGAAAATAAATGACACATTTAATTGTGATTCTGAAAATGTAATTTATTTATTTCAATGCAAGAAACGCCTAATTCAATACATAGGAGAGACTGGAACGAGTGTACGAAAACGTATAAACTTCCATAAAGGTCATATTCATACACTGGTATCAGGACCAGTTTCTCGTTACTTGAATTCCGCAAATCATAATGGTAATTCAGATTTCAGTTTTATTATACTTCAAGGTAATTTTAGAACCACTAGAGACCGTAAACAAAAGGAATTTCAGTTTATTCATAAATTTAATACACTAGAACCGAAGGGTCTTAACATGTCAAACGGAATGTTACCTTCTCTTTTTCTTGATATTTAATATAAAACTAATCGGTGCCGCACTGTTGTAGTTGTTGTTTTTTGCTTAATCGTTAAAAGCAATATATATATATATATATATATATATATATATATATATATATATATATATATATATATATATATATATATATATATATATATATATATATATATATATATATACAGTGATGTCTCGTTAATATGGACAACTCCGTTCCCGTAAAAAATCGTCCATAATGTGAGTTGTCCATAATAACGTGACAAAAATGCATGTATTTTCCCAATGTGTCCCCGAAAATGGTGTCCATATAGTGGGGTATTCATATTAACGGGGTCCATATTAACGAGACATGACCGTATATATATTGCTCAAAATAACATTAGGTATGGCAGGCACGTAGCCAGGATTTTGTTTCGGGGGGGGGGGGGGGCCTGCAAATGACAAAATGCTGTAGGAGGGGGAGGGGGGAGAGGAGGTCCCAGCAAAATGGAAGATTTCGGGGGGGGGGGGGGGGCCGGGCCCCATGGCCCCCCCCCCCCCCCCCCCCCCCCTGGATACGTGCCTGAGGTATGGGTATATGGGTTTACGCCAACCAGATGTCCCAAAACTGATTTTTGGCAAAACTAATTCAACATTTCTTTTGTTCGTATCGACTCGTCTCTGACTATTACACGAGATTTTCATCTAGCAGATTTTCTTCCCTTGGTCAGCATAATAATAATAATAATAATAATAATAATAATAATAATAATAATAATAATAATATCTTTATTCAGACTTTGCGTCTAGGCTGAGGAAGCAAAAGGCGATCTAACGCCGCCTGACGAGGCTCCCCCAGCCCTACACATCACTCAGCAGAAGAAGAAAAAAAACAAAAAAAAAAACACTTCCTCGCGAATCATAGTTTAATATTTGAAATAACCGTTTATGCACGCACGTGCAACGTGGATCGTTGCGTTGCACGGACTGTCTTTAAATTACCACTGCTGCTGCCGTGAAGACTCCGGATTTGAACTCTGGGCCTCCCACTCGTGCAGCCAAGTGGCTTCGGCGCTGTAATGTTTCTCAAGTCTTGTTTCTGCCGGTCCCTTTCCGTTCCGTCGCTTTAAAAGTTATCCTCATTTTAAGCTCATCTTAGGCGTTGACGATCTCCGGAAAGGTTTCACGTGCATCGAACGCGCGGCTAGCGGGGTCGCGAATTCCGAGAAAAAACAACGACGCGTCGGCCAGAATTCGCGGGCTTGGAGATTATGTATATATATATATATATATCCACCCCGACAAGCGTGCTCGATTTCAAATGAAACAACCCAGTTTTTTTAAAGTGAAAAACTCTGTTGCCTAGGGTGTCTGAAAAACCTCGCATCGCCGAAAAGTGAGCTCACCACCATACCCTACGCCTATACACAGAGGAATGGAGGATGGTCACTCAGCGAGCACATTACGGCTCTCAAATGCTACATTTTACACTCTACGTATTTATTAGATAATTTCTGTATACATTTTGTAGGCCTTCGACTTAACGTTGTATTTTTGTACAGGGTTTTCGCAAAGTATGTCATTTTGTTTTAGGTGCTTTCTTTATAGGTGTATGATTGTTTGTTTTTTTACCTTAGTTTTACTTTTTAGTTTTTTGTTGTTTTTTTCCCGTTCTCCGCTTGCTTCAGGCTTTGTGGGAGCCCGATGACTTTTAACGCTGTACATTAGTTGTTTTTTTTTCCCTTGAGGCTCTTTATTATAATTGATAAAAATAAAATTATTATTATTATTATTATTATTATTATTATTATTATTATTATTATTATTATTATTATTATTATTATTATTATATTATTAATATTATTATGAATAAGACTGTGGCAGGGACAGGCAGAGCATGATCGTCTCTACAAACAAGATCACTCGCAGAGTAGAATTGTTTAAAAATAAAAAAAATGTAATAACAGCTTATAATAATATAAATTGAAAGTGTCAGATAAAAAAAGTTTCCATTAGACTTTATAGTGAGTCAAATATTCGATTATTAAAATATCGTCGTAGTTGTTTCTCGCTGTTGCGTTCCAAGAAACGCCAAGCGCAGGAGAGCAGAGAGAAAAATTAGCGATCGAAAGCGACGACGCCTTTGAGAATTAACAGGTGTCAGATTCATGTTGGCACGACGCATGCCCCGTAAGCTGCATGGTTTTCCAAAATAAGAGGGGCTCACGCTTACTCTTGCCCAGTTCAAATGCACTAATCGAATTCAGCTAGGAGACGAGAAACTGTAAAAGGACTCTTAACTCTTTTTTTTTTTTTTGCTCTAGAAATCTTATGGTGCTTTTTTTTTTAAATTGTGGTAAAACAAACTACTCCCTCGAAGAGAATTAAAAAAAAAAAAGCGAATGAATGTTTGCGGAACTTTTCTAAAAGATTAGCAAAACTGGATGAGCATGCTAAACTATTGATTCTGCAAAACATCTTACTAAAGCTGGAGAACATCTTAGTAAGACTGTCTCAATCCAATGCTTGATCAATATCTCGTTGCTCCACTATATTCGATAAATCAACCGAGTGTATTTGAAAACTGGGTTGCTCTCTAATATGTGGCATCGCTAATTCATGGGAAGAAAAATGCGCATCCAAAGGATTTGCTCCCCTGTAAGTCCGAGTACATTCCTCGATGCTGTCTCGCTAAGAAATCAAGACATGGGTCACTCGTGGAAACTAAATTTAAATATCACTATTCACAAAATAAAATTGAAATCATAATTTTTTTCGCGACCAATCAAAAACTCGCCCGCGCTGTTTTCGTAAGATATATTCATCAAACCCAGCAGCAACCATAAAAATGTCCTGCCGGAGCGAGACAGAGTAACCTGAACGTCTCTTCGCTAACCTTTGCTCGAGTGACCGTGGCTTAAATGGAGGGAAAAAAAGAGCAGTCCTACATTTCATATTAAATGAAGAGCGTGTTGGTAACAATGACTGGCAACAGAAAGAATAAAACAAACTCTGGACGAGGAACAACGAACATTTCTTTCAACTGGCAGCAACATGAATGAGCCCAAAATCACTCCCCGCGGTTCTGAATTGCGGGGAGTGATTTTGGGCTCATTCATGTTGCTGCCAGTTGAAAGAAATGTTCGTTGTCCCTCGTCTAGAGTTTGTTTTATTCTTTCTGTTGCCAGTCTACATTTCATCACGAGCACACAATATTATTTCCTCCCTCTTACACATCAGAGTTCAAGATTGTTCTCTTTTTCTAACATGTCTCGTCATGTGCAAGCCCCTTCCCGTACCTATCACCCCAGTTATCCCAATAAGAAAGTTTTGAATAGCAGCTGTCCTCACCCAGCCATGGTGCAACGCCGGCCCCGAGTCCCGATGACTCTTGAGTCCTTCGCCACGATGCTCCTTCCTATGAGTCTGCTCACCGACTGACTGCAGAAGCCGACGCTGAAGTGCACTCTAGTGCGACCTAGGGTGCATCCAGGGCAGGGCGAGCCAAGCGCTGCCCTGGTTGCCCTCGCTCCGCCCACACGTACCTTGAGCCGACGATTTCGACCCAAGCAAAAAGGAGGGAAAGGGGGGTGGGGTTGCAAGGGCGCTGTTGCCTGAAGCATTCCGCCATTCGGCACGTCTGGCCCTTGTACCCAGCGCGTGTCTACTTACAGCTGCAGCGAGACCTCCGAAGATCCCAGAGATTCATGGCTCTTTCCTTCTTTTTGTGTGTGTGTGTGTGTGTGTGTGTCCGTTTTTTTTCTTCCCGCCAATTCGGTGTCATTTGATACGTACCCTGCTCGCGCGCTTTCTGACGGGCACCACCGCGTTTAAGACATAGTTCACCTCTCCCACAAACAAAACCACCGAAGAACACCGAGAGAAAAAAAGAAAAAAAGTGTGTTGAGAAAGACGCTTTCGCTGTAAACTGATGTTCCTATGGAGCTTGCTAGGCTTGCAATAGACCGAGCCCCCACGATTCAACTTGCCGTGTGAACGTACACGAACCTCTTGAGCAATGTCCCATAAATTTCTCGGAGGACCAAGTTTTAGGTTGGAACAGTTCCCCACCTTGGGATCGGTTCGCCACGTAGAGTTCGTTTATTCCGCGTATTGTGACAGCAGCCTGCCGCAGGGCGAGCGATCCGCTCTCCATGTCCAACACTGCGGCAGGACAACGCAAGGTGGCAGCGAGTCTAGCCGAGAGGAAACATCGTTGGCATGTTCTTATCTAAGATTGGATGAAAAACGAATAAATTCAAGTTTTATTAGGCGCATCCGTTATCTTTATGTAAAAAAAAAATGTATATATATATATATATATATATATATATATATATATATATATATATATATCTACTGCCACTGTTCTTGTTCTTCAGTGATTATCAATTTGTTTCGTTGCTGGGTTTCTGCTAGATGATTTATTTTGTTGTTGCTTTGTTTTTGCTGTTGGTGGTGGTTGGGGGGGGGGGGGGGGGAAGCTGATGACAGGATCATATCGTCCCGACCCGACACTGAAAGTACTTTGTCTACATCCTAGTGTAGCAGAGCGCTGTTGAGACTTTTTTAATTTTCTTTGTGCGATTGAATTTTTTTACTTGTTTCTTGTTTGTGTGTATGTGTGTATAGTCAGTGACAACTTAAGACAAGCAGGGCGTAGTGAGCCCCGAGCGTCTCTGTACGGCTCCGCAGCCAATCAGATTGCTGCATTAGCCGTGTCCCGAACCTAAACGTCGAGCCGCGTACTGTTTGCAATTTTGATGGAACGGCGCTTCAAAAGGAAGAAAGCACAGGCAGGTGCTTCCAGGAAAACTTTGTATACATGTATGATTGGCATACTACGGTGACATATCAGGAAGAAAAAAACATTTGGGTTACAAAAGGAAGCCTCTGACTTTGGCGTGGCCAGGCAAGTGCAACATACGCAAAATGCAGCTTTTTTAATGTTTGTATTGGCACGAGTCAGTTTGCTCAGGCAGATTCACAAAAGGGCCACCATAGTGTTTCAATAGACGTTTTTAGAAAGTGTGCTCGTTTTTTAAACTCTTGAAAGTTAGACCCTGCACCATGACACGTGAGGAACACAAAATACATTGTGAAAGCTGCCGTCTTAGAAATGTTACAAACCCATTTTTATTGTCATTCAATGTAGTTTTAGACTTTCATATCCCGTGAAGTCCGTTGTTAAGTCATTTTGAAGCTTTTTCGGACCTCCCTGCAGTCGGCACGTGACTTTAAATGTATAGCTTCAAGCGAGCTCACAAGGCCAAACGTGTTTTGGGTTGACCACGTAGGCATGAGCAGGGAGCTCGGCTTCATCAGTGCCAATATCCGCACCAGTCGTAGAGATATATCTGACTGGAGCAAGAAAAGTCCGCAATGGTTATAAAATTTTGACACAGGCTTCAGGCTAACCGGCACTTGTAACTTTATTATCCCCGTTCATGTCTCATTAAACTGTCGTCATATCTTATGCCAAGTTTGTTTTGTCCGTTCATATACCATGGGTTAATGCCAGCTAACATTCCAACACCGCCCTGTTATGTTTCTAAAAAATAAAAAAGAGAGAGTACGCAAAGCTAGAAAAACAGCTAAGTGAGCAGTCTCCTCCAGTGTCGAGTAACCACGTTCCGTTTCCCACGCACCGGCCCGAAGACACGGGCTCCATCGTCGGCGGATGTTTACGAGATCCGTTTTTTTTATAACTCTATTCCCAGCGTGACCTCACGGCTCTCCACACGGAGAGGTGTGAATGTAGGCGGAGTGTTAAGATCCTTCGCCCGTTGACCGCGTATTGTGCGCAGGCGCCTGGGCCAGCCGTTTCTGTCGAAGATGAGCCGCCGCGGCGCGAGTCTCGGATTTCCTTTGCGGTGGCTCGCCGCGTAGCTAAACTGCGATCGGAGCTTCACCTCCATTCTCCGCTTCACTTCACCACGATGGACCGCAGTCCAGTGCTGTGAACGTGTCACGTGACTCCGCGCCCCGCACGTCGTTGCGTCTCTCCCCACGATCACGTGACACTCACGTGGCATCGGATTGGTTCCGATAGCTCGTAGCGTGTCCTGCGCGGTCCGTCGTAAATTGAAACGTAGTACGTATGGTCGTCGAGCGGCGGGTTCTATTCTGGCAAACAGACCAGGCGCGGGGGGGGGGGGGGGGGGGGGGAGAGCATAAGAGCGCAATGGTGAACGCTTCTAGAAACAACGACGACGCCAGAGGGCAGACTGCGCTGAGGCGCTATCGCAGTTGATGACTCATCGCAATGTCCTTCGGATGAGAAATGTGTTACGTATACACCACCTTGCGCAATCGTGTACCGTATTTCCAGGAGTTATAGCCGCACTATTTATGAACAAGGCCCTTGCGTCCACTTTCCCACATAACACATATACAGCCAATCATTGCGTTGCGCATAAATAACATAGCGAATAACCAGATCGAGAAGACGATTCTCCATACAAATGTAATCTTCACAGATGGTATCTTCGCACAAAAGACTTTATCTCTGTCCTGTAAAGAGATGAAGTCATGCTGTCGATCGCGGTGGTTGGCAATCTGCGTGCTCCGCGGAAAAACGAGCACTCAGGTTTTTTTCATAAACAGTGCGGCTATTACTCCAGTAAATACGGTATTATTTCTGGAAGAAAACCGAAAAGTTGCGCACACTGTCAACAATAGCCCCCCCCCCCCCCCTTGTTTCCCCTGGGAGGTAGGAAGGGAGGGGAAGGGGGGCTGTTGCAGAACATATATAATAAAGCAGGATACTCTCTATCATTACTGTTCCTCTCGTACACCTTATTTCGATTAAATGTGTCTGTGTAGGGAGCATTCACAGTCAACTTGCGTTCTCGCCAGAAAACGCGAGAAGTTGACTGACGCAAAGTTTAAAAAAAACTCAACAATGGTTTAATGACGAAAAGCGTAGAATCAATATAAATTGAGAGCGTCGTTCTATGGATATATCTTGTGATCATAGTATAACGCTGAAGGAAAGTAGCGTAAAAGGCAGACGATTACTTTTCGGTATTTTTTTATTTACTTTTCAGGGCTGTAATTGAGAACTGTACTCAACTGCATTTTGAAATTAAGGTATTGCAACGGTAATTGGTTACCCTTTTTTAGTGAGGCGTAGGAGACTGGTGACAGCCTCCTGACGGCGCGCAGGCACACTAACAGTGTCCCTCTAATGGCAGCTGCATTGGTCATTTGGGAACTGCCTCTGATACTAAAATCATTTGTTTTTTTGCGTGCTTGAAAAAGTCTTAGCAATCAGGTGTTTTTGATCAATCAGGTGTTTTGGAGCTGAAAATATTAACAACTATAAAAATAAATAAACAATTTATTTGTGGAATTCGCTATAGAATTTTTTGTTGTATCTTCCAGAACAATTCTTATCCAAGACCCTTCGGGGGTAGGTATGTTCACACAGATTGCATTCACTGCTCCAACCCTGTGTATCTTGTCTCTTGCTCTGTGTCACACTTTGTCCGCCAGGCCTGAACAAACGCTGAACACTCGAACAGTGTGCTAAACACTCAAACGCGCCTGTGCTGAACACATCAAAAGGTGGTAGCTCCACGCTCCACCCCTTCACGTCTTTTCCGTTGAGTGGTGTCGTCTCCTTTAATTAAAGTTGCGAATAGACCTTTAAAAACCGACACGTTGAAACAATGCTATACTTTGTTTCACATTAAAGGGACACTGGCGGGGTACCTATGCTCGCCAAGGTTTTTATTTGTACATGACATATGAGAGCCCAACTACCCAGAGCACAATTTGCGGCTTGAAATTTGTTTTCTTTCTGCCTGAAAACCGCGCCAATCGAGAAGTGGCTGGTTTGAGCGGAGGCATGCGGTTTAGAGAAGCTCGTTTTAGCGAACGCCATTTTATCGACCCCGGTTTATCGAATGAATTTATAGAGAACCCAGTTTAGAGAAAATGGCGATGAGCCTTCTTTTAGCGAATTCGGCCGCCGCGAAGCAGCGTGTACGGGTAAATCAGGTGAGTTACCGTTTTTGTAATAAGCCTCCGCAGACTGCCGCCGCGAAGCGGCGGGAGCGCAGCGGGGAGCATGGCTTAACACGCGCACCAGCGATACACGCTAGAAGTAGGAAAACCTTTTTTTGAAAAAGCGTCCCCTTTTCGATAAACGGCGTTTCTCTAAACTGAAGCTCTGCTTTCTCTAAACCGTGCTTCGATAAAACGTGCCCATTCTCTAAAACGTGCTGTTCACACTCTTCTTCGTGGTCACGTGCCTTTTTCTATGGTTCAGAACAATCACCAAATCGGAGGCATGCAGTTTAGAGAAGCTCGTTTTAGGCTAGCGAACGCCATTTCACCGACCCCGGTTTATTGAATCCCTTTATATAGAACCCAGTTTAGAGAAAATGGCGATGAGCCTTCTTTTAGCGAATTCGGCCGCCGTGAAGCGGCGTGTCCGGAAAATCAGGCGAGTTACCATTTTTGCAATGAGCCGCCGCAGACTGCCGCCGCGAAGCGGCGGGAGCGCAGCGGGGGACTGGACACGCACCAGTGATACACGCGAGAAGTAGGAAAGCCTTTTTTGAAAAAGCGTCCCTTTTTCGATAAACGGCGTTTCTCTAAACTGAGACTCTGCTTTCTCTAAACCGTGCTTCGATAAAACGCGCCCATTCTCTAAAACGTGCTTCGATGAAATGGCATTCGATCAATCGTAGTAAACCCTCACTAAATATAATCGAAGCCGTGGGTCACAAAAGGCACACACTCAATATTAAAAATAGAAAAGAAATATGATACCCATTTTTTTGTGGCTTCTAAAAAGTCGCAAATAAATACGTTGACTACAAAAGAAAGAGAAAAAAAATTGTTGCACAGTTACGTGTTTTCCGGCAACTCTCTCCACCCTATTTATTCTTCCTCCCCGGTCCGGTTTCGGTTTCGGTTTCAAGAAGTTGCGTTTTTCTACTTAATTAAAAATATACGTGACGCTGTAGCAAAATATTGATTGGGTAGTCTTCTGACACCATAATAAATCGTCTGGAAAAATAAAACAAACCTTTTTGGGAGTGTCAGTGTCCCTTTAAGCACGACTGTATGCTACGCCACGATTCGCTGTAGCCAATGAAGGAACGCCAAAAGGGCACCGTCATGGCGCTCGTCGTCTTTGTACGTCTGCTGTGCCGACTAAACCAATCACGCACAGTGAATGCTCCGAAGCGATAGCTTTAAGGAGCTCGTGTCGCGGAAAAGCCGGCGTCGGCGTCGGTGGCGTGGGACGGGAAAATCCTGATTGGTCGACAGCGTCATGACGTCACAGCCGCAAGACCTCGCACGGGAATTTCAAACAACCCACAACGCTCACGTAAAACGTGACGTCACGCGTAGAATGAAAGTGATTAAAAAAACATGGCATGTAATGCGACTTTAAGCCGGGATCCCACTTGCAAAGGTGTATGGTATGTTGAAATCTAAGATGACCAGGGTCTCACAAACGTCTGCAGTCCAGCCACAGGCATGGGCACGAGCGAGTGGCTTTGGAAAGTGCCTCCTATCCACGAGTTCTCGTACAAACGGAAGCACGCTGCTGAGCTATACTCCGTTTCACTTTAAGTGCGAGCGAGGCCGAAGCTACGAGCGCGAGCATGCGGCCCAGAACAGTGCTTGCACTGCAAGAGCGCGCGTGCTTGGGATGGACGCTGAAAGGCCGGAGCTCGCTCTTGTAGCCTCTCTGCTACAGTGTACTATACCTCTGCTACGCTCACATCTAAAGTGAAACGGACTATAATAGGCTTACGCGTCTGCGCCTTTGTCTTTACTGTCGACTAGGGTGTCTTCATGTGCGCTTTGCTTGGGGTGATGACATCTGGCCATTTTGTTTCGAACGGTTATTTTTATTTTGTGTTCTGAAGCGCGTGAAAGAGCATGTCCCTGCACGCCCTCGCGGCGCTGACTGCGCTACGGCGACATTTTGTTTCCTGCGATTTCTTTGTATTTTTCCTGTGAGCGCGTGCTGTCGGCATTGGGTACTACAAAGGCTGGCATCACCTAAAACAGAAGGACATTGAGGCACTCTACTGTCGACGTTTCTGAGACGGAGAATGATAATGCGATCTGACTTGAGTTCGTGCGCTCCCGTGCCACTCGGTGCACGCGCAGCCAAAGCACGGCGGCAGGCAACGAGCACGTGCTTGAGGTGAAGCTGGTCCTGCTCTTTATTTATTAATTTTTCTAGAAACTATACACCATCTCATGAGTTGCGTGCAGCAGCGGAAAAAGCACAGGCGCGAGCGCTTGCCTTTCAGATTTGCCTTCCTTTCAAGAGCGCTGGCGGAAGGAAAGCAAACCTAAAAGCCATGCGCCTGCGCCTATGCCTTTGCCTTTGCTGCACACAACTCCTGAGATAGAGTATAGTGACCACGAATACGGCCGTGGACGATGGTAATCCTACCCATGGCATCGGCGCAATTGTTTAACCGTCGAACCTGGTCGAAATTAACGATGGACGTAATCAGGTGCAAGTGGTGCTCGCAAACATGCTCGCAATTTTGGCTCGAAACGCTGCATGGTTCTCCAAGTGGCTCAGTACCATTATATCATTCGCTGTGTACTGCGAGAAAGAATTTTGTATCACAAAATTAAGCGAAAACAGCATAAAACAGGAACACAATCTCGTGCACATTAAAACCGAGATCAACAAAATTGAAGCAACCTAATGTATAACCTATGCCTTCGCGCTGTTATTCGCTTTACTTCTATATACTGGGCCCCACTCCTCTCAGTAATTTCTTCAGACCCTAAGAGGTATAATAAATGAAATGAAATGAAAGTTGTTAGGTAATTGTGTTGCATACGTGAAGCGTTCCAGCATCACAAACGTTTAGCGATTCTCCGAGTTTCCTGACATCAGACGCCCATATTCATGCCACTCTTCATTGGATAGTTTAACGAGTACCATGTGTACACTTGATAGTTGTTCCTAGAACAAAGCGATACTTGTTTCGACAGGCCTTGGTCAAGGTCACTTCCTTCCTGCGCTTTACCCTTCTTTGTTCCCCGGCGAGGTTGAGCCGTTAAAGGGGTACTCCGGCGATGTTTTGGTCTACCTCAACTAACTATATTTTCTGACTCCCCGGCCTTTACCCTTTCCGGTATGCTATTTAGTATCGCGAAATTCATATTAGTTATTGCGAAGTCGGCAAATGAAAATGATGGAAAAACCAACATTCAAATAAACCCGCACTTTTCAGTGCTGTGACGTCAGTGGCGGGCAGGCTTGCCAGTCGAGCAATCAGTCTAAAAAATAGAATATGGCAATCATTTGCTCCGTGCGGGTGCGGGGGTACTTGAGCGAGCTTCCAAAGAATTCATTTGACACCATGAAACTGATTGTGATCAGTTGGGAACAAATTCTACAGTCCAAATCGTGAACCCATGCCTTCCGCTGACGTCACTTTTTCGTTGTTGCCAGTAGAGACTTTCAGTTTGAAAAATACGGTGAGGACCAAAATTGTAAATTCAATACCTTGGTGAAAAAAAATTATTTTAATCTAATATATGGGATGCTATTTTAGCGATGTTGTTTGGCGAGTTTAGCAAAATTCAAGCAAATCGGGGACCATGAAGAAATCGCCGGAGTACCCCTTTAATAGGGAGTTTTCGTAGACCGCGTTTCCACCTCCGCTAAGCCCTCCGCAACCCGCTACGATACCCGAAACTCTACAGTCAAGGCTATCGGCGCGCAGGCGCAGTAGCTACTTCTTCGTTGCGGAGGGCTTAGCGGAGGAAGAAACGCGGTCTAAGAAAACTCCCTAATGACGAGCGACATCTCCCGGAAACGTGTCGACGTCGCAACTCCCATAACTGGCGGCCGAACTTCACATCTGGCGCCGAGGCACTCTCGCCCTCCAAAGCCGCGCCTAGGAGTGGCGACGTCAACACGGTTCCGGGAGATGTCGCTCGTCATTAAAACACTGCAGTGGCGGCCGGGCTTCACATTCCGCAACGAGCACGTGCTTGAGGTGAAGCTGGTCCTGATCTTTATTTATTAATTTTTCTAGAAACTATACACCATCTCATGAGTTGCGTGCAGCAGCGGAAAAAGCACAGGCGCGAGCGCTTGCCTTTCAGATTTGCCTTCCTTTCAAGAGCGCTGGCGGAAGGAAAGCAAACCTAAAAGCCATGCGCCTGCGCCTATGCCTTTGCCTTTGCTGCACACAACTCCTGAGATAGAGTATAGTGACCACGAATACGGCCGTGGATGATGGTAATCCTACCCATGGCATCGGCGCAATTGTTTAACCGTCGAACCTGGTCGAAATTAACGATGGACGTAATCAGATGCAAGTGGTGCTCGCAAACATGCTCGCAATTTTGGCTCGAAACGCTGCATGGTTCTCCAAGTGGCTCAGTACCATTATATCATTCGCTGTGTACTGCGAGAAAGAATTTGTATCACAAAATTAAGCGAAAACAGCATAAAACAGGAACACAATCTCGTGCACATTAAAACCGAGATCAACAAAATTGAAGCAACCTAATGTATAACCTATGCCTTCGCGCTGTTATTCGCTTTACTTCTATATACTGGGCCCCACTCCTCTCAGTGATTTCTTCAGACCCTAAGAGGTATAATAAATGAAATGAAATGAAAGTTGTTAGGTAATTGTGTTGCATACGTGAAGCGTTCCAGCATCACAAACGTTTAGCGATTCTCCGAGTTTCCTGACATCAGGCGAAGAGCGGCCATGATTCATGCCGCTCTTCATTGGATAGTTTAACGAGTACCATGTGTACACTTGATAGTTGTTCCTAGAACAAAGCGATACTTGTTTCGACAGGCCTTGGTCAAGGTCACTTCCTTCCTGCGCTTTACCCTTCTTTGTTCCCCGGCGAGGTTGAGCCGTTAAAGGGGTACTCCGGCGATGTTTTGGTCTACCTCAACTAACTATATTTTCTGACTCCCCGGCCTTTACCCTTTCCGGTATGCTATTTAGTATCGCGAAATTCATATTAGTTATTGCGAAGTCGGCAAATGAAAATGATGGAAAAACCAACATTCAAATAAACCCGCACTTTTCAGTGCTGTGACGTCAGTGGCGGGCAGGCTTGCCAGTCGAGCAATCAGTCTAAAAAATAGAATATGGCAATCATTTGCTCCGTGCGGGTGCGGGGGTACTTGAGCGAGCTTCCAAAGAATTCATTTGACACCATGAAACTGATTGTGATCAGTTGGGAACAAATTCTACAGTCCAAATCGTGAACCCATGCCTTCCGCTGACGTCACTTTTTCGTTGTTGCCAGTAGAGACTTTCAGTTTGAAAAACACGGTGAGGACCAAAATTGTAAATTCAATACCTTGGTGAAAAAAAATTATTTTAATCTAATATATGGGATGCTATTTTAGCGATGTTGTTTGGCGAGTTTAGCAAAATTCAAGCAAATCGGGGACCATGAAGAAATCGCCGGAGTACCCCTTTAATAGGGAGTTTTCGTAGACCGCGTTTCCACCTCCGCTAAGCCCTCCGCAACCCGCTACGATACCCGAAACTCTACAGTCAAGGCTATCGGCGCGCAGGCGCAGTAGCTACTTCTTCGTTGCGGAGGGCTTAGCGGAGGAAGAAACGCGGTCTAAGAAAACTCCCTAATGACGAGCGACATCTCCCGGAAACGTGTCGACGTCGCAACTCCCATAACTGGCGGCCGAACTTCACATCTGGCGCCGAGGCCTTTGCCTTTGCTGCACACAACTCCTGAGATAGAGTATAGTGACCACGAATACGGCCGTGGATGATGGTAATCCTACCCATGGCATCGGCGCAATTGTTTAACCGTCGAACCTGGTCGAAATTAACGATGGACGTAATCAGATGCAAGTGCTCGCAAACATGCTCGCAATTTTGGCTCGAAACGCTGCATGGTTCTCCAAGTGGCTCAGTACCATTATATCATTCGCTGTGTACTGCGAGAAAGAAATTTGTATCACAAAATTAAGCGAAAACAGCATAAAACAGGAACACAATCTCGTGCACATTAAAACCGAGATCAACAAAATTGAAGCAACCTAATGTATAACCTATGCCTTCGCGCTGTTATTCGCTTTACTTCTATATACTGGGCCCCACTCCTCTCAGTGATTTCTTCAGACCCTAAGAGGTATAATAAATGAAATGAAATGAAAGTTGTTAGGTAATTGTGTTGCATACGTGAAGCGTTCCAGCATCACAAACGTTTAGCGATTCTCCGAGTTTCCTGACATCAGGCGAAGAGCGGCCATGATTCATGCCGCTCTTCATTGGATAGTTTAACGCGTACCATGTGTACACTTGATAGTTGTTCCTAGAACAAAGCGATACTTGTTGCGACAGGCCTTGGCCAAGGTCACTTCCTTCCTGCGCTTTACCCTTCTTTGTTCCCCGGCGAGGTTGAGACGTTAAAGGGGTACTCCGGCGATTTTTTGGGCTACCTCAACTAACTATATTTTCTGACTCCCCGGCCTTTACCCTTTCCGGTATGCTATTTAGTATCGCGAAATTCATATTAGTTATTGCGAAGTCGGCAAATGAAAATGATGGAAAAACCAACATTCAAATAAACCCGCACTTTTCAGTGCCGTGACGTCAGTGGCGGGCAGGCTTGCCAGTCGAGCAATCAGTCTAAAAAATAGAATATGGCAATCATTTGCTCCGTGCGGGTGCGGGGGTACTTGAGCGAGCTTCCAAAGAATTCATTTGACACCATGAAACTGCTTGTGATCAGTTGGGAACAAATTCTACAGTCCAAATCGTGAACCCATGCCTTCCGCTGACGTCACTTTTTCGTTGTTGCCAGTAGAGACTTTCAGTTTGAAAAACACGGTGAGGACCAAAATTGTAAATTCAATACCTTGGTGAAAAAAAATTATTTTAATCTAATATATGGGATGCTATTTTAGCGATGTTGTTTGGCGAGTTTAGCAAAATTCAAGCAAATCGGGACCATGAATAAATCGCCGGAGTACCCCTTTAATAGGGAGTTTTCGTAGACCGCGTTTCCACCTCCGCTAAGCCCTCCGCAACCCGCTACGATACCCGGAACTCTACAGTCAAGGCTATCGGCGCGCAGGCGCAGTAGCTACTTCTTCGTTGCGGAGGGCTTAGCGGAGGAAGAAACGCGGTCTAAGAAAACTCCCTAATGACGAGCGACATCTCCCGGAAACGTGTCGACGTCGCAACTCCCATAACTGGCGGCCGAACTTCACATCTGGCGCCGAGGCACTCTCGCCCTCGAAAGCCGCGCCTAGGAGTGGCGACGTCAACACGGTTCCGGGAGATGTCGCTCGTCATTAAAACACTGCAGTGGCGGCCGGGCTTCACATTCCGGCGCCAAGGCACTCTCGCCCTCGAAAGCCGCGCCTACGAGTGGCGACGTCAACACGGTTCCGGGAGATGTCGCTCGTTATTAAAACACTGCAGTGGCGGCCGGGCTTCACATTCCGGCGCCGAGACACTCTCGCCCTCGAAAGCCGCGCCTAGGAGTGGCGACGTCAACACGGTTCCGGGAGATGTCGCTCGTCATTAAAACACTGCAGTGGCGGCCGGGCTTCACATTCCGGCGCCGAGGCACTCTCGCCCTCGAAAGCCGCGCCTAGGAGTGGCGACGTCAACACGGTTCCGGGAGATGTCGCTCGTCATTAAAACACTGCAGTGGCGGCCGGGCTTCACATTCCGGCGCCGAGACACTCTCTCCCTCGAAAGCCGCGCCTAGGAGTGGCGACGTCAACACGGTTCCGGGAGATGTCGCTCGTCATTAAAACACTGCAGTGGCGGCCGGGCTTCACATTCCGGCGCCGAGACACTCTCGCCCTCGAAAGCCGCGCCTAGGAGTGGCGACGTCAACACGGTTCCGGGAGATGGCGCTCGTCATTAAAGGGGCACTCAAGCAGTTTTTGGAGAAGCTACTTTTTGGTGCGATGGCGTTAAGGAAGTGTCAGTGAATGAGTATCTTCAGTTTTAGAAGGCAGAACCGCCTATTAATCACGCAGGAATAAAATACGTAGGGACTCTTTTCTGTACTTGCGAGGACCAATGAAATTATCGTATGTTTGAAAATTTTGGCGGCCTTTGTAAATTTTCGCTAAAGAAACAATTTTCAGTTCATTTAAATATGTTGTGCATGATAATTTCAAAAGACGTAAAATATTTCTAGTTTAGAATACGCGATACTGCAATTATCGTTTCACAAACAAGGGACTACGTTTTCTCCTTGCCTTCCTCCGCGGGGGGTGAATTTCCCGCTCCCCCGGGATGCGCGGAAGCGCACGTATCTGCGCGCGTTGCAGGCCGGCCGGGCCGGGCCGGTCGTGTCGGTAGGCAGCGGGTCGGCCAGGCCTCGGTGGTGGTCGTCGACGTGGACGGCGTGGTGAAAGCTCATCGTTCCGCGTAAAAGCGCTATCCTTGACTGTGAATTTTCGTCGTGTGTCGCTATGATAACCCAGCACGTACTAAAAGGGAAGATCCACCTACTCGTGCTGCGATGTCGTGGCGGCACTCTCAAGACAGCAGAAACGCCCGTGCCGTCGTGTTTGTTTACTTCGACTACAGTGGTGCTCCTCGAACATCGCCCGGATTTCTTATTTGGCGCATTTCATGCGTGTGCTCAAGTTCAAGGTATTACTGCCGCGTACCGTATAAAGGATGCGAATTTTCACGCGTTTTCATCACCGGAAAGAAGTGATTAGTTTTAGGAATCCTGAACGCTCGCAACGTCTATCTGACCACGAAATCATATTTCTGTTGCTATATCGCTGCTAAGATTACATTGTCTTTTATAATCGTAGAAAATGCGTGTGGCGATATTTGTACTATTGCAATGTCGTGTATTAGAGTCGTGATCGTCCAAGACGGCGTACTGTATCTTTTTATTTTCTTTTTTTCATCCACTGTACCCTGCAAGCCTATCAAGAAAAAAGAATAATAAAGCTTTAGGCTATAGACATCTGTCTGTCTATATTCGGTTACGGCATTGAGTAGCAGTGCGTCCCCTTTTTAGAGGGGCCGCTGGAACAGCTGACGGCCGCGTATAGAAGCGGTCGCCGTGCTAACGACCCGCTGCGCTTGTTGTAGTGGTTGCAGGTGTGTGTACGCGCGGCGCAGAGCGGTCGTTCCGGTCGCAACAAACGCAGTCGTAGGTACGCGCTCGTTCACATGTCTGAACCAGCCTTTCCCCCGTCCTCCCGAGGCGAAAGGCAACGTGGCGACATCGTTTGACATCACGTACCAGAGGTAACGCTGCGATGTCAAACGTTGGTTCGGTTACGACTTGCCCCATGCCGCAAATCGAAGAATGCCCAAAAAGGTCTGCGTTTCGCCGTCCTCGGAACCCGAACATGACTCCGAAGCGATGCTATCGTCCACATCGCACGTCGAAGTGGCGTCATAGGAAATCATCCCCAGGTCGGCTGTCCGCCGAAGAATTTGAACCTCTAACGGCGTCAGGTACTCGAGCGTAGAGAACTCCGCCATGATCGAAGCTCGAATGACAAAGAGGTTCGGCCGATGCGGCTATCTCGGGATCACTGCGCGACGGAACGTCGTCCAACGCCATTGGCCCGAGATCCTTTTGATAAGCGTGCGAGGACCAATGAGAGTGGTTTCGTTTTCGGGTGGATCCGAGGTTTGGCGGCCTTCAATTACATTTTTATTAAAGAAATAATCACCGTATGACTATATTTTTTAGTTTTTAGGAATACTTAGGGGGTCTAAATTCAGCTGTCATCATCAAAACACGAACTCAAAAACCACTTGAGTGCCCCTTTAAAACACTGCAGTGGCGGCCGGGCTTCACATTCCGGCGCCGAGACACTCTCGCCCTCGAAAGCCGCGCCTAGAGTGGCGACGTCAACACGGTTCCGGGAGATGTCGCTCGTCATTAAAACACTGCAGTGGTGGCCGGGCTTCACATTCCGGCGCCGAGGCACTCTCGCCCTCGAAAGCCGCGCCTAGGAGTGGCGACGTCAACACGGTTCCGGGAGATGTCGCTCGTCATTAAAACACTGCAGTGGCGGCCGGGCTTCACATTCCGGCGCCGAGGCACTCTCGCCCTCGAAAGCTGCGCCTAGGAGTGGCGACGTCAACAGGGTTCCGGGAGATGTCACTCGTCATTAAAACACTGCAGTGGCGGCCGGGCTTCACATTCCGGCGCCGAGACACTCTCGCCCTCGAAAGCCGCGCCTAGGAGTGGCGACGTCAACACGGTTCCGTGAGATGTCGCTCGTCGTTAAAACACTGCAGTGGCGGCCGGGCTTCACATTCCGGCGCCGAGGCACTCTCGCCCTCGAAAGCCGCGCCTAGGAGTGGCGACGTCAACACGGTTCCGGGAGATGTCGCTCGTCATTAAAACACTGCAGTGGCGGCCGGGCTTCACATTCCAAGCCGAGACACTCTCGCCCTCGAAAGCCGCGCCTAGGAGTGGCGACGTCAAAACGGTTCCGGGAGATCTCGCTCGTCATTAACGGCTCAAGTTCGCCGGGGAACAAAGAAGGGTAAAGCGCAGGAAGGGAGTGTGCTTGACCAAGGCCTGTCGCAACAGCACCTGTATGTGCGCGAGATCGGGGATGAGAGGGGCGGGGCCTGGACATGACTTTTGCTGTCAGCTCGGCCACCATTCTGCAAAGGGAAAAAAGTGTTTTTTAAACAGCCTAATTGGGACAAGCATGTCACAAAACAAATCTTCCGCGAAAACAAAAATTTTTTTTTTAGCAATATTTACGCCACAGGACGTAATTTGGTCGGAGTCTCAGCCTCTCCACATTTGAAACTCCCGCTCTTACGACCCGCGCGCAGGAGAACTACTCCCCTCGTCCCTCACTTTTTATTTATTTATTTATTTATTTATTTATTTATTTATTCGAATACCTACATCGCCCAGTTCTGGGCATTATTGTAGGGGGGTAAGGCAATACAAAACAATAACAAACGATAAATATAGATATACACAAGAACTATTGTGATGCAGAAATAGTGGATATGACATTTTTGGAGAAAAATACAACACTTTGTACAATATATAAAAACAAAATATAGTGACTGGCACTATTGAAAGAGCACAGTGGAAAATTATTCCAAAAGTAAGTTTTTTAGGGCAGTAGGAAAGGAGGTAGGTGCCGCAGAGATGACATCAGTTGGTAAATTATTCCATTCGTGTATCGTTCGTGGAAAAAAAGAGTGCTTAAATACGTTAATTCTGCATCTATATTCACGAACTTTTAAGTAATGATCTGTACGCGGCGACACATAACTGGGTTCCTTAAGATAACGTTCTTTATCGATGCCGGTTCTACCGTTTAGTATGTTGAAAAATAAAGTGAGCCTAAGGTACCTTCTTCTGTCTTCCAACAGAGGCCATCCCAGGTTGCGGCGTATTTCAGATGATCTTATGGAGAAATCATAATTGCCGGAGACAAACCGAGCTGCCCGTTTCTGGATACGTTCGAGTTGTTCAATGGTGTGACGGGTATGTAAATCCCATGCGGCACATGCATATTCCAAAATGGGACGTACATTCGATATGTACAATGTTTCTTTAAGGTTAAGGCTCTTGGATTGACTTGGCTGCAAAGTACCCAGCGTCTTGACTCCCGGCCGCGGATGTAGGGGGGGGGGGGGGGGGGGAGAGGAGGAGGAGGAGGAGGCGGCGGAGGACGAGGGGGAGGGGTATGGGAAGGTGGAAGGTGCCGTCGATGTACGCTGGAAGCACAGCCGGTTTGCTTTCGTTGTTTTTGTTTGGTCGGGGAAAATGTGGCAACAACGCACGTATAACATGGCGCCGGTATTGTTTTGGTTTGACGGGACGCGATAAGCTCCGGGGTTTGCGAGCACATGTCGCGAAGACGTGACCTGAGAAGTGCCTCTGTGATGTTCCCGGAAGACGGAGAGTATCATTCGTAATCGTCGTGTGTGCTTTGTAAGCGAAGGGAGTCACAGGGTCCACGAGTGCACAAACACAAGCCAACGTTCACGACAGAGCTGCATTGACTTCGGCGATCTCGTTCTGTTTGGTGCGACACCGCGATGCGACAAAGAGCTGAAGCGTTTGTTGTGTGTGGTGCGGGGCTTGGAAGTCGAAACCCACACTAACACGGAGCGCAAATTGGTTGATGTGGGGCTGACGGTCAACGGGTTCAGTCCCGTCGTCGTCAGCTGATCCGGTCCAGCTGGTCCGATAGGACGCAGCGAGCTGTGGCAGCGAGCGTTTTTAAAAGTAAATCTTCCTTCGTTTCGTTTCAAAATGTGGAAGATTCCCGACGCATACCGTGAGTAAAAAGCTGCGGGGCGTTTTCAACAAAATTACGTCGTTTTAATTGAACAATGGACTCCGGATTGTTGTCCTATATCTGCCGTTTTTATGCTTCGTGTTATTAGACGGCGGTTGCACAGCGAACGTGTTTGCACAACGACGCACACCGCTCGAGTAGATGATTCAGTCCTCCAAACGACCGGTTTTACAAAATTTCAGGCAAACTTAAGTGACCACCGATATTTTCCTGTAGACCTCGTGCGAGTTTGTAGAGCTCATCATGCGGTGTGAATAAATTTGGGGCAAGATTTCCTACCTGCCCACAGATGCATGAACTGAGACCATTTGTTACGTAGTGAACATAGTGCTTTTTCTTTATTTTGGGAAGGGACGTTGGTGCATTTATTATGGTACAGCCACTCGAGAGTTCAGAAATCGGGGAGAGCGACCAAGCTTTCCTAACTTTGTCTCTTTCCTCTCTGGAACTGCCCCAAGTTGCAGTTTCAGTAGGCATACCTACTAGCAGGTACAAACTGCTGTAAAGCAGGTAAAAGACTGGGAAGTCAGGTCGGTGCGGACTCTGTGTTTCGCAAGATGACTGGGGAAGCTCTTTTGCGAGGTATGCGGAATATGCAAACGATTTTGTTATGCCCGTCGTTTGCGTCTCTCCAGCAAAACGAATAAGATGATCTACAAAGGCGTAATCACAAACCAAGATTTGCGATAACAGCACACATTTCATCCAAACAACTTTACGTAAAATAATTCGAAAGCCGAGAAAAAGAAAATTTGTCGTCTAAAGCAGAATTCGGACGTCCGAAGGCTTCTGCGGACAGCTGTTACGTAATAACCTGGCTGTGCCAGGTCTTTTACGTAACAGCTGTGTCTCAGCAGACTTGTACGTAATCCGTTACAAGTAAGGAAATTACTTGTAATCCGTTACATTTATCTGTAATTTTGTAACAGATTCGTTACATATTTTCTAGGGTAATTGTAAAGTAATTTAATTACTTATTTGTGTAAGGGATTACTTATAATTCGTTCCTTTTTTATTAGCGGCGGAAAAAGCGGGAAATTTGCACGCAAGAAAAAACATCTTCAATTTCTGGAAAAAAGAAGTGTTCCAGTAAGCTCAACTGCAAACCTGCCGTCGCGCGCGCGCACACACACACATACCTGTCGAAGCTTTTCTTTTTTTTTTTTTGCATCGCCTAAACCCTAAAAGCTCTTTTTTAATCTTGATTCTTTAGATTGCTTACCTACGACGAGGGGAAGCACACTGATGGGAAGAACCGGACTCGGGACGAAAACAATAGTAGGCCGTGACGACAACGGGTCAAGACATTAATTTCTAAAACCCGCATGAATGCATAAAAAAACGAAAAGAATATCTTCCTTCTTGCCATTTTACTCACGTTGCCGTTTTTTGCTAGTAAAAATTCATCTTCTTTCCACTTCCCTCCCACTAGAGCAAAGTCCGCCTTTCCTTCCTTCACTCTTACTTCGCTATCCCCGATGAAGGGGAGAGGAACACACACTGCCCTCCAGAAGCAGGAGTTTGTATGAACATAATAGACAATAACGATTGACGCGCCATCTACCCAGGAAGACGGCGCGGACCGTTCCTCCAGCGTTTTCTTCAGCTTTGCAATGAAAACGGCATCAAGCTCCATCTCCCAGAATAAAGCTTCGCGTTCCCTCCAGGACGCAGAGTGCACCTCCATCGCCTCACTCCAGAGGTACGATGCGGTGCGCCAAGCGTTTCTGCGCTATAATAGAGAGTTTTAGTAGATCGTTATGATACCTCCGATAGCCCCGATAACGATACTATGCATGCGCAAGGGAGGCAGTGGCGGAGTATCGTGATCGGCAGTATCGGAGGTATCGGAACGATCTACTAAAACTCTCTATTACTACGCTCCCATCCAGCGCCTCGGTGGAGGGGGTATTCAGCGTGGCGGCTGACATCTTTACAAAGAAGCGGGGAAAGAGGTCGGATGCAACTTTCGAGAGTCAGCTACTGCTGAAGATCAACAAAGTGTGACTTTGTCAAACAATAAAGAGTTGCATAATCCCGTTCTTTGTTTGTTTCTTATTAATAGTGCAGTAAAGCTTAAAGTAACGCCGCGAAAGTAACGGATTACTTTTTGGAGTAGCGGTCACTTACTTTTACGGATGGGTAATTGTAATTGTAATAAATTACATTTCAGACCTGAGTAACTGTAACTGTGATTCCTTAATTTTTTTAGTATCGTGTACAAGTCTGTGTCTCAGTCGCGGACGTTCGGGGCACCCGGTGAGAATCACGAAGGCCTCCGGAGCGAAATGACGAGAACATACCTGGATCGCTAAACTCGTCAAACACAAAGTTGGGCACGAAGTTCGCAGAGCGTGCTGATTGGACTCTCGCGACGTTGGCGTCACGCGGGACGAGATGTCAATCATCCAAGCTCTCTCGGTGCTCAAATTCCAGCGAGAATGTTAGGCACAAAGTTGTAGCGAGCTTCATCGGAGCGCGCGCGAGCAACACCGTGGGGCCACCCGATTGAACGGCTGCACTGATGACGTCGCGCCCGCGTGTCCCTACATCCTTACGCCGCGATAGAGTCAATGAAACGTAGATTGTACCTAGGCGGGCGGTAAATACTCTGAACTTTGTCGTCGCAAGATCGTCATTTGTGGAAGTTATTGCTGACGACAAAGTGACGTTTCACAACTTTGGGAAGGAGTTATTTGAGGCCAAAATCTTCGCTTCGGAATCGAGGCGAAGATTGAACTTTGTGATATTGTGAAGCCGTGCGTAGTGTATGCGGTTTTAGAGCTCATCTTTCGCCACTGTCAAAAACGTCACCGGTGTCACCCACAGGCGTTATGTATAGAGACATCGGTAATGACTGAGAGGTGAGGGGGAATGGCGAGAAAAAGCTGTGGAAAGGGGAAAAGAAAGGTATAACCAACACAAACACACACTCACAAAGGGGTCAGGATGAGCCGTAGAAATTGTTCGGGAGAGAGAGAGGGGGGTGGGGTGATAGTAGTGAAGAAGGGGGATATCCCTTCCCCCGACTTTTTAGAGCGCAACTCTTATGCACCCGTTTCGAGCTTAAGCGGCGTCGCCGTCGGCGTAACCGCGCGCGCGTTGCATTATGGGACGTTTTTTCACTAAATTTAGCGGGGAAATTGACGTCACGTGACCTTAACACCAATTAGGTTTCCCCGCTAAATGAGAGGGGAGCAGGATAGGAGAAGGGGGGGGGGCGGGGCGGAGGGGCATACCCTCCCCTCCGTACCCTCCCCTCCTCCTCCTCAAGAGCTGCACTTTAATTCGACATTACAGAGAACTGTAAACATCTGTCTTTTTTTATTATAACTCTCTGAAATGCAATAGTCCGGGGCTGGGGCGATATCCCCCCCCCCCCCTTATGCCCTTTGCGCCCCCTTTTTCGACGCCACTTGGGGGGGGGGGGGTGAATCGCCCCCCTCCCCGTTCTTCTGTTTCGACAACCCTGCTTAGAGGCGTTCCAACTGAGCGATGACGAGGAACAGCACAGCGTGCAATTTTCGAAGTTATGGTTCTAGAAATTCTGGAATTAAAGCGGGGCGCGTTCGATGAACTTACGAGCGGCCATGACAGGCTTCCGATCGAGAGGCTCGTGCCAGGGCTCGTTGTGTGCAAGCTCGTTCAGTGACGTGCTTTTATAGTTCATAACTATGACGTCAGGATCAGGATGATCAGTTGTGAACGACAAATTTGATGGTGCGTGTTCGAGTCAACGGTGAAAAGTTTGGTTGTGTACGATGAAAGCTTGGTGTCCTCGCGTTCTCGAAACATCACCGTCAATATTGACAAACTGACATTACTCTTATTTCAGTTGATGAAGGCAGAATTAATCCCCGTTTGGCTAATCTTTGAAAGTCTATCATAACATGATTTTATCCCCCGCTGATGGGGGACAACTGCCCGGAAGCGAAATCCATCGAAAGGTGGACAATGCTACTCGGCTGGTTGTGACCTAGCCACGTCGGGCTACACTCTGATTCAAAGGGCCGAGGTAAATAAAAGGGACGACAGGGACGTTTTTTTAGTAAATTCTGCTTTATCGGCGGAAATAAGAACGATATAAGACTATCAACTTTGACGGTGTTGATTTTAGAATGCAATTACCCAAGCCTCCGCTGTGCCTTTTAGAGACCATTAAGGTCGCCGCTGATAATCTTCATCGTGACATTATACGTATACGAACCACGTTGGTCTCCGCGTGCTTTCTCGTGCTGCTCTATAGCTCGGCGCCTAGGGAGTAGTAGGGATTTTTCGCCCCTTCAATGAAAAACGTCACGAAGATATACGGATCTGCGGGTTTGTGAGAAAAGAAAACTTCGCTGCAATCTTTCGGCTCCTCCCCCCGCTATGTCATAACACGAAGAAAGTTGTGTCTGACGAGTTTAGCGACCCTGGACTCGTTCGTCGCTACGCGAACGCCCGATTACCTGCAGCTAAATAGCATTCAGCTTGTGATGTTTCGGGGCTACATGGCTGCGGGAAGACTCGCTGTCGCGACCACTCATCTCGCAGCACTTTACAGAGAAACGGCGCTGCTTACAGCAGCTGACATTTAAAAAAATGTCGGCATTTGCACGCGCAAGCAAGGAAAAAAAAAACACGCCAAGAAAGCAAAGAGGAAAACGAAAGAAACAAACCGCGCTATGAAAGCCAAAACCCCGCGTCGCTTCCTATCACTAACACTGGCGACAGCTGCTAAACACACACTACTTCACTTCAGGAAGTCTCACTCAAGCACCTGGGTCAACACGAAACACTGATCACTTCGGCGAAACGACTAGTCGAGGTAGGCGAGACAGGCGGGAGCAGAGACTTCGGCGGCCATGAAAGAATGGCGAAGCTTTTGTTTGTTTTGGTATGAATCCAAACGGAAGTGCCCGTCTTGTAAACCTTTTGTAAAAAAAAGCAATAACTCTCATTACATGGGTTATTCTTTAAAGGTAAAAATATGCCGCTCAAAAGGAAATTACAACATAAAGGTTTAACAACCAAGATCTAAGCTGTCAATCAAACTCTTAGCCAATGAGAAGTATTAGCGGCGAGATGTTTCGGTGGCGCTCTCGTTCGGTTACCTTTCGTGACGTCATTACCTTGTGAACAACAAGTTCGATGGTGTTTGGAATGGGCATGGTGGAAGCCTGAAATCATAGCGCTCTCAAAGCAACACTGCCAACACCGTCGAAATTGAAGTTCTTACATTCCTCTTATTTCCGTCGATGAGACATCCTTTGCTGACGTCATAGTCAGCATTCGGCCAATTGTGGTGGGCCGACCACAGCGACGCTTTTGATCGCTCACGTTGCCAATAGCAGCCGATTGGGACTGACTTCACGGAATCCCAACTTCGTGGCGCGCGATTTAAAACGGACGAAATAGCCGCAAACTAAAATCAGTCTCACGCAATAAATATTGCTGTAATTTTTTTTTTTTTCGCGGAAAAATTGTTTTTTTGACATGCTTGTCCCAATTAGTCTGTTTAAAAAAAAAAAAAAAAAAAAACCTTTTTTTTTCTTTGCAGTTACCCTTTAAGCACCGAACAGCAACCCGATAAAAAAAGCGTACAAGAAGTCGCAAGCGTGCTCTCGGATGATGTAGTTACTTTGTATATATGCATTAAACCGAGTTTGTCGCGAGAAACCCTCCCGTCTCGTGATGTTCCTGCCGAGAGACGGCCCGCGGTTCCTGACCTGGCCTGGCCCTGCCTGAGGCTGCCTGGGGAACCCCTCGGTCACAACAACTACTCCTAATTGGGTTGATTAACCTGGCGATTTCCCAGAGCCTTTCATACTTTCAAGTTCCTCTCCTTCAGTGCCCACAGGTAATCGAGCTCCACTCCGCCTACCCAAGGCCGCCTAGAAGACAAGGCCTTAGTGCTGATATTTTTACGTCACCAGCGAAGGCCAACTCTGGACACAGATTGTAAACGACTGCTGCGTCAGCGCTTGACTTCGAGTTAAGTTTGGGCCGAACGTTGACGCAATCGTCGTGTCCAATCTGTGACCAGCGTTGGCCTTCGCTGATGACGACATCTCAATCAGCACTAGGGTCATATGATCCACCTCACTCCTCCTCGCCTACGCGTCTGGTCACATGACCTCCCCCTTAACCAATCAGCGTCGAGCACCTCACTATATATATTTAGGTGCTTACTATAGGACACGTGATCATGCGCGTGATATATTTCTTTCACTAACCGGATACCGAAGCTTCTCGAGCTTGGATGTTGTCCATTGGATCGGGGATGTGGTGCTTACAAAGCTGGCTAGCTTTCAAACTTCTTGGCCATTAATTTATTCCCATATATTTCCCGGCTATCCCGCTGTTTTTTAAAGGGAAGATAGGTGACCGATTTCATCGCGGTGTATGTGCTACGCGGCCTTGCTTTCTTCCTCGTGGATTCTGGGTACAATTCTCGTCCCCGTCCATTTTTATCGGGATAAGCATGGTACCTGTTGTTGGTCGCGTATTTCTAGCAGTCGTACTACACCGGTAAAAATGTATCATCCACAGTGTGTAATAGTGTCGCCCATAACACTTGCAGACTAGCCTCACGCCGTTTAATCTAACGACGAATATCAGTCCGACATTTGTTGTTGTCGTTGTGGTTTTTGTAATTTTTTTTGTTTTGTTAGAAATGCGCGTTGGATGGCTGTGTTTTTAAGCTACGCTCACTAGGCCTCCGCCCGTGGTGCCGTTTCACGTGACTCTGGCCCGATCGTGCCTCATGTGAACGCCGTTATGATCACGCCTCCGCTCGCACGACCTTAGCCTTGTGATGAAGCTTCCCAAGACTTCAGCCCGTTCGCGTTTCAACCGGGCAACGCTTCGCTTCAGACCCCTTTCCTCTCTCCCGCGGCCTACGTGACTCACATCTCGCAAAGTTCGCCCTTGCGTAGCCCAAAGGGCGTTACGAAATTCCTTATTCTTTTGTTCTGACTGAGAGGAAAGGATTTCTCAGAGAGAACGCGCGGTGGTGTTTTTGTCGGTTCTAGCATGGGCCCCCGGTCTGCCGTGAAAAGCAGCTGGGGCCCATATGATCCGCCTCACTCCGTCCGATTTATGGGGCTTTATAGCATACGCATTGATGAAGAAGAACCGATTGGCAAGAAGATCGAACTATAGGGACGGTGTGTCTGGCATGTTTTTCACAGAGCTCGGTGTTTACCCAACACAAGGCGTGTAGACTAGATTCTCTACGTCGTCTTCCTTGATTGAGCGCTTGTCACGGACTGGATGTCGTGGTCAGCGTTAGGCGTGGACTCGTGCTTAAAACCCCTCTATCCTGGGAAAAGTGGCGCCATTCATTGTTGTGGAAATGCTCGGGACCAGAGCCGTTGATCTGCTCGGGACACGTGCCGCGCCACTTGTGGGAAGAACATGGCGTCTGAAATCTAGCTCAGTGCTGCGCTGTGCCGCCAAACGTTGTGCCGCCGTGATCTTCCCAAGGGCTGCACGTTGCATGTGCCTCGTGCATCGATACACCTTGCGCTACTTTTGAAAGGTGAAGGGGCTTCACTCGTGCTCAAGGTGCGGTGCCGTCTGGTGGCTGAAAAAGCAGCTTCACTTTGGACAAACTTATAACGGTCATAAAACTGTATTTCATCGGACACTTTCGCACGCCAATGGCTGATGATAATTGCTTCTTCGATCTCTGCATAATTATGTCTCGATTTGTTTCTGTTTAGATGGTCCAAAATAAGAGCTGACCAATACTAAGCGTCGACCCGTAAGCCTCTCGATTAAATTTTCGCCATTCAAAAGCTTTAGAGCCTGGACAGGTTGAAAAAAATGAGGTTCACTTCATTTAAATTTTCTTTATTTGATTTAAGTCAGATTTATTTAATTCAAATCAGATTAATTATTTAAATCACTGTAGCTCAGAAAAGTAACTAATTATCACTATATGTATTTAAAACATGGCAGATAGATTCACCAATACATCAGATTGTTAAAAAATGGTGCGGACGATTAACAACTTATTACTGATGTAAGACAGCTTTAATAGCATTCTTTACGTTTTTATTTGCTCGCAATATGGCGTTATTTATTTATTTTGTTTCTTTCTTTCGCGTTATGATTTGCTTCTAATAATGCACTATCTAATTGACGAATGAATTGGAAGGTAGAAAGAAAGCTCAACGTTCCAATTTGCTCAGAAGAGTACCGCTTCCGCGAGTACCGCGATTTCTCAGAAGAGAAATCGTCAAATACGAGACAAATTGTGAGCTTAAGAAGAAATTTATTTGTGAGGGAAAGTTTGATTTAAATCATCTCGACTTTTATTATCCACCCTGGAGCCATAAACTTATGCCAAGAGATTGATTCGACCACACTCCAAACTAAATGCTTACGCTGCCGTTGTGTATCTAATTTGTGCGTCGTGTTATGCTTACGGAACGCAGAGGCCCTTGTATATCTTCCGCTTTTTAGTACGCATCTTCAACTTCTTTTTTCACCAGCCGCAAGAAGGCAGCCATTCGTTTGACTAGAGTGTATTATAAACGATTCTATACTCTGTTTCATGCTTAGCGTGCAACGCTGTCAAAGCTACTGGCGCGAGCGTGGGGCTCAATCTCGTTGAGAATTTGCACGCGTTCTCGCGCAAACAAAACCATCGATGAAGCCACGCGCTCGTGCCAGTAGCTTTGACAGCGTTGCACGCTAAGTATGAAACAGAGTATAGTAGACTCTGTATGTTTGACAGAAATTCCATACACGAAATGCCATGATAGTGATCAAAGTTGACAGGCTGGATATCGAAAAGGGTCTATTGTATCTTCACTGATTGAACACGAGCCACGGCTGAACGCTAATGCGCAGCTGTCGGCAACGTCAGTCGAGCACTGCGTCGAGAAAACAAACACATATTTCATGTTGTCGTCATCATGGCCTCCGAGATTCTCATAGGTAATGTCCTCCTGCGTTTAGTTCCCAGCTTATCCACTAGGGGCGCGATGGTTGCATCTGCTCCCCAATAGCCAATGGTCCGGGCCTCGAAGGAAATAGCAGACAGCACCGTATCACTCGGTGATGGGAACAAGGGTCGTGTTTTATTGCGCAGGCACTCGGGTCGGGTCTCACGGTTGTCGGCGGGTTTGAACTGCGTGTTGGCGGGCTCAGTCCCAGCCTCCGCCTCCACCTCCGCCGGACCACCCTCCGCCTCCACCTCCGCCGGACCACCCTCCTCCACCTCCTCCGTGGCCACCTCCGCCTCCGCCGTGATGACCTCCGCCGCCGCCGCCGCCGCCGCCGCGAGCAACACCACCACCTCCGCCTCCCGAGCTCACAGGGTGCAGAGACTTGACCAGGTACGTGGAGCCAGTCTTGTACGTCGTGCTGCCACCGCCGCCGCCGCCGCCGCCGCCGCTGCCACCGCCGCTTCCACCGCCACCCCCTTTGCCTGAAGAGAACGACGATCGTGATCATTTTCAGTTACGTCTGGTAATAACCTGAAAATCACGCGGTAGTCTCTCGACGTTGGATTGGCTGGGTTCGTCACGTTTTCTGCTGTTCATTTTGCAGGGAAACGCATTGTGGTGTTCCGAACGGCCGGCCAACGACAAAAAGAAAATAAAAAAAACTATGCTCAGCAGCTTCATTTTTTTTCTTTTCATGTCACTCAACAACATTGTATTGTTTGTTGGAAAATAAAGGATATACTTAATATTACCCAGGCGGGTTCTCGGATGGGCTCAAGTACTATGGTGCCTGGATCGCGTCTCCGACTGGTGTGTTTAGCGTCCTATCCCGCCCATACATCAAAAGTGGTCCCCAAGTGGCAACAGATGACGTCACAGAAGCCGGAGTGTCATGCTGTTGACTGTCGCGATCCTGGTGGTTGGCCGTAGAAATGCTGGCTAAAAGCACGAGCGAACGTGAGTGTCGCTGTCGTCACAACGTTCCAGGCGTCCCAACTTCCGGCTGCTGTAGCTTCCGTGGACTGTCACAGTGGAAAGCGACCTGCAGCAGAACAGGCGTCTGCTATATAAACCGCAACTGTTAGGACGTCGCCAAAATTGCGACCGGCGACAGCATGACACTTCTATGACGTCATCATGCGGAAATCGAGGGACCACTTTTTCGGCCGCGGTAAACACACCAGTCGGAGGCGCGTTCCAGGCACCATACAAGTACTTAACTCCATACTTCGGGTTACCTTACGATGCAACGAACACGACGGACGTTAGAAGCTGTGATAGCCAATCCAACGCCAGACGCGAGCCAGGTGACGTGACGCCACTCCGCTCTATCGAACGTCACTAGATTAGCTCAGTTTCGGAACTGCCCATAGACGCTGCTTGCAGTAAAAAATACATATTTATAAAAAAAAATGATTCAAATTTGTTTGAGGCGTTTCCGCAGATAATTCTGTCATCGTGTCTGCAGCATACGATGATAGGCACGTTCGATTTACTCACCCCTCCCGCACCGGTGCAGAAAAGTGTAGGGTGGTGGTGTACTTCCGGTCGTATCTCCATACACCTACCGGAAGTACACTGATTTACAGTTTTCTGAACCGGTGCAGGGAGTACGGGCAAATCGAACGAGCCTGAGGCTGATGTACGAGCAGCGTGACGGGTGTCGCCGAAACATCTCGTCGCCAGCTGGCAGGGTAACGAATGCGATGAGCGTGAGCTAAACTCCGTTTCAACTCACGATGGACCGCCGCAGACGCTACATGTACCATCTTATCCCATCCGGCGTTGGGAAGCGTACCACGTAACTCCGCCGAGGCGGGCTCCTCCGCATACTCGGGACGTGTTCCAATGGCCTCGGAGCCGACAGCATTTGCGTAGTTGGAATTTAGAACGGCTGGACGGGTTTTCCCTTTTGAATTGGGATAGCTGGCTGCCGCAACCCAGACAGCCGTCTCTGCTGTCTCGGCGGACCCGGTATTTCGGTGCGCCGGCATGAGACCCTCTCCCTCGGCGCCGCGCGACTGCGTGGACAGCGCGATGACAGTGCGTTTTTTTGGGCGCCAAGTGGCCACACCTTCAGGCAGTGGCGTAGCCTGGGGAACAGCTTATGGGGCTTCAGCCGCCCCCCTCCCCCGCGCCTCAAGCTGTGGTCAGCCCGGCCACCTCAGCTCCCCCTAAAAGAACTTTTTGTGGCCAAAGCCCTGGGTACTCTATTGGGCAGGAGATCGAACTATAGGGGGCGCTTTATCGAGCTTGTTGTCCCCACAGCCCGGTGTTTACCAACACAGCATAACAAAGAAATTGAACCTGGCCGAGCACGGTCTGGGCACGAGCGCTTCGCTCTGACCAGTGCTTTGGTCGCACGAGGAGTGGCCTTCGAATCGTCATCTTCGATTTCTCGGATCAAAAACAAACAAGAAAATACGGTTTGTTGTCCCCACAGCTGAAGCGCACCGCTAGAGGCGTGACTGTTCGATCTCCTCCCCATCACCTTATGTTGTACCGCAGAGAAGGCTAGAAGCGCGAGCTCGTAGCGTTGGCAGCTGCCCTTAATGCACGAGAGGTTGTGCCGCCGAGATGTGCCCTAGAGCAAGCAGCTCGAGCTTCTAGCCTTTCCTGCGGTACATCATAAGGTGAAACAGAGTATTGGCGACGTGAGCGATCGAAAGTGTCGCTGTGATCGGCCCACCACAATTGGCCGAATGCTCACTATGACGTCAGCAAAGGATATCAAATCGACGCAAATAAGAGCAATGTAAGAACTTCAATTTTGACGGTGTGGGCAGTGTCACTTTGAGAGCGCTATGATTTCAGGCTTTCACCATGCTCATTACAGACACCGTTGAACTTGTTCTTCACAAGGTAATGACGTCACGAAAGGTAAACAAACGAGAGCGCCACCGAAACATCTCGGCGCTAATAGGCAACTGCGCCCTGCGGCGAGAAGTTTTGGTGGCGCCCTCCTGTGGTTCCCCCTTGTGACGTCATTACCTTGCAAACAACAAGTTCGATGGTGTTTGTTATTAGCATGGTGGAAGCTTGAAATCATTGCGCTCTCAAAGGAACACTGCCAACACCGTCAAAATTAAAGTTCTTTCATTCCTCTTATTACCGTCGATGATAAATCCCCTTTCCGACGTCATAGTCTGCGTTCGGCCAATCGTGGAAGGCCGACCACAGCGACGCTTTCGGTCGCGCACGGGGCTAATAGACAGTTTCATCAGGAGTAGTGCCATTTAGAATACTGTAGCGCCATCTAGCGAGCGTCAAGTTCCGCGGCCATGCTGAGTGGTTAAAAACGTTGGTGAAAGTGCTCTGCAGGGCGCCGATCGGTGCGCAAGGTCAAGGGAGTCCGGGGGGATCTCAGACCTCCCCCCCCCCCTCCCCCCCCCCCCCAGATTTTATTTATTTATTTATTTTAATATCTCAAGGCCCTTGGGGCATTACAAAGGGGGGTAGGCGACGCAGCAAATTATGCAGAAATTAAAGATACCAACACAGTTACGGGACACTTTCACAAGGAAAATAATTAGTAACGGCAGTTTTAAGCAAATCAGACGAGAGTATTGATACTAAGGATGCTGGCAGGTGGTTTCATTCTGATGACGTTCTAGGTATGAAAGAATTTAAGGAAGCTGTGGTATTACAATGGTGAATGCCTACTTTGAACTGATGATTGATGCGTGCAGAAATGTAAGTTGGTTCTAAGATGAGTTTCTCCCTGAGGACTGAATTAGTATGATATAGTTTGTAGTCAAGATATAGGCGAGAGCAACGACGACGTAAAGACAGAAGAGGTAGAGAGAGGTTATTTTTCGTGGATGTTACTCTCGCCGTAGGATGATAATTGCTAAGTGCGAAACGAGCACTCCGATTTTGAAGCGATTCTAGGTTAGATGTGAGTGTGGTAAGACCAGGATCCAAGATTTTTGCAGCGTAATCTAATTTTGAGCGAACAAGAGATTCGTATAACAATAGTTTGAGAGAGACAGGAGCTAAAGAAAAGTTTCGTTTAATGTGGCCTAGCATTGAATTGGCTTTAGCAAGGATGTGTTCAATGTGGGTTTGCCAGGATAGGTTATAAGTAACGGTCGCACTAAGATGTTTATAGGAAGTTGCTGAAAGCAAGGAAACGCTATTAAGGTAGTAGGTGGAAGGGGATATGTTATGACGCGAGGTTCTCATTGTTTGGCATTTGTTAGGGCTCAGGGCCATGTGCCGTTGTTTACACCAATCGGATACAGCATTTAAATATTTCTGAAGAAGCAGAGAGTCAGAATCGTGAGTAATTTCCCTATAAATCACACAATCGTCAGCGAATAAACAGATTTTAGATTAAACACACAGGGGTAAGTCGGTAATGTAAATGAGGAATAGTAAAGGTCCGAAGACGGTACCCTGAGAAACACCAGATGCGATATAACCCTCAGGAGAATTATAATCATTTGCATTTACAAATTGGAAGCAGTTGGTTAAAAAAAACTTTCAATCCAGGTAAGTACGCTAGGGTCAACGTTGAGTTTACTTAATTTTAGGAGGAGCAGTATGTGGGACACTTTCTCGAAGGCCATGTAGATGTCAAGAAAAATACAGTCAACCTGGGATCCGTGATCAATAACTGAAAATGAATCGGGAGTGAATACTAGAAGTTCAGTTTCACATGATAGAGATTTACGAAAGCCCTGTTGGGAAGAAGAAAAAAATCAGTTGGAGTCGAGAAATGTAACAAGTTTAGGATAGATAATATGCTCTAGAATTTTACAAGGAGTGCTAATTAATAAAATAGGTCTATAATTGTAAGGACATTGCTTATCGCCCGATTTGTGTAGTGGAACCACCTTGCCAATTTTCCAATCCTCAGGAAGAACGCTAGTAAATAGATACTGTCCAAAAAGAATTTCCCTTCGGAATTTTCTAGCGTTGGTTTTTCATGCAAAAAAAGTCACTTTATTTACAGCTCGTGTAAGAGCGTACTTTCTGTTCCTTGCTTTCATCTCCGTTAGTGAGGGGTGAGATACCCAGTACTATAGGAAATGTATTCTCTTTTTTTGTTCGTCTCGAGCCTCTCAGATAGCAGATTGCTAGAAGAAACTCAGCATTGATACGACCATAAATAACCTAAAAACAGACGTCAAACAGTTAATCAACCAGGGATTGTTTTATCTATGTTGATTTACTTCACAAGACATGCCTGTAGTCTCAAACTGTAGTTCGTCCGCAGCTTATGTATTTTAATGAAATAATTAAAGTGTGGAAAAATCCGTGGCATTTCTTGTCTGTAATATTTGCCAAAATGTTGTTATTCTCGAACCGCTATAATATATCGGCTACTAAGTTATTGTTTTTGGTGTCGATTCGGGTTTCGGTTATCGACTAATCAAACTAATAGTTTTCTTTGGATTACGACTACTAGACAAAATTCGTTATTTAACGGGTTACGCTCGAGCTCTGCGGAGCTTTGCTGTGTTTCAAGTTACTTATTTCCTTGCAAAGATTATTGGCTGTATCTTCTTTTTTTCAGTCAATACTAGGAAGCACATGAGATACGTGCTTCCTAGTATTGATTGTACCACTTTATTTTACCTAAATACTTTGTTAATTTGATCTTAGTTAAAGCTAGCAGTTAAGCCTCCGTTCGTGACGCACAATATGTACGGTAATTGTATTATTTTACTTCGTTCATTTTATCTGGTGATAGTTAAGAGCCTGTGCGTAGCTTTACTTTGTTTTATCATCTTATCACAGTAATTATCAACAATTATGCGTACGTTTTTAACATTTTATTAGCTCAATAAGTACAATTCGCACACCGTAATAAGTAAGAACGTGCAATTTCTGAAAGTTTACAATTTCTCCATTGTTTTTTTTTTTTGTTTTTGTTTTTGTCGCGGTACGGTGCAAGAGACAACACAGGCTGTATGCGGAGCTAATATACAAACTAATTACATCCTACACTGTAATCACTGTTGAAAAATGTAATCTCCAGGACACATGAAAAAAAATTAAAAAAACAGATGGCGCATTAGTTGTCGCGCACGTACGGTCGCCAAAAATCTTTATAGAGAGGGTAATCGCTACACAAGGAGATTAAGGATGTAGTACACCTACATTAATTACAAGAACCAACTGACAATGAAGACCTAACTAGCGTCTGGTGACACGCCCTGAAGAATAAACAAGTGAAACCCTTTCACGACCCCCAAGGGACTCAAGCCGCCGTTTCATCTGCTCTACCGTCCGCATGCGTTAAAGCGCTTAGGTAGCACCGATATCAGATTGAGACATGTGATAGAGGAAGGTTCATGATCGTGGCTTCCACTCACGAAATCAAAAGAAAGATTGAGTGCGTTCGGAAATTTCGCCGTGACGACAACGACACCTGCGCTGCTCTCTCAGTTACGAAAAGTCACAAATTTCAACTCTAGTGTGCTGAAATGAAATATTTTAATACACCCTTACCTAGAAATTGTGATTGGGGGGTATTTGTTAAGCTCGTCGATTCCGCTAGGGGAACATTTGTGGCTAGTGGTTGGTCACAAAAGCTGTCAATTATCGCGCCCAAGGTCATTGAAACAATTTCGACCAATGAGGTGCCGTAATTTTCGCCCTATTCTTACCAATTAATGGCGCCGCCAGCCGGCCGTCTTCTATCTCGCCGCCGCTCAGTTTCGTTCGCGACCGAATTTACTGGGCGGAAAAAGACGGAGCCGGTAACATTTGTTCCCACCGGCCGCATTCGCGCGGCTCCGGTCTCTCGCGGCCCCCCTGCCTGACTGGAGTGGTGTTCGAAAAAAGGCTCTCGCAGACTTCCTTTAACGCTTACGTAGGCCCGCAGGGCCGAGAAAAGGCCCAATATTCTCTCGGCGATACGAGAAGGCAATAGACCTTTCCGGAAATATGGGGTGCCCCCAGCGTCTGCTTTACGCACTGCGACGTTCGGATACAGTGTAGTTCAGATGTGCGGCACGGGAAATTATCCAAGAAGCGAAGACGAAGTTGGCGATAAAACTCCCTGGAGAAGGGGAACGAAGGATTATTATCGTTACTCTCGTTGAGCTCGCTTGCACATTTGCATTATTTGCTTTGTTTTTTATCGTAACAAAGTTGACGTTAGTTTAACAGTTTGTGATTTCAGAACGCAGAGAAGGCAGAAGGAAGGCAAAACAGAGTATGTGATGACTTTCTTTTCCGTTCACTTTTTTTTGTGTGCGTGTGTTTTAGGAGCTCCTAACGAAAAGAAATAGTTATTCGTGCCGCTACCCGGATATTTTTAAGTGTTCGAGCCGGCAGGAACGTGCCTCCGAACAGCCCCCCAATTCCCCTCGTTGCAGGCTCTCCGGGGAATTTCTGAAAAGTTATATTGTAAAATAGCGAGCGAAACCATGTAATACCCCTTATTTGAGGCATTTGAGGTTTAATAAATAAATAAACGTGCGTACCACAGACCTTCTTTGAGGGCCCTGCTTTCGTTGTTCACATGTCTCTTGTCGAACAGGGTCGAATAATTTAGTCTCAATTAGCATTTCTGACGACACCACTGACCGACCCAACGACACCAGCGAGACGGCGCCATTTGCACAAATTGAACCTGAGAGCTCCGACATCTCCGGCGGCAACCCCCAAAACTCGGGCGACTCGTCCGGGATAGCCGGGATGTGTGATGGAAAAGAAATTAAGGGGGGAGTGGGGGGGGGGGGGGGGGATAAGAGCCAATGGCGTACGCGCACAGGGCACATTTGTCACTGGCTCTAGCCGGGATGTGACGCCGGCAAACGCTATTTCCTCCCTGCGTTCTGATTGGCTGCGGCGGCGTGGAAGCATTTTCTGCGCGGGAAAAATCTGGCTCGGAGCGAATGCTTCAGCGCTCGAGTCTTTCGTCGCAGGATTCCGCCTCCCGGCGTCAATTTCCCCCCCGCGAATTCGCCTGCGGTTCCGTGTTTTCGGATGAATCCGAAAAACTCCGAAGAACACCCGCCGGTAACATTTTCAATTCGGATTTATTCGACGAACTCCAAATTTCAATGTAACATTAAAAAAATATATTTTACAATTAAGGTTGGACAGCGTGCAGGGTCAATAATCTTTAAACAAATGTCACACCAGCTTTTTTTTTTTTTAGGTTATTGACAGAGGGAATTTTACCGCTTATCACCTCAAAGTTTATCGGGACAACAGCTGTTTCGGGGCGCGACAAACGCCACTCTTCCGGTTTCCAGTCTGGAATACTATTTCTTCTCCTTAGAGGAAGGATGGGTTGTGTTTTTGTAACAGTGACAACTGTCACTGTGAACCACAAAGATTTCACACAAGGGGGAAGAGGGGGCGGGCAGTTGAAGTTTCTATACTAAGAATGATAGTAATAGTCTGTTTCCGTGAAACATGGTGGAGCAAAGGGTAAAAGCCTCAAAGGAGGCTTGACCAGCCTTCGGCCCTGTACATTACATTACCACGACCAGCCCTCGGCCCCGTATATTACACCCTTTACCACGCTGCGCAGCCGCGGGGTAGGTTGATGGATAAGATGGGATGAATGCGAGCTTCCCAGCGACTACCTTCGGGAGTTTCTTTAGGCGAAAGCCTTAAAGGGGCGATGCAACAATTTTTATACTTTGCGCAAATACCGCTTAAAACGAATCCCTGACGTTAATGACCTATGAAACACGCGTTCGTTTTTCACCTCACGCAATAGAAGTTCCAGAAAAAAATTAAAGAAAAACGAGCAGCGTTCACCCCCTCAACTCGCAGCCAGAACAAGTGGCCACGTGATCTGGAGCCGATTATATGCCGCCAATGTTGATCATAGCCACGCGCTGGGGTTGGCAAAGCACAGGACACGCGCTGAGTTCCAGACATTGTTATGGCTCGGCTATTGTCGTCGTTGCAGCGATTGGACACGGGCCACTACCCGAATGCATGTCGAGGCATCGATTGTCACGAGCCCAGATCGAATGCGTACGCAGTCTTCGCGTCCACTGTGTGAGCAGTATTTTAATATCGTCACCGCAAAGCTCGATGACGCATTCCCGGGGATCGTACTGTTGCCATTGTCCCCACAGCTCCGTCATCAAATTTCGCGAAGGAGCAAAAGGCGACCAAGAAGCGCCGCGACGAAGGCGCTTCTTGGTCAGTGGTGTTGCGTTCGAGTATTCTTGGGTCCCACTAGTGCCAGGAAGCTGGTGTAAAGTAAGAAATATTCCTACCCAATGTCGTTGCACAGCCCCTTTAAACATCCCATTACGCGAAAAGGCGGCGTCGGCGTTGAGCTCGAAAGATGGCCATAAAAATGCGTCATCAAGCACGCGCCGCTCAAAGTCAAAACAAACGCGCCTCAGGAAAAAAGAAAAAAAAAAAAAAGCACGGCAACGCAGATGCCTTGTCACGAAAGCCGTGAGGCCGGCGGCCGCCTGCGCAGTGAGGGTGCGTGACGTCACCGGCGGATCGCCGTGCGCAAAAAGAAGACGTGGCGCGCTGCTTGTAGGAATGCGCTGCGTGTAGGAATGCTTTCGCATTCCTATACGTACGCGGTCTTAAATGTCTTCGGCGTATTTTTTTAATTTTATTTTAACGTTTCGACATTTATCGAAGCCACACTCGTTTGCAACTTTTGTCATGGGACAAATTAGTATTGCCAGTGGCAAAGACACCAACGCCAAATTCAGCTGAATAAATATTAATTGATACAAGCGCGTTCTTTTGAATCTAGCACACGTTTTCACCCGGATATTTTTCTAATAAGAACACTGCCAAATTAAGCTTCGAATTTCGGAGAATTAGGAATCGAAGAAAATTATACTCCGAATTTTCGGCAAAAAAAAATGAATTCCGAAGTATACCCTTCGGATTTGACGAAAACTAAACTCCGAAAGCAAAAAATTCTAGCCATAAGCCAGCGTACCTCCGCCGCCGCCGCCGCCTCCGGACCAGCCGCCGCCTCCGCCACCCCCGGACCAGCCGCCACCGCCGCCGTGGACGGCGCAGGCCGTCGCCAGGAGAACGCCGCAGGCCAGCTGCGAGAGCGAGCCAACTTTCGTAAATCCATGCGTGCAACACTGCGCACATTGTTGCATTCTGGGAACCAGTTGGCAAAGGAGGGTAGTGGCACAAGTTGGTTTCGATTTCGATTAATTTATTGACGTAAGCGTGAACCATACGAAGCATTTATCCGTCGCTATTTTTAGGTGGTTCCCTCGTCGTAGTCTTGAATACGTTACTCTCAAAAAGTAATTCAGCACAGTTACAGTTACTTTTAGAATAACGAAAGTATAAGAGTTGCCGTTAGTGTTACCACATCCAGAAAACAACTGGCTACAGTTACAGTTACTTGAAATGTAACAGCGTTACTTCTTATTTGCTTATCCGTAACATGAAAAATCAAAGAAAAAGAAATGCCTTGAATAGACCTAAGCAATACCGCTGCTCACTAGAAAAGTTAAAAAATAATGGTGGTACGCCACAGCAAAAGGATTTGCAGGATTCTCCGATATGAGCTGTGGAGATAAGATAGGTTTTACCGTGAGTGCCTGTGGCTCGCCTACGGTTTCAACCATGAATCAAGATACAAGCCCTTCCTCCACACTTCAACCAGGATGACAGAATTTCTCTGGAGGACCTACATACCACACCTTACGATATCTACGAGCCAAACAAAAGGAGCACCAAGGCGAGTCGGTCAGATTCTTGGGCGAATCCTCTCTTTTCCTAGACATCAAAAGGGTCCGGGAGAAAGGTCCCAAATTTTGTATGGCTCCGCACATACAAGGAGTACAGATGCTGTCGACTATACACGACATTGCTGCGAAGGCTCCAGAAACTGACAGAACCAGATGTATTGATGAATGCGTTGATGTTTTTTTGAAATCTGGACATGTTGAGAGCAAGACAATGAGACCTGGAGTAGTCGATTTTTTTTAAACACACAATTTAAATCTTCTAGTTTCAGATAAGGAAGGGGGATTTGTAGTGTGCCCCAACAATATGTATTTGTAAAAGGCGACTGTAGCCATACAAAAGAACTTCAACCATTTGCAAGATATAAAGACCAAAAAAGTGAAAGCTAAAGCACTTGAACTGTGCTTCAAACTTGAGTTAACAAATCTGAAATCCGCATCCAAAAAAAAATTATTCGGACATCTTCTTTACGGCAAAAACACACAAAGTAGAATGTCCCTTCCGAGTAGTTCTAACTGAAATAAGGTCCATGGCAAGGAGCTATGTTAAGGATCATATTTAACCAGTTATCAAACCTTCGCCTAGAAGATCCGTTCTTCCGTTCTTGATTTCCAACTCAAAACAAGGTATACATGATCTAAAAAAATGACAACATACTAGTCCAAGATGGTTTTTCTCTTGATGTGGAAGATTTGTTTTATTCAACACTTCATGACCATCTGTTCGTAGCTGTAAGAGAATGTATCGAGGGGAATGGTACCGTGCCCTCCCCCCCAAAAAAAAAATCCGGCCTACATCCTGAGTCATTTTTGGAGCTATTGACATTCTACCTAGCTTCCACAGTCGTCTCATCAACTGGGAATGCTTACCTGCAAAAGAAAGGAATTTGCATTGGATCATGTGTGGCACCAGCGTTATGCGACATCTTCTTATCCAAACGCGATCGGGCCATCGCCCAGCGGGTATCCAACAACCAGGCGTCAAACTATACAGACACGTAGAAGACTATCTTGTGCTACTAAAAATAGACCTGATATAAATAGCGAGCAACAAATCATCAACATAAGTTCAATCTTCACTGAAAATGCACAAGGTCCCAACTTCACACACGAGCTACCCACAGACAACAGCCTTCAATTTCTTGATCTACGTATGATATTACAATTAAACCACACTTGCTGGATGCACATTCTATGATCAAGAATACACTTACTCCAATATAAGTTTCCCATTCAAAACTCATTAAAATGGAAGGTATCAAAAACTGTCTGAGCGCAGCCCTCAAGAAGTCATGTTACCACAAGGCGGGACAGAGATTTGAGGCACAAATACACCGACTCAGGACCTCTGGATATTCAAGTACTGTCTCGTACGATGCAGTAAAAAGAATATTCAACTCCCACAGACAGAAAGAAAAAGCCAAGCACGAAGGACAACGCACGTGACCTCGGAGAAGAGAGTGAGCATGACTCAAACCGGCCAGTTCTCGATCGGTGGTTTTCGGGTGGAAAGAAAACGAATCTCATGCCGCGAATGGTTTTCTGGGTAGTTGGGCCCTCATAAATCATGTACAAACAAAAACCTTGGCAAGCATAAATACCCTGTCAGTATCCCTTTAATCGCGCGCCCGGGTAATACCGTGACCGCGGGGCGCGCGCTTAAAAGCATGACTCCGGTCGTGCGGTACACGGAATGCGGTAACGCTTTGCTAAAAGTCCCCAATAACTTCTGCGGAATGCACGTTGAGAATGCCAGGTTAACAGTCATACTGAACTGACCAAATTGGTCATCTACAATGGGGAAGCCAGGCGCCATTTTAGGGCAGACTCATATTCCGTTGTCTAAACCTCCAAATGACAGACTAACTTGATATTCGACCGTTAAAAAGTGAAGCACTGATATCGATTTATGTTCCCATGTCACAAGCCAAATATCTTCGTTGAATTAAATTATATATAAATGTTTAATATATATAAACAGCGGATTATTGGGAGTTTTAGCGAGTCGTTTGGACACGGACGGTTCGTCCTCGAACGCATCGCCGACGTCACTGCGGCTTGCGCGCGTGAGTATAGTTGGGGGCTTCGGAATGCGCTTCTCTTTCGTGCCTCCCACTCCGGTCGCTGGAGCCGTCACCGTAACGCAGCCAGCATCGTTCACGACTCGAGGGAAATGCAAGATGGCGGTCGACTCCGCGGGTCCAGCCGAGCGTTAGGCTGGCCACAGCGGGAGGTGACTATCCTGCTACTTTTTGCTTCGTCCGAGAAGTCGAACCAAACCATTTCGATGACATTTCGCAATTGCAAGCGATGGTGAATGCTGACTACGCTATTAAATTTTCGTGTTCCGGGCTTACAAGCCGCCGTGGCGACTGCGAGCAGTCGAGATGATTTGGTTTTATGACAAACGACGTGAATAAGTTCGAGAGCATAGAGACAAATCACCTCCCTTGTGGTCATTAGTAGGGCACATTTTACTCTATCTAGCTTCAGAGCTCTTCAAATCGCAACCGGTAAATGTAACCTCGGCAGTCTTGTTTACAACAGTGTGCGCAGTGAAACGCGATCCATCGATTTGCACGCTGCAGAACGTTCCAGATGTTTACTACGAGGTGGCGCTGCCGGTCAAACGCTATCATCATAGTCGTTAAACAGTGGCGCGAGTTCTACGATTCGCTAAAACATGTTAAATTTTATGTACGGTTTCACGAAATGGAGCAGCTGCACCGTTCATGATTTCGGAACCATGTGCTCCAAACATGACTTGCTCAAACTTACTATCGTGGGAAACGAAACCATACTACAGCTGCTTTTGCTCACATGTGTTGCTCATGGATGTGTGGCACTGTGAGTCGTTCAAAAAGCGAAAAGATAGCGGGCGACTGCACCCCCTTCCTCCTCGTCCCTGGATTTCTTCTGATCCTTGACTAATAGCCAGTTTTAACAGAGCATTACCAGGCCACGGTACGGCTCCTGCCACGCGCTGAAGATGATTCAAGGTCACAGCACGAACTCATGGTTGGAATACCGCTCCACTCGGCAACGCTATGCTATGACCACCTAAAACTGCATATTTCCTTGAAACGTTGTTACATCACGGCGGGAGCACCATGAGCCATCTTTTTCAAGACTGCTATGCTACTGAAATCAGTTATGGCACAATGTCCTAAAACCTGATATTGTGCGAGGTAACCTCGCGCCAAGAGTGGGGGGTCAGATTAAAGAAGTGTATAAGGTTTTGGGAGATGGGCCTGATTGGTTGCCAGTCCTAGACGGACTGGTCACATTAAGATCATGTTAATCATTCTGCGTCAGTCGTAAGTCGGCTTGGTCCTTTTTATAAGTGCTTCTGAATGTGTATTGTGTGAATGAATAATACCTGGCAATAAAGAAAAAATCAGTGGCCGAGTAGGCTAGCGCACACCAGCTTGGAGCACGTGGAGCGAAAACTCGCGCTGCAGAACCTAGGGATTCTGGGTTCAATCCCCACCCCTGCCCATTTCGATCTGGATGAGATCGTACCGGCGTGCGGTCGCATATACCTACTGCGTGCACTCTCAAGAAAAAAGGGTGTAAAAGGGTGTATCGTTACACCCTTTGTCCCATATAATACACCCCAAAACTTCAATTCGACGTACACCGCCCTACAGTCGAACAGACAGCCCAAAAGTTTACGAGGGGCTTGATAGCCGTGTGGTACAACTTATTAAAATAGCTAATGTACAGAGCGCGACACTGTTAGCGCGAACGAGCGATCGCCGGTTTTTTCAGTTTTTCTCTTTGAAACCAAGGGATGTCAACAGAGTTATTATTGCTACGGAAAGAGCTCATTTAGATCTATAATGTAAGCGATAAAATTTCGTGCTCGCTAATACTATTTAGAAGTAAAATGCGAAAATGCGCCGATGCCGTGTTCGCGCTAACAGTGTCGCGATGTGTACGTTTTACTGACTACAAAAAACATAATCGGGGTTTTCTTGGCCCTACTGTAAAAACTCGGTGTTTTCTTTATGTGGTCTTTGATACGTACTTTAGCTATTTAGAAAGTTATGTCACACCGTTATCAAGACCCTCGGAAAATTTGGGGCCGTCTGTTCGACTATAGGGCTCTGTACGTCGAAATGAAGTTTTTGGGTGTATATTATGGGACAAAGGGTTGTACGGTTGTACGGCTCTGGCTAAATTTCTCATCTGCAGCCGGGAGACTCGTCGCCCGTTGAGGCAGACCAAGTCCTAGGCTGTCTTAACATGTACACAACCCAATTTTAATTTTCGCACCAAGACCGGAAAAGAAAGGTTTCTCCATAGCGGCGACGACAGTCCACGAGCTCGAAATATTTGCAAAGTGTTGCCCGTAAAGCTACCGCTTTACGAGAAGCATAAAACGACTTTTTGTTGCAGACGGCACTGTTGCTGTGGCGGTAACGAGGCCTCCATGACCTCGACAATGCAGTGTTGTCGCTTGTCTTGCTTCGACGTCCTTTTCGGGTCGCAGGGACAGCATCCTCCACAGTTCGCTAAGTTACCGTGAAGCAGAGGATGCTCATGTCAGGTATGTGGGCTTAAAGACGTGATCAGGGGTTGTGTTACGCATGAAAACATGCTCATAGTTCTCGCATTGATGTTTTGTTTGTTTTAAAGCGATATCTTTACGGGCGACACTTTGCAGAGATCTCGAACTGGTGGGCGGTCGTCGCCGCAATGGAGACACCCTTCTCTCCGCTCTTGGCGCGTGTCGAGTATGCGAGTACCGTGGGCGGACCTCCAAGAGCGTATGAGACGAGGATCGAGCCGAACGTGTGTTCCGCTCTTTTCATATGTTCTCTCTAACGAATTCTCGTGTCCCATGTCTGACTTCGCTCTATTCGTTCAGTCACTGTACACGACAGCGCGAGGTTCTGGAAGTCAGGTTTTCCCGTCCGCCGCGCAGCGCTGAGAGAGAAGAGACGGGAGCCCCGGCATCCCGCAGGAACGACGCGACGAAGGCGATGAATGTATACTAGGTCGCCAATAACGACGCACTAATGGACCTTTTCCGAGAAGCGTTCTGCGCACGCGCGAGCACTCGATGCCAAGCGGCAGAAGTCGGCACTAGAAATCGAGGAAATTCGGAAGGAGGCTGTGGATCAGCGAGTAGAACACGTAATTGCAACATATATATAATTGTGTTACACAAAAAAAGAAAGTGGACGGAAAGAAAAACATGACGTTTGGGTGGACGCCACAGATCCCCCTCTTTAGAGTCGCGTTGGGCACGCGCCGCTGCTCGGAGAGCGAAGAAACTGGTAGCGTAGCTCCCATTATCGATTGGTAGCGCAGGTAGGTCACTTCCTCGATTTTTAGTTCGTGCAGCCACCGCCTAGTGCCGTCGGTATGTGAAAATGGTCCATTGAGGACGGTTCAAGTCACCAGGCTCGATCTAGAATGGACCGTAAAAAAACGACGCCTGCACGTAGCAATCTAAACTTTTCGTCAAAGCTGTATTTCAGAGGTCGGTTTCTTCTTGTAAAATTACAAAGCGTAGCTCTCTTTCTGTAAAAAATAAGGCCAAGACACTTGCCAGGGTCTGCGGCGGGCAGCGACGCAGACGACAGGAATCCAGTAGCGGGTGTGTTTGGCGTTCGTACTGATAGATGGCGCTACCTCCTTATCGCGACGGCTCGCGACCACTGTGGTTTTGTTTTCTTTTTTAAGTGAACATAATCCTTTTGAAATGTACCTTCGGTTAAAAAATAAATGCGGACAAGAAAAGCAACACTTAAAGTAAAAAAACACGTCTGCATAACGGCGACGCTTTTGCTGCCAACGGATTTCGTCTGCGTGTCGTCTGCTTTCTTTCGCTGGTCGGCTGCACCTTCAGACGCTGCTTCCGACGCCATCTATCAATACGAACGCCAAACTCACACTGCTACTGGAATCTTGTCGTCTTTGTCGCTGCCTGCCGTAGACCCTTGGCAAGTTTCTTGGCCTTATTTTTTACAGAAAGAGAGCTACGCTTTGTAATTTTACAAGAAAAAACCGACCTGTGAAATACACCCTTGACGAGAAGTTTAGATAGCTACGTGCAGACGTCCATTTTTACGGTCCATTTTAGATCGAGCCTGGTGACTTGAACCACCCTAGATTAAAATAGTTACCACTTGCTCTTCCTCTTACAAACTAAAACTCCCTCACTGACGATATGGTTCAAGATCAAGATCCTTCTGTATTTTGCAAGAAACGTTGAACTCTACTGACCTGATTAATATACGCTATATTTTCCTTATCATATTAGTATCAATTATCAGTGCTACCAATCACTGTATATAGTTTTCCTTTGTATATTTAAGTATTGTTTATGAGTACTTGTGTTTCCCCCTCATATAATGATGCATTCCATGAGAATGCCCTTAAGGGTAATGAACTAGAAGGGGGAGTCTTCCTGTCTGCTTCAAACACTTGTTTTCAAACATTACTTGGGTTATGCGAAATCCCACTTTGGCAGTATCCAGTTTCTACGCGTTGAATGTTTTTCTTTTTTTTTTTTTTTTTTAGAAATCCACCGCGCTTACCCACTTACTTCACGGATCACCGAGCACTGGAGGATGTCGTCAGTGGCATCCACGACGCCAACCACGACGGCCATGAGAATAAAAGCACGTCGCACTTCCGTCCTCAGGTACTTGACGGCACCATTCCACCCTCTTTGCGTGACCGTGCCACAGCAATCGGTTTTGTTTTTTCGCACATTGTGGGCGAAAAATACAACTTTTAGAGCGCAGCTCTTAGGCGCCCGTTTCCGGCTTGAGCGGCGTCGCCGTCGCCGTCGCCGTCGGCGTCGGCGTCGGCGTAACCGCGCGGTGCATCATGGGTAAATCTCCCCTCTAAATTTAGCGGAAAAAATTCCCCGCTAAATCTAGCGGACAAATTTGCCCGCTAAATTTAGCGGAATATTTTACCCGCTAAATCTAGCGGAAAATTTTGCCCGCTAAATTTAGCGGAAAAAATTCCCAACCAATTTTAGCGGGAAATTTTCCCCGCTAAATCTAGCAGAAAATTTTTCCAGCTAAATCTAGCGGAAAATTTTCCCCACTAAATCTAGCGCAAAATTTTCCCCGCTAAATCTAGCGGATAAGTTTCCCCACTAAAACTAGCGGAAAATTTTCCCCACTAAATCTAGCGGAAAATTTTGCCCGCTAAATCTAGCGAAAAATTTTGCCCGCTAAAATTAGCGGAAAATATTCCCCGCCAAATTTAGCGGGAAATTTTCCCCGCTAAATCTAGCGGATAATTTTCCCCACTAAATCTAGCGGAAAATTTTCCCCGCTAAATCTAGCGGAAAATTTTCCCCGCTAAATCTAGCGGAAAATTTTCCCCTAAATGCGGGAGGGCAGGAGAGCAGGAGGGGCATTAGAGCTCTGCACGGGCCCGGGCCAGCCCGAAAGTCCGAGCCCGGCCCGGCCCGCGGGCCGGGCTCGGGCCGGGTAGCACGTATTTTCTCGGGCCCGGGCCGGGCTCGGGCTTGAACAAAAACGTTTTCGGGCCGCGCCGGCCCCGGCCGGCCCGGGCCGTGCCTCGGCAGTCAGTCTTTTGTCGTAAATTCTAAATTGTTGTTAGCAAAACGTTTGCTCATAAATCTTTTAGGTTCATTGATAACAAAACAAGCGAAGTGAAAAGTCACTACAGTGTCGTTAGAAATAATAACAAAAAGGAGTCTTGCAGTTAGAAAGCCTCCAAGCGGAAAAAAGAAAACATATGGACTCCACCAGCAGCATAGGATAGAGCGCGCAAGAAAACGAGGGCACTCCGGTCGGAGGGCACGAAATGACTGTCGTTTTTCTTTGCGTTTAAACTAAAAAAAGAAGAGAACACGTGACCTCGACTTTTTACTTTCTGCGGGGGCCTTACTATGCCACCAAACATAAGCTAACGTACCCTAGCTAATTGCTTTGTTCATGCAGCCGTTTGATGATGCATTAGCGAGATTGTGATTCTCTTCTTTTCTTCTAGAATCTTTCCGGGTTCGAAATGACCAATAGAATCGACCTATGTCCTGCCGTGTTACCAACCGTCCAATCAAAAATGAACGCCCGTGACCGATATAATTTTATCGGGCCCGGGCCGGGCCCGGGCCGGGTCGGGCCGGGCCTAGAAATTAAAAATTCTGTCGGGCTCGGGCCGGGCCCGGGCCGTGTCTCTACCGGGTCGGGTCGGGCCGGGTCTAGAAATTCCGGCCCGTGCAGTGCTCTAAGGGGCATTGCGCCCTCTACGTACCTTCCCCTCCTCCTCCTCAAGAGCTGCGCTCTAATTCGGCGTTACAGGGAGTTGTAAACGGCTTTCATTTTTTTGTTCCCCTTTCTATTATCATATTGCCTCAGGCAACACCAAGACTAATATCGCCATCTATGAAAAGCGTTGGAAAACAAAAATTAGAAGAGGTATCTTTGTTTTTATGACGTATGAAGAGTGAGCCTCCTTCCCGCCTTGTTGGAGCCGTAGCCAAATGCAAGCTTCTACCTTCCTGCGAGTGTTATTCACGTCCCTGTCGGAACACGTAAAGCGAAAGCTCGCGCTGCAGAACCCATGATCCTGCGTCTATGTCCCGCCCTTGTCCGTTTCGATTTGTATATGAGCATCGTACCGGCGTGCGTTCGTGCATCGCTACTGCGTGATATACGTTACCAGGCTGACGGTGGTACTGCACTGGCTAATACCCGTGCCACACGGGCAACTCGAAGGCCATTTACAACGAATGACATTTGAACGATCGGCCAATCAGCGCGCGACACTCCGAGCGTGGGGCGAATGTCATTCGCTGTAAATGGCATTCGAGTTGGCCGTGTGGCACGGGTATAAATTTCTCATCTACAGCTGAGACACCAGACACCCATAGACCGATCTCACTAAGTGTACGGCACACGCGAGAAGCCGCCATAACTTTAGTTCACAAGAGGCAGGCGGCAGTGCCTGAGACGGTTCGTGCCGTCTCGTGCTTTTTACGTGCAGGATTCCCTCGATGCATCGAGGGAACTTCAGAAAGAGTGAAGTCCCCTCGATGCATCGCGGCAGCGGTGGCGTAGTCAAACTGGCTGGTGAGATCGGTCTATTGGGGCCGACTAACCTTCGACTGTCCAAACATACACGTAATACAATTACAGTAGACTATTTTCGTGATTCAGTTTTGCCACCTCGACAACTATCATCACCTAAGTGTCGCCTAAGTGCATCTGTACGTGCTAATGGCGGTTGAAAGAAGAATTTGAAGCCAAGCACCGATGAGTAGCCTGAGTGCTCGAGGTTTTTTGATGTCAGCGTGACGAGACTTGTAAGCTTCTGTGAGCTTCGCGTTTAAGAGTGTCATGTGAATCCTTGCAATGATCGGCTTCAGCATGCCCCACTCAGCTCATGACAATAGATTTACTCAAGTAAAGGCTGAACTCCATGGAACGAATTATGTGACGAATAACTGGCGAACGCCGCCCGACGGCACGCTCGCTTTGCGCGCGACGTAGCAGCCACTGTGTTGATTCCACGCGCAGAGCAAAAGCCGCCGGGCAAAATTCGTCGGTTATTCGCAGCATATTCGTCCCATGGAGTTCAGCCTTAAGCGCCTCGTACAGAGTATTAGTTTCTTGACACCACTGAAACTGAAGTGAATAGAGAAAGAATGGTATACAGCGAAGAGCACCATAACTTTCGTACGTCTGCCGTTGACAAATATATACTATACTTCGTTTCACCTTATGTGCGAGCGAAGGCAAAGCTGGAAGCGCGAGCACGAAAGCTCCGTGCCTTCAGGCTTTGCTCGAGCGCGCGAGCTGGGCAGAAACGCAAAAAGCGCTGGTCTCGCGCTTCTAGCTTTGGCTTCGCTTGCAGATGAAGTGAAACGAAGTATAGACTTTCACCGCCATTAGCATACGAAACTTTAGACTGATATCTGAACCACTAGATGGCACGTAATTTCTGAAAGGGTCCGGAGGTTTGATTTGCCCCGGAGGTTCCGGAGGTTTGATTTGCCCCCAGTGCTATTCTTAAACGAGGTAAAATCGTGGTTCCTCTATCATCTCCGTATTCCCCTCCATAGCACGAAATATTGATTCGGAAGTTCTTCATACTTGGCGTCCAGGGAATTTCCTCAACTTGAGTGATCGAGTAACGTTGCAGCACCCCATGGTCCTTGATAACTTTATGAACGCCTGCCTGCTGATGTGTCAGCTGGCAGACGATAAGCGACGATGCGCTTTCGGGGCTGCTTGATTAGGGAATTGTAGTAGACCGTTTTCCTCCTCCGCTACGGTATTGGTAAAGAAAACGCCGAAGCTGCGCATGCGCGCCGCCAGCCTTGTCTGCATAGTTCGAGGTTTTGTGGCGGATTACGGAGCGCTATCCGGGTGCTTAGCGGGGGCTGTGGAAACGGTCTACTAGAATTCCCCATTGACTCCATGGGATTGAGCATCCGGAAAAAAAAAAATTAGCTACAAGTTCGAGCTTCTTGGTCATTGCTCAGTGACACACCTCGACTGCAGTAACTCTCGCGCAGGCGCAGCAGCAGCGACCTCCAAAGCTACGACCTTGGACATCTGGCCTTTCTATGCATCTCCGGTGGCCATGAGGCGCGTGATTGACACCGCCAAGCGGATTGCCTTAATAGCCCCGAATGGTCCGAGTGAGGGATTAATCGGCATCCTTGCCGTGTGTCGGGGAACGAGAGGACGAAGGCGGACGGGCGCGAAAAGAGGACGAATGTGTACGCACCAGGAGTCGCATGTCGCTGTGGAGCAGATCCTCTGCCGTCCGTGTGGGGACAGTGCCCGTGGCTTATATAGCCGCAAGGAAAGGCGGACACCCGTCGGCGACGACGCCATGAGCGCGCCTCGTGGGGTCCTCCTCGGCGCGAGGAATTACCTCCTCGGGGGTCCCGCCTCTCGGGACAATGGCGGCCAGTCTTCTCTTGGGAAGCGCCCACACGCTCGGGGAAGCTCGGACTCTGGATGGAAGGGCGATGACTCCGAGACCATTGTCGGCAATTCGGCGACGAAATGGGTTAATCGTCCGGCGACGGGCGGTCCTTTTGAGCGTGTGCGAGCGCGCGGGGATTGCTTCCGCGAAGCGTCCCCGCGCTCGCGTAGCTCTTCTGGGCCGCACCGCGGATCAAAGGACAACAGGTGCCGGTTAGCTGACCAGCTCGCCGCCGAACCAGCGGTGCCCCCGGCCGGGCGCCCTCCGGACTTACGTCGATCAGCTGGTGCTGGTTTTCGTCGTCTTTCACGCGCAGGGAAAGGGAACGGCTGTTTCTGGAGAGGTAGACGGCGGAGCGCTTGATGGCTTCACTCGGGGAAGTTCGGAGGCAGACGCGCGTACATCCCTGTTTGCGAGGCGGGCATCACTTCGTTCCTTGACTCTTTCTGTTTGTTTGTTATGAAACGTAAGATAACGGGTTCTAACTGGGGAAAGAAGGATAAGGTTAGATCGCGTTCTCGCGGCTCCTCGTTAGTTACAAAACAAATGGCTGCTTACGTGCCATTATAGACTGGTATTTAGCGCTCCAGCCTCCCCCGTTGATGGTCTGTTGATGGTCTTAGCTTCGTGCCGTTTAGTGTAGCGCATGAACCATTTCCCCAAAAAGTGCGCGCCGCCCATCGCCGCGCGCCAAAAGCTTCGGCGTTCTCCGACTCTGGTTGGAAAACGAGGCTTGGAGTTGGCGGTGCTTGGTTTGCCTATAGTGCTCGCAGTTTTTTGGAACATCTTATTGGTCCGCGTGCAGCGTCTTTTTTGTCTTCTGAAAGAGGAAGGAATCTGAACGCGCACCAAATTATTGAAGCAGACCCTGTATACCATTGTAGTTTTCGCCCGCGTAATGGCCTCGCCGTGCAACATAAACGTCAGCGTGCGGCGTTGCACGCGTTTCTTTTCACCGAGCGTCCGTCGGGCGTCTCTGTTTCAAGACTGAGGATTCGATCAGCAAAATAGCGTTTAATGTAAACACGGCCGGCATAGATTTTGGCCTCGTGCGAGCGGGCCCACTCGCGCGAAGAGGTGAGTGCATACGTACCGGCCTGGTTCTTCTGAGCTACGGGCGGCACTGTGCTGCTAGTGCTATACTTCGTTTCACCTTATGTTGTACCGCAGCGAAGGCTAGAAGCGCGAGCTTATAGCGTTGGCAGCTGCTCTTAAGTCACGAGAGCTTGTGCCGCCGGGATGTGCCCCAGAGCAAGGAGCTCGCGCTTGTAGCCTTTTGTGCGGTACATCATAAGGTGAAACAGAGTATAGATATCTACAAAGAATGGAGAAAGAAAAATAAAATGTGCTAATCCACTATTGCTGTGACAGAGAGAATGCAAACGCGCCACGTTGAACTAAAAGCGGTTTTTGAGCCTACTTCTAAATACTTGCCCCGCGCTTATAAAAAGCATCCAGCTACAATACGGAAGACATGATACTAATATAAAATGATTCTTGCGAGTGATCCTTTGTTATCGCCGTTCCCAGAGCACTTTACGATACAGATTCTGCAACAATACACTGTCATTTCCCACTATACTCTGGTTGAAACAAGCTGTGTTTGCAACACTAAACTGTGGTTGCAACAAGTCCCCTTATTCTGCAGCTACCGCGTGATGAAATGTATCTCTGCATTTTCTTAGCATTCGGCGTCATTGGCATGCATTAAGGTGGAGTTCACCCGCAATTTATTTGTGTCCTTTTTCGTATAGATGGCGCAGAATTGTTCCGGAACGAACGAGTTGCCTGCTCGCAACTGCGCATGCATGTCGTGTGCTCGGGGTGGTCTTGGGTAGCTCGGGCAACGGGACGTTCGCCGTCGATTTGTGCTGTGTGTATGTTTATACAGCCTAGAACTTGGCCTTCCACGGGCTACGAGTCTCCCAGCTGTAGATGAGAAATGTAGCTAGTGTAGTACAAGTTACAACCGATAGCCTGGGGCTTTTAACGTGCATCACGCAGTAGTGACACACGACCGCACGCCGGTACGATGCTCATCCAGATCGAAACGGGCAGGAGCGGGGATTGAGCCCAGGATCCTGGGTTCTGCAGCGCGAGCTTTCGCTCCACGTGCTCCGAGCTCGTGTGCGCTAGCCCACTCGACCACCGATCCCCCCTTCGCCGTCGATCTAGGCGAGCTAGATTTTGTTTAGTGCCTAAATAAGCTACGCTTCAGAGTAACGACAATTGCCCATATTGAGGCTTAAAATCATGGTTGCCAGTTATCTGAAGCTTTATCTGAAATCACAGGAAACGCTTTTCCGTCCCCCACAAATGCTTAAAGGGACCATGAAATGACCTTTTTACTTTTGCCAGAAACTTTTACATTAAACCGTCAATGTTCACTGAATGCCAAACAGGCATCCGTTTTCGTCTGGGTTTATTAACTTCTACACAAAAAATTAATGAAATATCGACTTTTTCTTTCTCTCCGACTGACCGCAAAACAAGCTGCGGCGTAATTTTGATGGTCGTGACGTACCCTGTTTCCGGAACCGGAAGTTCTCTAGGCAGTAGGAGAATGGGAGCGTTAGCGGAGGAGAGTTGGCGGTGTGCCGGTAGGTTTTACTGCGCTGATGGCGCTGATGTCACCGATGTATTTTCTGAATCGGCGCCTCGCATCGCCGCGATAGCCATGGACACATCGCAGCTGAGCGAGATTCAATTAGATATGCCGCGCTACAGCGACAGCATGGGACTAGTCCCATACGCCGGTATGCCTGTTGGGAAGTGCGGCGAGTCTTCCGGTGAGGACTCCAGAAGTCAACCCAACTGTCATTGTTGGTAAAAGGCGGCCCGTGTCAGTCGTTTGCAAAGCGACGTAGTTAGAAACAAATTGCCGCGGCGTTTTTCGCGGCCTCGGGATGCAGAGCGAGCCGACGTTAAAAAAAATACATTTGAACTACGACAGTGTCAGCAAGAGCCACGTAAATACCTGTTCACACTCGGAGCGGACGCCCGCGTTTGATGGAAGTGCTGTATTCACGCTGTTGATAAGTGCTTCGGGACCGATCTTTTACGATTGCAACTCGATACTGACGCGACACTCGGCAAAGGAAGGTTGGACCGGCATTGCACGTAGCTCCCACGAACTGTTATAGCTCGACAGTGACCTGCAGTCCTGTCAGAATAAAAATGGCATACTAATAACAAAGTGTACATACCGTGTTACGAAGGTAATCCATACGGCGTTTATTTGAGCTGTATATCACACAAAACAAGAAGATAGAATCGACGAGAGTCCCTTTTCGACGACAGTGTTCGTCAACACTGCCTCGGAAAACAAGGGGAAGGGATTGACCTTACCTCTTAATCTAAAATTGAGGTCAGCGATCAAAGTACGGGAAGAGTCCACAAGGGTGGCGCGGGCATATTCCATTCAGCACGCTAGCCGGTTGTGGGCAGACGGTCTTGGCCAAATACCGTTGAAGCAACGCTGCAGAGAGTCAGAGCGCCTGCTAGGCCTATCTGCCGAGCTCGCTTGGTCGCGGGTCGGTGAATTCGTGACCGTGCTAGCTTCTCTCGGGTGTTTGTGGATCCAGCGTTCTTGTTCGTCGTGGTCTGTTTCAAGTACTTTTTTCTTGCTGCTTGAAGTCGGGACGCGCGAGAAGAACACGTAGAAAAATAAACGTTCCTTGATCGTCGCGGCCTATACTCTGTTTCACCTTATGATGTACCGCAGGAAAGGCTACAAGCGCGAGCTCCTTGCTCTAGGGCACATCTCGGCGGCACAAGCTCTCGTGTGTTAAGAGCAGCTCCCAACGCTATGAGCTCGCGCTTCTAGCCTTCTCTGCGGTACATCATAAGGTGTTTATCGTCGCGGCCAAGTAAACGTTCTTGATCGTCGCGCCCTACTGCGCACGCGCAGTAGTTGCTTCGTTTACCACACGATAGATGGCGCTTGGCTCTCAGCATTATCAAATTTGGCAATTTTCGTCACATCTCTAATTATGCTACAAAATGTGAATCTGAATATTATTTAACAAAACTTTCAGGAAACATTCGCCGGCTATTTATTGTTTACGATCGCAGTGCTGGTGAGGTAGGCTCTTACCCAATAGGCGACGTGGATTTGGCTGACGTGCAGCGATTCCGCGGATGCATCGCAGTGAAAAGGCAGAGAGCTTTCGAAGGAAAGAAGGCGCAAAAGAGTACAGTTTTCTTTTAAAAGTTCTATAGCGAATAATTTTTTTTTTGGCTTTCTATTTTTGTGTTTTTGTGTTTCTTTTCACACCTTTTACGACGATCAGTGGATGAAATTCGATTTCAGAATCGTTTCATGGTCCCTTTAAACAGTTCGCGAGATTTTCAAGCAATATTACATGAGCTTCCTAACACCGAATCTAATGTTGAGGAAGTCGAACTTATGAATCATGACTATCGGCAGTTGCGTCTGCTCTGCACAAGCGCCAAAATGGTGGCGCCCACAACAATGTCGGGGAACAAAGTGCCGATACTCTAAGCGCAGCTCATTTAGTGGCTCTAATTTTGTTCGCTCGACGTTTGCCACTACCGGCAGGAGCCAACGGCCGCAACGGCCGGCGCGGGTCATGAGCAATATAGTCAAGGAAATGGTTCTGATTTGGCTCTAAATTTGGAATCACGTTCGAACCATTTAAACGTATTTTGTGCTCACCCTATTTGCTGATGGTGTTGTAGTGCGTTGGTAGTTCACTCGCGTTTTCAGCGTTTGCAAGTGCGTCATCTGTGTGCAGAGAAAGTCGCTCGCGCAACTGACGCTTTGACATCATGCATGCGGAGCGCAAGTTCGTCTGCTTCTTTTGGCACAAGTTGTGGTGACGTCAGAACGCCGAGCTCTGATTGGCACTGATTGAAGAATAGTGGGTAGACTGAAAGGCGGCTTGCTTTAAGGTCTACCCAATATTCTTCTATCAGAACCAATCAAAGCTCGGCGTTCTGACGTCACTACGAACCGTGCCAAAAGAAGCAGACGAACTTGCGCTCCACACACTAAACATTTTCACACCCTTATTGGTGTAACTGGCATGGGTCACAACTCACCCCCTTATTGGTGTATACAAAAACGCTCTAGAAAAAAGGTGTTATTTCTCACACCCTCAAAAACCGGTGTAATTCCTTACACGGCCTTCACAGAAAGGTGTGATTCTGCTCTACACCATTTTATTAGAGTGTGATGGCAGAAGTACACCCTTCGAAAAGGGTGTACTGCAGCTAGAAGAGCATGGTGAAAAAACCCCTAGACTAGTGACAAAAAATTGGGACAACACAACACTGTCTCAAAAGGTTTTGAGACCTGTTATGTTGTCGCGATTTTTTGTCCCTAGTCTCGGGCAGTGTAGGAACTAACGCGTTACTAGTAACGACGTTACTGGTAACGCGTTACTTTTTTAACTACCGCACTAACGTACTCGTTACAATTCTAAGTGACTGACGAGTAAAGTAATGCCCTTATTATTTTACGGTATCTCCTATGAAATTACGTTACCCGTTACTCGTTACTTTTGATTAAAAATGGCCGCATAATTATTTTGAAAACAAAATAATTTTTATTTCGTACAACAAAGCTATGTATAAACGGCGTCATTTCAAACTTTTTCGGAAGAGTTCCCACGACCGGGCCCAAAAGGCGCGAGATTATTGCCGCGCGGAATCACTAAGCGTCCTTGGTGCAGTGACTGCAGTCTTCGTAGAGAAGCTGCTAAAATCACCGTCGCCGTGCCATGAAGGAGCAGCCGTCTCTCTGGAAAGAGACGTCCGTTCAGATGGCTATACAGTCTGCCACCGCTCAAAGGATTTTGCCTTAGCGTCCTTAGCCACTCTAGCTGGTCACATCTCCAAAACAAATTCTCGTTCTGTCAACAATAGAAAGGATAAACTCTACGTTTGGAAGCGTTGACGTTTCCACGCTTTGAACCAAAATAAGTGGCAAGGTTCTAGCAGCATTGAACGGCGACTGTCACCAGAAAGAACGACTCCCGTTCAAAAGGTCGCCTCTCACCAGACATGTACGAATTACTCGAAAAAGGTAGTTAAGTTACTGAGTATCAACGCCAAACGTAATTGGAGTAGAGTAGAAATTACGCATTGGTAATAGTAATTGAGTAAACTACTAAGTATACTGTAAGAAAGTAGCGTACTTTGAAGGTACTTTCGAAGTTACTTTTTCATATTTTTGTGGTAGCAAAATGAACAGCAGTTTCGATCCGTGAAAAACCCTGCGAGCCTAAAATAAATGCAGTCATTTCATGGCTTGCGTTTTTACCAAACTAGTTTATTTGCTCGCAGAAGCAATTAACTTTCAAAGTTCTTATCGGAGAGTTTTCGCCTTTTCCTCCTAACGACGTCCCCAGCTAAGCTAAAAAGACGTTCCACCGACGCGCTGGATGGAACGGCAGTGTTGAGTTTGAGAAACAGGCTGTGCAGGGTCGGGTAAGCGAGTGTCGGCATCTTAGGTGTCCATGACGAAATATGTGAGGTTTGCCTCGGCTAGAGGGTCTTTTATAACAAACACTCCTGCTTTTTTCTTTTTTCATCGGCAAGTTGAGATTGTTATGACTGGCCCCTCTTTATTCCCACAACGTTCGGAGAGTACGCTGAGCGAGTGCACCTGACCGTCAAGGGTTCAAGTCTCGCGCCACGACGTTGAGATCATCCTGACGACTGCCCGTCTCGTTGCAGTGTTAGTGCTACACCACTGAAAAAAATGTTTTGGTTTAACAGAAGATGAAACGAAGTATACTTCGCCGCTGACGCCGGGTCCAACGAAAGGATCTCCCAAGGGTGACTCGGAATCCTCGCCGGCGACTACGGTATCCTGGCGCGCCTGACACGCCTGACAAGTAAAACGTTTTCAGCAAAGAGGAGCTCTCTGGCGTGGAAGGTCGGAAGGACGCGAAGGATTACGTGAGCCAGCATCGGCGCTCGTTTAGTTGCAGCTGGAAGCGGGAACGTGCTCCCATGAACGGATTATCCGTGTCTTCGTTTGTGCGCAGGGGAGTCCATCTTTGCAAGGGAGTATGCGCTGGCGACGAGTCGACCATGGGAACAGGCGCCTAGCTGCGAGGGCATTCCAGTGGTGTCCCCCGCGGAACCTACCGCTTGAGTCCGAACTCACCAAAGGCAGACAGCATGAAAACAACAACAATCCTCGGAGTGTCCCCGTCTTTCACGGTTGCAGTTGGAGGCGCGGCGCCTGCGTGCATTACCGGATTAGGTCAATACCCGACCAAGGCTTGTTAAGCTTCTCTGCCTGCGTTCGTGCGCGCCGGTGTTATGTTTTGGCTGCTCGTCGCCACCTTGGCCCAAAGACGCCTGTGATGCAGTGTGAGGGGGCCCCTTGTTCGGGAATGCCACTTTATCTGCCGGCGTCTTATTTATTTCTGCGCTTAAACTGTTGTGATGTGCAAGATTAGCACTAGATTTCGAAAGTAGTTAGTAATTTGAGTAGAAGTTACCTGAAAAACGTAGTTAAATTAAACTACTAATTACCCAAATAAAGTTGTAATTGAAAGTTACCACGTTACTCGGAAAAGTATACTACAGTAGTTTGAGTAGAGTAGTTGAACTACGTCCAAGTCTGCCTCTCACCAAATCCTCTGAGCATCCTTTCTCCCATAGCGCCTCAGAGATTAGACGAAAGACTGCATCGCCACCACGGACGGCACCTTCTTTCTATCGCAGTTCGTCAGACATAAATACCGTAGTCTTCCACTATAAGCATACCCCCAACTCTTTGGCATTGAAAGAACGAATTATCTATTGCTGGACGTTGCGCCCCCCTTTTCCTTATCGCAGTTCCAGGTTGTGTTTGCGAAGGCTACTGTACCTTTCATTCAGAGAGACACATTCGTAGCAGTGATAGTGATGGCTTTCGTCTGCTTAGCCCTTACTTTGCTGCTGCTGCCGGCGTGAAAAAAAGAAAAAGGTGTTTGGCCGTGAAAGAGAAACTTAGGTTAAAGAGCTTATAAACGCTCGCCACCTTTTTTTAGTCATATACGCACGTATAGATACTACGAGTACGCATGCGATTCTAACCAAAGTATGGTCGGCGCTATCACTCCCAATCATCTTTGGTTATAATTATTGGTTATATTAAGCTATCGGTGTCCTCTTTTTGTTGCTTGTGTAGCCTAAACCGGACCGTTACTAAAACTGGCGTGGCTATTGTTTGTGAGCAGTCCGTGTACTTAACAGTTGTCTCTGTCATGTAACGTCTGCCTCTAACCAACAAGGCCGTTTTAGAATGCTTGTTATAAATGCCCCTTTCACTGTCATCTCCCCCTCACTTTTCGTGCGAGATGGCAATGGCCACCGAAACTCCGTTACCATGGCCCGGGCTAAGTGCTATGTTTGAACTAAGGTAAACGAAGTCAGACAATTTGGTGTTTGCATGTCTAGTCTGTATGCCGAAACTCAAGCTGCTGAGCACGCCAGGGACGTCGAACTCTAATATGAAAAAGCACATTAAGGTAAGTTATTCTTCAATGGCACTTACTTTTTCTACGTGAAAATGTCGGGGTTAAGTTTTGTGAGGCAAAAGAACGCACCCTTCTTTAAAGATCGTTTTGTTAATCGCATAGTTTTTCAGCTATATCTCACAGTGTTCATTATTGTAAGCTAGCGAAAACACTTCGAAAACGGCTTAATTGAGTTTACTTGTATATTTCAGAAGGAGGGTAAATAAATCACTGCAGCTTGCTTTCCGCCGGAAAATCTGCCTGCTTTCGTCGCCGGGCGTCAGAATTTCCGCGGATCCGGCCGCCGGTTCCCAAGTGTGAACGAGGCATAAAGCCCGAGTTCCACTAGAGCGACAATCAACACGGATATTTGATATTTGTTTAAATTTGCGATTTATATCGACAGTTTTTTCTGTCCTAATTTGTGATGCAATTTATTTAGTTAATATTTCGTTGTACCACACCACTGATAACTAGAAATTAACAGGGGTGCTTCGCATCAGTCCTAATTCGTTTCTTATTTTCCGCCAGTTCTTCCATTCGCAGAAGCTATCAGAGTTCTAGGTGCGTTCAAAGAAACGGAAGACCGAGACTACAACCTACTTTCCCAACGCGCCTTTGCTGAAGTAAATGTAAATCGACCGTTTGTATCAAGTTCCCGTTTCTCTAAAACGGTTCGACGAACTTGTAGCGACGTTTGTGGTCGACACGCTATACAGTCACATACTAACAGTCATACACTAATAGCTGTCATATACTAACAGTTAAACACAAAGTAAAGGCAAAGTAACGTAAAAGTAACGTCCGTTAGTCATGGCAAGTAACGACACCGGTATTTCGTTACATTTGCAAAATGGTAATTTGTAACGCGTTAGCTTTTTTGTAAGGTAACGAGTAACGCTATTTCGTTACTTATTTTCGGTAGCGGGCACAACACTGGTCTCGGGGTTCTTTCACCATGATCCTTCACCAGCTCGCCTGTGCAGCAACTCTCACTTCATTCAGTGAGAAGAGGTAATACAAAATGTGTAACACATCCGCAGTATAGGGCACAGACCTTCGCAGCACTTCATCAAAAATTATTTATGAAGAAATGATTGCTAACAAGTTGAAACATGTGCACCACTTTATTTTTTTGAATCCAGAAAAACGTGCGTGGATGTTATCCTCTTCTGTCGCGAATCCGCGACAAACCAATGTCAAACCTAAACGCGAGCATTAGTGACATTATGTTAAGTTTTCGTGACAACGCTACAAAATTCTTAGAGGCTTAAAATAAATGCACTCAAACTTTTCGTAAGGCTTTCCTTCGCCTAAACCCAGGTAATGCTTTCTAGCTCTGGTAACGTAAGCGAAACTCGACATGCTGGCAAAGACGGAACGACCGGGAGTTGCTTGGGGCGTAAGCAGCAGTTCATGTTTGTAAACAGAAAAATGGTTTATTGAGACGGAAGCAGGACTACTATCAGAAGCAAGCTTGCAGAGTACTTACATATAAAACACCGATCTCATGTAATCCGTGATAGATGCATGATCCGATTCGGGCAGCACAGAACAATTCACAAACACAACGTCCAGGATGCGGTCGCTCACATTCAACGGAACTTTCGTGGTCACCGATTAGCAGCTCTCTGTCGTGATAGATTGCACAATCCAGTTCGGGCAGCACAAAACAACGCAAACACAATGTCGAGGTTGAAGGCGGTCGATCACATTCAGCGGAAGTCTCGCGAACGCCGATGAGCAGCTCTTTGTCGAGACCCGTCCAACAAACACAGCACAATAATTCCATGGACTCCGACGAAATAAACGACCATTACCAAAAAGTTAGTATGAACGTATTCCGGCCGTTCAAGACGAAAAATCACGGCTGCGACTGCAACGCACAAAAAACAGAAGAACACTGACGCCTGACGGGTGCTTTTTGGAAACCGGACCTACGTGGTCCCTACAACTAACCATAACTTGGAATACGGCAAAGACTACGGCCCCAGTGAGCCCATCAGCGCGTCAGAGCGAGTCACGTGACAAATTTTCGTCCAAGCGTTTTTGTCCTACGGAGAGCGGTCACGTGTTTCGCACTACCCCTCTGATTTGGTAGAAGCGGCCTTCGCACTCGCTCACAGCCACACGAAGACACAAAAAAGGTGTGGAGGCTTATCAGAAGACGAGGTCAAAGGGGGATGGACAAAGCAGCTAATCTCCCTCTGCTGCCCATACAAAAATGGTCTATGGTCGTCTATGGAAAAGTCTATGGCAGGCTATCACCCCCTATGGCCTTCTATGGTCGGCCATAGAAATCCATAAATACAGCTACAGCCAGCTATAAAAAAATCTATGGTGCTGTGTCTAAAGACTGGGAACCAATACATTTTCTTTACCCGTCCATTGAAAATTTTATGGCAACGAGTCTAAAAATTCCTCCTCCATGCTCGCGGCGGCAGCGGCGGTCTGCTAAACGGTCCACTAAAACTCTCAACACGGGCTTTTGAACCTTCTGACTTGATGTTTTCAGGCGGTCGCATTATATCACCGAAGACAGGATCATTTTAGTCGTCTGCTGTGATACCCAAGTCATGGTTCGTGGGTCTTTATCACTCCCGGCACCTACATTTTATAGGAAAAACGGTCCACGTTAGAAAATTAAAGCAATACTAAATTTCTGTAATACCAGTGACAAAGTATGACCCAAGTTATGTTCTCTGCTGTTGCCCCCTACTGAAAAAAAAAAAACATTTGGCGCCTATATGAAAGTAAGTGGGTTCATACCGTTAACAGTTTAGCCATACCGGCCACCAGTTTGTCAAAGGGGTCGCCCGTATGGCTCAAAGGGGTCCCCCGTATGAGCCATAACGGTCACCTATTTGGGCAAACAGGTCACTTCTTAGGCAAACGGGTCAGTTGTCTGGGCAAATGGGTCACTCGTTTTGGGCAAAGTTGTTGCACGTTTGCTCAAACCGGTGACCATGTTGCACACACGGGTGACCGGTGACCGGGAAACTGTACCGGTTTAATCAAACGGCTCTCCGGAGCCCGTTTAATACTGAACGTACAGGTCGGGGGCATGGGCACCCCAGTTTCAGCAGTGGCAGCCTGTTTCGGGAAAGCCGGGAGCGCCGGTTCATCGATTTACAATCGTCCGCGTAATGCAAGTAATTATATTTATATTTTGATTGAGCTGATCTCCGCTTATACTGCAACAACAATAAACATTTTTTTTTACGTAAACATGCGACGTTGCCGAGCCGATAGTTTTGACAGAATTTTAAAACTTTGGCGTTCTTTGTTGCCCCAATTTACTTATTCAGCTCGAATCTCTCTCGCAGAGGACGCGACCGCGTGAAAGAGTATACTTCTTGACTCCGTTTCGCCTCAATTCAAGACTCAGCGAAGGTAACGCGCGAACACGTGGCTGTAAGAACATCGAGCATTGCGAGAGCAGGCCCGCTGTTGCAGCAGTCAAATTTCGAGCTCGCGCTGGGTGCTTTTTTCGCTCGGGCGCAAGCCGAGCTTCAGACCGGCGCGCGCCATTTCCAGGTTTCAAGCGTGCTCAAAAAATTTGCCCGCTTTCCGAGGCTGCAAATGCGGCATAGTCAACTTTCTGTGGCAATTCGAAGACAGGAGGAAAGCGTGTGTACAGCGGTACAGCGGTTGGTGCACCCTCTCCCCTAGCATTAACTGCCAAAAAGAAAAAAAAAAAAAAGAAACAACTAACCGCGAGTTTTTTTGTATTTTTTTTATAGAAGGGTGGGGTGTGTCCCGGTGTCCTGCGCCTTGATTTCGCCCCCTTCTTCCTCTCTGGTCAGCTCTGTCACGTGACCCGCAGCAGCGCGCGAGCTACACGCTGATAAGAATCGAGATCCGGAAGGGCGCGCCCGGCAGCCGCTTTTTAGATGCGGAGCATCTCTTGCTCGGGTCTATGTCCCGCGGCGTCGGCGTTGTAGTCGGCACTCGAACTACGCACGCGCAACTCTCCTCCTTCCCTCTCTCCAACAGCTGCGCGTTACTCTGGTTACTCTCTCCGCTCTCTCTCTCTACCAGCTGCGTGCACTGCGCGTGCTTTCGCTTCTCCTCACACCGCGCGCGCACGCGCAACTCTCCTCCTCTAGTCTCCTCTCCTTCAAATGTGAAAAAAAATAAACGGCGAGCGGCGAGCGTTCCAAGTTTCTCTGCCGCGAGCCGCGACGAAGGCTCGCGTAGGGGGTAACGTTAGGGCAGTCGGTGGCGCCATCTCTCGACGTCAGCACGCAACTGACTCTTTCCTCGGAACCAACACGATGCTCCGCATCACCCCATGGTTCCCCTCGGGAAGATGGTGTAATTTTTTCTTTGTCTGCTTGTTCTCAGTTGCAGTTTGAACTTCGCTCGTCCTACCTGCTTCGATCTGTCGTCTAACCCTGCGATCTTATTAGGATGTCTCGCGACAACGTATTGGATGTGCACCAAAGCTATCAGTGTTCGAAAAGTCCTACGCGTATATCGGCACCAAGCAACTCTTCAAAGAAGTCAGGAACTCTTGCGGTTTGGTTGTGTTCCGCAAATGACAGCTTGTGCGCCGCATCGTGTTGAAACTTCAAGGAGCCTTCTTTCTCGTTTTTGTGTTTGTGTGGTTGTCCTGCTTTGACCGTGTCGACTTATATTTTGGATTACATCTCTCAAGTCAGCTATTATTATGGTAAGTGCACTGCAACCTACTTGTTGGCAACGATTTACCGTTCTTCTACGCGTACTCTTCCAGATTATCTATAGAATTATGCAGCGTCTAATGTCGCGGCAGCCGGGAGCATAATTTCTCCCAAAGTCTGCCATATAGTCTCAAATTACCTCGGCAGTATAAAAGCTTAGAGTGCCTCTTCAAATTTCACAGAACGCTTGCACGTTTGTACTTGTCTACGGAATAAGTTGTAATAAACTTCTAGGCGAATTGAAAACGATCTTTTGTGTCTGTTTTCCTGCCCATTTGCAAGCACCTGCGCGAGCACGATTTTTTCCACGTGTTTCCTCCATGTTAGAAATAGGTCTATGCGTTTCGGGATGTCTTAAATAAGTTTAAGATAACTAACCTTCCAGACGATACCTATTTAGGGCTATCGAATAAATTGCCTATCCGAATGGCGCGTTCAAAGGTGTGGTCACGTGCCTGGTCGAACGGGCATCCGTATCAAACGGGCACCCGTATCAAACGGGTACCCGTATCAAACGGGTACCGTTTCAAACGGGTACCGTTTCAAACGGGTACCCGTATCCCATAATCACGTTTGATCCAAACGGATCGACAGGTTTGCCACCCATTTGATTTAAACGGGTCGACCAGTTTCCCACCCGTTTGAATTTCAAATGTTTTTTTTTTCAGTAGGGCAACGAGTCTTGAAAACCAGTAATATTGTTTGCTAGAACAATCCATTGAAATACTTCTGCAACAATTAAAATTAATTATTACCCCATCAAAACTGAAAATAGATTACACTGCAATCAAGCAATAGCTAGAACAATAGCTAGAGCAATAGCTTGATAGCAATAGAACATTGCAATCAAGCTATTGCTTGATTGCAATGTTCACCACCAGTGTACTGCATTTCAACACATCATTGTCAACACGATTCATCAAATTTATTAAAAAGGTAATTAATAAATTTTAGTTAATTAGCCTAATGATCTACAGTTCCTCTGATCAGGGTGTTGAATTAAGAGATGGGGGCTATTCCAAGAGACAATTCAAATAATGTATTAAGTACGAGTAATATTTGTTCCGCCTCTCCGTGTTTTTGCGACAAATAATGGGTCACCGGCAAAGTCGGATTCAAAAATTAGACTGCCATATATACAGCTAGTGCGAGCATAGCATATATAGAGAGGGGTGGGGGTCCGGTGTCGCTGCGCTGTGTGGGGTAGTGTTCTGCTTGTGTTCTGTGTATTCTGTGTGTTCAGAGATGTATGCATTCACAAGTCGGGGGAACTTGAAGTAAAATTTTTTTTTAGAGTTTCTGGCTAAAGAGAGCCATAGGGTAAGCCATAGAGAAGTCTTTAGACAATCATTAGAATAGCTAAAGAGCGCTATTGCTGGACAGCAATAGGGCCATAGACAAAGCTAAAGAGGCCCATAAAGGCGACCATAAAAAATGCTAAAGACTGCCATAGAAAACTCTTTAGCTAACTGAGTTAAATAGCTAAAGCCGACTATACAAAGAATTTTCTATAGCCGACCATAGGACATTTTTGTATGGGTGCTTTGTATAGACCACCTGCGCTGCCCAGGGAGGGTCGCAAAATGGGTCACGTCAGGACTTGCTTCATGCAGTAGCGTGTCTGCTCTGATGCCGACCGCGAAATCACAAAATAAATACACAAAACAAATTTGAACGCCGTCGAAGCACGGGTCAAAGCTAAGACACTGAAAGCATGAAACAAAAAATGCGCTAAATTTAGCGGGAAAAAATTCCCCGCTAAATCTGGCGGAAAATTTTCCCCACTAAATTTAGCGGAAAATTTCCCCGCTAAATCTAGCGGAAAATTTTTCCCGCTACATTTAGCGGAAAAGTTCCCCGCTAAATCTAGCGGAAAATTTTTCCCGAAAAATTTAGCGGAAAATTTTACCCGCTAAATATAGCGGAAAATTTTCCCCGCTAAATCTAGCGGAAAATTTTCCCCGCTAAATCTAGCGGAAAAGTTTACGCGCTAAATCTAGCGGAAAATTTTGCCCGCTAAATTTAGCGGAAAATTTTGCCCGCTAAATTTAGGGGAAAAAATTCCCCGCCAAATTTAGCGGGAAATTGTCCCCGCTAAATCTAGCGGAAAAGTTTCCCCGCTAAATCTAGCGGAAACGTTTCCCCACTAAATCTAGCGGATAATTTTCCCCACTAAATCTAGCAAAAAATTTTCCCCGCTAAATCTAGCGGAACATTTTCCCCCGCTACATCTAGCGGAAAATTTTCCCCTAAATGCGGGAGGGCAGGAGAGCAGGAGGGGCATTGCCCCCTCTACGTACCTTCCCCTCCTCCTCCTCAAGAGCTGCGCTCTAATTCGGCGTTACAGGGAGTTGTAAACGGCTTTCATTTTTTTATACCGCCACCACACCGAACTTTGAAGATTCACGGGTCCGTGGCACTGCATTATGCTGAATCGCGAGCTCCTCTGTTGACGTCGTTTTCCTGGTACCACTCGTGAATACTGCAAGCGTTTAAACAGTGTGCACCGTCTCGCCTACATCCCCGGTGACGTGCTCGACCTGTTGAAACTTATTGCTTCCGTCATTCTGGAGTAGGCAAGGCAGTTATCTCGCTGCTCTGGTTTCGGTTATAAAAGCAAGGCAAAATGCTCGTAGTTCCCGCCCTCAGTACACGTTGGACATCTTCCACACTGTGACACCGGATAACTGGATGAACGAGGATTTAAATTTACTTCAGAGGTCACTCTCGCCGCTTCCTCACCGTCGAGCAGCAGGATCAGCTGGTGACAAGCCGCGGATGAAAGGCTTGAGCATCAACAGCCCAAGTGCACTCGGTGCCGAGGCGGGCGATGCGGGTTTCTGTCAACCGATAGGCCAGCACAACCGTGACCGTTCTAGCTCTTCGTCATGACACGGTGTTGCAGAGAGCAGGGTAAAATACAACTACACGGACCACCGAAGCAAACGCACTGTTATCGTAAATCTTGGCTTGTGATTGCGCCTTTGTAGATCATCTTATTCGTTTTGCTGGAGAGACGCAAACGACGGGCATAACAAAATCGTTTGCATATTCCGCAGACCTCGCAAGAGCATTTACCCAGTCACCTTGCGAAAAGCGCGAAACACAAAGTGCGCACCGGTCTGACTTCCCCTGTTTTTACCTGCTCTGAAACTTGAAACTATAGGGCAGTGCCAAAGAGAAATGGGACAAAGTTGGGAAAACTTGCTCGCTCTCCCCAATTTCTCAACTCTCAAGTGATTGTACCATAATAAATGCACCAACGCCTCTTCCCAAAATAAAGAAAAAGCACTATGTTCACTACATAAAAAATGGTCTCAGTTCTTGCATCTGTGGGAAGGTGGGAAATCTTGCCCTTATTTATTCACTCCGCACGATGAGAGCAACAAACTCACACGAGATTTACAGGAAAATATCGGTGGTGACTTAAGTTTCCCTGAAATTCTGTATAACCGGTCGTTTGCAGGACCGAACCATATACTCAAGCGGTGTGCGTCGCTGTACAAGCACGTCGCTGTGCAAACGCAGTACAACAGCACGAAGCATAAAAACGGCAGATTTAGGACAACAGTCCGGAGTCCATTGGTCAGTTAAAACAACGTAATTTTGTTGAAAACACCCACAGCTTTTTACTCACGGTATGCGTCGGGAATCTTCCACATTATGAAGCAGAACGAAGGAAGATTTACTTTTAAAGACGCTCGCTGCGTATTGAACCAGCTGGACCGAATCAGCTGACGACGGCGGGACTGAGCCCGCTGAACCTCCATCCCGCAACAACCAATTTGCGCTACGTGTTAGTGTGGGTTTCTATTTACAAGCCCCGCACAACACACCACGAACGTTTCATTCCTTCGTCGCATCGCTGTGTTGCACTAAACAGAACGAGATCGCCGAAGTCAACGCAGCGCTGTCGTGAACCTTGGCTTGTGGTTGCGCACTCGTGGACCCTGTGACTTTCTTCGCTTTCAAAGTACACACGACGATTACGAACGATACTTTCCGTCTTTCGGGAAAATCACAGGGGCACTTCTCCGCTCACGTCTTCGCTACATGTGCTCGCAAACCGCGGAGCTTCTCGCGTCCCGTCAAACCAAAACAATACCGGCGCCACGTTAAACGCGCGTTGTTTGCCAGATTTTTTCCGACCAAATAAAAACAACGAAAAAATATCGAAGAGTCCTCACAAGATTGCAAGAAAGAGGATCACCCTAAACGTGCAGAAATGCGTGTTCGCTCAGGAACACATTCTTTTCCTCGGACACGTAATTAGTCACAGGCGTGTAAGCCCAGAAAATGAAAAAAAAACATCAAGTATGTTAAACATGCCGCCGGCTGCGGACACAGCCAAGCTAAAGAGGTTCCTCGGTATGCTGAACTTCATAGCAAGATGCATACCAAACCTGGCAGATGTGCTTCAACCCTTGCGAGAGCTGCTTCACAAGGATTTCGACCTTGTCTGGGAAACTCCTCAGCAGCAAGCGTTCGAGAGGGTAAAATCGAGCCGGACATCTCAACCAGTCTTGGCACTCCACTCTCCAACCAAAGCGACAAGATTATCAGTAGATGCCTCCGGCTACGGTGTACGATCAGTGCTCATGCAGCGTCAGAAAGATGAAACCCTCCGAGCAGTCGCATATGTTTCAAAGTCGTTAACTGAAACAGAAACGGTGTATTCACAGATCGAGAAACAAGCGTCTGCGATAACCTGGGCCTGCGAAAAGCTGAAGGATTATCTTGTGGGCCTAACCTTCCACATCGAGACGGATCTCAGGCCTCTCATACCATTGTTTACCAGAAAGCCCGTGGACGATCTTACACCCAGACTTCAGCGAATGCGTCTCCGGATGATGAGGTACGACTCCACAATGGAACATATCCTCGGAAAAGATCTCGTTGTCGCAGACACCCTCTCGAGACAACCTCTCAAGAGTGAAGACAGCTCATGCATTGCAGAGGAAGTGACAAAATTCGAGCATGCTCTCACTCAACACGTATCCGCTCCAGATGTCTGTGACCAACTTGTTTTTGAGTGGGGGGGCAAACCAACCCCCTCCCTTCCTCCCCCCCTCCCCTCCCCCCCCCCTCCCGGGTCGCATATTTTTACTAGTGATGGGCCGAACTTTTGACGAACTTTTCTAAAGATTCGGCAAAAATACACTGCTCATCATCCTTGAGGGCCCGTGGGGCATTATACAAGGGGGTGGCCATACAACAAAAACAAATAGAACAGTAAACACGAATATAACACTGTAAGCTAGCTAGGAAGGTTAGTTAAAGAGAGGGTAATGGCTTCAACAAATTTAGTAGTATCACTAATATAAACGATGTTATGAGGTAGTGAATTCCAATCCTCGATGGCCAATTGTAGTGTGGAAGTCTGGTGAGAAACAGTTGATGATCGAATTGGACGTAATTTACATAGGTTATCTAGACGCGGGAAAATACAATGGGGGGTGATAGCGGTGATTCTTTGAGGTGGCTATTGTGGTAAAAAATTCGATGGAGGAGAGAAAGGCATGCTACTCGGCGGCGAAGGGAAAGTGAATGAAGGTTAGCTCATTGGCATAATCCTAATTTGCCGGTATATGGTGAGTAGTTGTTATTAATAAAACGAAGGGCTCTGTTTTGGACGGATTCTAGATTATTTGCAAGGTACAACTGTCATGGGGGGACCATATAGATGAGGCGTATTCTAACTTCGATCTCATAAGAGTAGTATACGCTAGTCGTTTTACGGAGGGTGTAGCAAGTTTGAGGTTACGGCGCAAATATCCGAGAGAACGGTTAGTATCAGAAATAACGGAAGTTATGTGAGTAGTTCATGATAAGTCAGAGGTGAGATGAATACCCAGGTATTTATATGATGAGCATGCTATTACTTGAGTGTTAGTGAGGTAATACGAAAATGGTGTGGCACGCGAACTGCGGGAAAAGGATAGGGAACTACATTTATTGAAGTTTACGTCATCTGCCATTTTTCACACCAATGGATTACAGACTGAAGGTCTTCCTGGCGAGCATGATGATCATGGTATGAAAGAATGGGTCGGTGAATGACACAATCGTCGGCAAACAGGCGCACAGAAGAGCCTATATTAAGGTGGAGATCATTACTATAGATTAGGAACAAAAGGGGTCAAAGTGCGGTTCCCTGGGGAAAACCTGGCGTTACGGCAGAGGTGGGAGATTTTACGTTGTTAACGGAGGAATATTGCTTACGGCTAATTAGGAATTCAGAGATCCACTTAACAACAGAGGGATAGATATTAATATCGTTGTTAAAAGACGTTGGTGTGGTACTTTGTCTAGTGCTTTGGAGAAGTCAGTGAAAATGGCGTTGGTCTGAATATTTGAATCGAAGCTTGAATGAATATCAGTAAGGAAGCCGGTTAGCTGGGTTTCACAAGAGTAAGATTTACGAAATCCTTGCAGATGTTCAAAAAGAAGATTATGAGAGTCAAGAACGTTTATTATATTTGAGTAAAGTATATGCTCCACGAGCTTAGATGGAACACTGGTGATAGAGATGGGACAGTAATTACTTTTAGTTGGCGATCACCAGTTTTGTAAACAGGTATTACGTTAGCTATTTTTCAGACTTAACGTTCATATTTAGTTTTTTCTCACGAAAAAAGGTTTATGTTTTTTTTTTTCTTAACTTAAATACAACATGTAGTGCCTATTGACATTACTAAATAAGGTGATATTCTGCAAGATAATTGTATCGGTGTCGCTTTTGTGTGTTTACTTGCAATTTTAGTGTCTGCTTCCAGAAAGTCGCGTGACAACGAGGTTGGGGTGGTAGCCGGCGCAGTCACGAGTCACGCCACCAGAGTTTTGATTTTGAGACCTCATCAGCGCACGCCCGCAAGTGTGTTTACATTGTTAAAAGTAAGGCAATCACTGCGTTCTTACTTTCTCTGGGAGTTGCCGTTTCGTGCGCGAAAACGAATGCAACGGTTGCTGAGCCCTCACCAGAAGAGGTAACAATATTGTCAATATGCATGTTTTTCGATTTGAGTCACTTGACGTCAGCTTTGCATGAAAGTGTGCGTTTCATATTCTCAACGTTCCGTTTTTAACCTTTAAAATACCGGTTTCTGGTGTTAGGATGCACACGGACGTTTAGGAAGATGGGGAGAGTTAGGAATGTCGGATGTGCAACGTCGAGCACTGATGATAGATAGTTCTGTGTTTAGTTTTATGCAGATACAGGAAAATCGCGAAATAACGCGAACTAAAAAGTAATATTATTCTGTTTTGGCACAAACTACTTGTGAGCCGAAAATAGCATTGTTATAATAATAATTGTAATAATAATAATAATAATAATAATTTTATTTGCACAAACTGGAAGGGGCCCATGTGGTGGCGTGCGGCCCGGGCTAGGCAGATAGGTGAAAACCATTACGCAGAGCGCCTGCCAGCCCACCACCACATCTAAAAAAACAAAACCGATATATAAATGTACAGAATATACACACTACAGAAACTGCATAAAAAGGAAAGAAAAGAAGCGGGAAAACACGTATCACAATATGACGAGGATGCCACCTGCATCCCATACATTCTGGCAAGCTCTCGTGACTCTGCCCCATTTGACGGCAGTGGGCTGCGAACACTGAGCGTAATTGTCAGTTGGTCAGTCAATGTTTCAACCACCTCGTTTCATCAATGGAAAGGTCAAATGAAAATCACGTTATCCAGAATGCACCGCATCATTTGTCACTTGAAGCAGTGGACTGCGTAAATTACTGGTCGATCTTCTGTTCTTGAGGCAGAAAATATTAAAGAAAACCACACTCGCGAAAGCTCACAAACGCACAGTAACCGTGTCGCCTACTCCACACCTCGCCGTAACCGCTGGTTGTACTAAACAGTACGATGGTAACCGCGCGACTACGCGGCGTCCATTTGCGATCCATGGCCCCGTCGCGTTCGTGCGCGCGCGAAAACATTTGCCGAATTTTTGCCAAAATTTTGCCGAACTTTCCTTCTAAATTTCGGCGTGTGCGGAACTTTGCCGAATCCGAAGTTTGGCAGATTCGGTCCATCATTAACTTTTACGGCGCAGGTGATAGACCCCCTACCAACGACGCTCACGCCGGATTGGCTGCTAGGCAACGCACGGGAGCTTAAATTTCGGATTCGGACAGCGCGTGTATATATCTGGGCCCCGCCCCCTCCCCCGCCTGCGTTCACGCCGCTTCGCGGCGACAGTGTGCGGCTGCTAATTACAAAACTATTAACCCACTTAGCCCCCCCCCCCCCCCCTTCTACCCCCGTACACGCCGCTTTGCAGCCGGCAACCTAAGCCCCGCTGTCCCCCATGCACATCCGTAAATAGAGTCCCATACGATTTATTTCAGCGATGTTTCGTCGACAACATTCGTTTTTTTTTTTTCAGTGTTAATCGTAAAAAAGAAATGTCGTAAATATCGCCAAATGCCTCAACAAAACAAAATGTTTGAGGGAAAAAAAAAAAGAAGCCCACACCGTGGATAGAACCCGGGTCTGCTACGTATGAGGCAGACATCTTGCAAATAAGTTTCGCTACCGCTTCGGAAACTCGCATTGTATCCGCTGCCTATGTTGATGGCGGCAGCGTCTATCTCCACGAACCAGCCAATTCAAAGTGAGCGCCGTTGCTAGGGTGTGTATCGCCTGCGCGTTAAAAATATGCCCCCGCGGGTCGGGGGGTGGCGCCCACTTGGGCGCCGCCGGCCAGTGTTTGCCCTGCCCAGTGGCGGCTGTTTCAGGGGGGGGGGGGGGGGGGGGCAAAACACATGCCTTGCCCCCCCACTCTGAGAACTGGGGGGGCAAGCGCCCCCCTTGCCCCCCGGTTGGTACGCCCATGTGTCTGTCTAGAACACATGTGGGGATTCCTGTGGGGATTCCTGTGGTCTCCCTTCCTCGATGACTGTGATAACGGCCGCGGGTCGGAACGCTCGGCCGCCTTCGCCGTGAGCTCCGACCTGTTCGTGAAGCGGGGGGTTCCCTGTCTTAGAGCGCCCTCCTCTCACTCTCTCCCGGGGGGACCTCTTTCCGTTCCCCCGCTCTGATGCGGATCACTGCTGATAGGCGAGGAGGTTTCGCCTCTACTTTTACCGCTTTCGGGGTGGGGACTCGTCCGGTGACCGCGAAAGAGATAGGAGTGTGTCGGCGACTTCTCCGATGCTTCCCCGGTTTTGGCTCTCCGGTACCCCGCGTCTGGCAGGTAAGGACCTTTTCTTACCTTGCCGGCGCGGGGGGCATTTTGGATGGGGACATTGTAGTTCTTTTAGAAGCGTGTTTTAAAGGGCAACTCCGCTTCATTTTTGATATTGAGAAAACTATGCAACCCTCTTGAGTATCATATAGGAAGATCACATGTAAAATATTACGACATAATTCCGTCTATATATTTAATAAACTGGCCAGCAAACGTTCAAATGAGTCATGTCGCCGAAATCTTCAAACTCTAGCGTGCGACGCGAGGCGCAATCATCAGCGCAGTCAATGCCACGGAGTTGGAGCAGCCAACATTGAGCCACTACGTCAGAGGCATGTCTACGTCATTCTCACGTTTTGTTTGTTTTTACTTCTCAGAGCGAAATTGAACGATGACGTCATGAGTTCCTCCTCCCGGTGTTGGCTCAACGGCGTCCACGTGATCACCGTAATCCGAAGACAGGAGGAAAGCGCGTGTTACCGCGGTTCGTGCACCCTCTCCCCTAGCATTGACTGCATTGCCACAGAAAGCTGACCTGCCGTGCCCTGCGCGCTTTCCGGAGCTGAGAGCAGGGAGCAGTCTGTTTTGTCTCGCCGCTGCTAGTTTGAGTAGGGCGTTTTGTTTACGATACGAGCGCGGGCCGCATTTCCGATGCCTAGCTGCGATGATTGTCGAAATATCCATAGTCTCACGATGTTGTGTTGCTGCCTGCTCGAATTACCAGTTGACCAGCCCGGGAGGTGTCTTTCACAAGTTTCCACACGATGTTGTAGCAAACTACATTGGCGAAAATCGAGGAGAAGACGAAACTTACGCTTTGCTCTACGTTCGCCCGCCGCCGCATAGAGGAGACTGTGACGACTTCCGTAGGGGAGGCACAGACGCGCTGTGGTGAGCCCACGCCGAGGTAAGGAGAGACGAGGCTGTTATATACATTGTTAGTTAGCACGTCACTAGCGCCACCTAGCGCCAGCTACAGTGTCCCCCCAAGCAAGGGCCAAGCCTATTCAAAGAGTTGGACTACCGCCGATCATGTAACGGTCTGGATCTAAAACATGTGCTCTCAGTAATCCCAGTAATCCGATGTCATCCCCTTAATCCGTCCCAGCATAAACATAACATGGTGCCAGAAGACGGATAGCGAAACCATGGCCGCATTCCTACAACAGATTGCTCCATTTTCGGCGACGACCAACCCGGCGGAGGCATATTGGCGACGAGGCTTCACCATATTTGAACGAGCGTGCAAGTATCACACCGAGGATGAAGAAACAAGAACGTCGTTGTTCTTGCACGTCGGGGGAACGGAGATCAACGAGATTTACCGCACCCTGACCTTCCCGCCACTGGCAGATGGCAGCGAAAGGACACTTGCAGATGTCCTAGAGGCGTTCGAAGAGCATTTCCGGCCGTACAAGAATCTCACGCACGCATCGTACATGTTCAACAGCCTCCAACAGAAGGCAGGTCAGTCGTTCGACCAGTTCGTCGCAGAGGTGAAGCTCAGGGCCCAGGAATGTGCGTTCGGGACAGCGCAAGACCGCATTGTAAAGGACCGGTTGATCCAGGGAATTCGGGACAGCGCTCTCCGAGAACGTCTTCTTCGGGAGGGAGACATTTCCCTCAGGGTAGTCATCGACCGGTGCAAGGCGGCTGAAGTTTCAAAGACCCACACAGAGGCTATGAAACAGGACGAAGAGGTAGTTCACGCCTTGCGGCACGACCGAACCAGCACCGCCAAGACCAGTTTCAAGAAGTCGGCACAGCGCTCACGCGACGGACGTGAGCAGACTACTCAGCCAGCATGCTCGAGCTGCGGATCGCGTCATCTTGTTCAGAACTGTCCAGCCTATGGAAAAACATGCTTCAACTGCAACAAGAAGAACCACTTCGCAACAGTGTGCAACCAGCCAAAGAGGCAGCAGCAAAAGAGACAAGTGCAAGCACTGTTTGAGGCTGACGACGCGGCCATAAACCTGGACGTACTCTCCGTGGACAACCTAGACGACGACAGTGAGGCATGGATAAAGAAAGTCTACCTGAATGGTCACAAGACTTTTGTAAAGCTCGACACAGGAGCACAAGTGAATGTCGCCTCGAAAGGTGAACTTCGCCAGTGGGAACCCCGACCAATTGTGCGTCGGACGAGGACAAAGGTTTCTACCTACTCTGGAGAACAACTGCCTGTCATTGGAGAATGTAAGTTGAGTTGCACTGCTAACCAACGTACAGGAAGCCTGAAGTTCATTGTTGTCGAACTCAATAAAGCTGTGCCCATTCTGGGGCTCGGAGCATGCAAACAGTACAACTTAGTTCAGCGAGTGCCTCGCGTCAACACAGTGATGGTACAAGGCACAAGGGACAGCAATAATCATGCAACAGCAAGCCTGCCAGAAGCAGCACAAAGCATCATTGACCAGTACCCAGATGCGTTCACAGGCACAAGCAGACTCCCTAGACTTCACAAGATTGTACTGCGTGAAAACGCCCAGCCAAGTGTCTCAGCACCCAGGAAAATACCCAAAGCATTGAAGGATAAAGTGAAAGCGGAACTCAGGAGAATGGAAAAGGAAAAGGTTATCATGAAAGTGACTGAGCCCACAAGCTACGTCAGCCCCATCGCCATTGTCACGAAGCGAGACGGCTCCATCCGACCATGCCTGGACTCACGGAAGCTGAGTGAAGACATCATGCGTTCGCACTACCAGATCCCGACACAGGAGACACTCCTTGCCAGGCTACAGAATGCCAACCTCAAGCTCAACAGGCACAAGTTACAGCTTGCGGTTCCCAAAGTGCTCTATCTGGGACAGGACCTGTCGGAGAAAGGTGCTGCTCCAGAGCTTCGCAAGCTGGATGCAATCGCTGCATTCCCCACTCCCACCAACAAGCAAGAGTTGCTACGCTTCTTGGGTATGGTCACGTACCTCACCAAGTTTGTACCCAACTTGGCGCATGAAACCTACCCACTGCGACAACTTCTGAAGCAAGACACTGCATGGACCTGTGACGCGAACATGCAAGAGTGCTACAACAAGGTGAAGGGTTTGCTGGTATCGGCACCAGTTCTGCGTTTCTTCGATGCAAAAGAGACAACGGTGTTGTCTGTGGATGCGAGTTCGTACGGACTGGGAGCGGTCCTTCTGCAAAACGAACGTCCAGTCTCGTATGCATCAGCCACATTGTCCGAGTCGCAGCACCGATATGCACAAATTGAGAAGGAGCTTTTGGCAGTGGTTTTCCCCTTGGAACACTTCCACTACTATGTGTATGGACGCCAAGTCGTTGTGCAGACCGATCACAAACCACTAATTGGACTTTCGACAAAGCAGTGCGATACAATATCCCCAAGACTGCAGCGCCTGCTCTTGAGGCTCCAGCATTATGATGTACACCTAACCTACGTTCCAGGCAAGCAACTGCTAGTAGCAGACGCCCTTTTCAGAGCACCTCTTACAACAGAAAAGGTGGACACGGCTGAAATTGAGACGTCGGCAGCCTCAGTTTGCCTAGTCGTCCAAGCGTCGCCTTGCAAGCTCCAACAAATAAAGGACGCGTCTGCCATGGACACTGTACTTCAGCGTGAGCTTCAGTACATCAAAGATGGATGGCCTGAGAGCTCCAGTGGCATGAGTCCGGAGACACGGGGGTTCTGGCACTGCAAAGAGGAGCTCCACTTCACAGACGGTCTACTGTGCAGAGGCAACCGCCTTGTCCTGCCTGCTGCATGCAGAGCAGATGCACTGACGAAGCTTCATCTTGGTCATCGAGGGATAGTAACTTGCAAGAACAAGGCAAGAGAGGCTCTGTTTAGGCCTACCATGAACGCAGACATTGAAGCGTTGGTAAAAAACTGCACCACAAGCCAGGAGCATCAGAGAGCTAACCCTCATGAACCCCTTCTTGACCGAGCGCTGCCAAGTCTACCTTGGGAGAAGCTGGGAATGGACTTTTTCCACCTTGGAGGGACAAACTATACCTTTTAATCATTGACTATTGTTCGAAGTACATTGAACTCAAGAATATGGTCTCGACCACAGCAGCAGCCCTGGGGAACACCCTGAAGGAGATCTATGCTCGGTTTGGGATACCGGAAGAGATCATCACTGATCAGGGTCCACCATTTGACTCCATGGAATTCACGACCTTCAACAAGGAATGGGACGTCTGCCACAACTCATCGTCGCCACTTTACCCCCGCTCCAATAAGCAAGTGGAGAGATGTGTACAGACAATCAAAGCATCCCTTCGTAAGGCTGCACAAGACGGCCAGGATCTCTTTGGAGTGCTTCTAGACTACCGCTCATCCCCTATGAATGGCCTTTCATCGCCAGCGGAGATGCTGATGGGCCGTAGGGTGAGAACACTTCTGCCAGTTCACCCGAAACTGCTACGACCGCGGTACCCACACAACCAGTACCAAAACCAGCTACAGAGGCGCCAGAACCAGCAGCATCGTCATGGAGACCAGCACACAGCTCCGCTACAACTACTGAAAACTGGTGACACAGTTTGGTTTTGGCTGAATGGAAGATGGGCTCCAGCAACAGTCCTGGATGTGGGACCTCATCTATCATACACTGTCAAGCCATCGAGTGGTGTGGTCTACATGCGCAACAGGTACCATCTGAGACCACGGTTCCAGAAGTGCACCGCGGAGCCAGCTCCGCAGGCATCATCTGGGTGTGTTCAATCCCGTGTACCAGCATACCATCCACCTTCAGCTGGGAACCACCAAACTCGTTCGGGACGTGCTGTGAAGCTCCCAAGCCGTTTTAGAGAGTGACTTTCTTTTTCTTTAAGCCTTGCAAATTTTAAGAGCTAAAACAGAGGACGTGTTATATACATTGTTAGTTAGCACGTCACTAGCGCCACCTAGCGCCAGCTACAGTATCCCCAAGCAAAGGCCAAGCCTAGTCGAAGAGTTGGACTACCCCCGATCATGTAACGGTCTGGATATAAAACATGTGCTCTCAGTAATCCCAGTAATCCGATGTCATCCTGTTAATCCGTCCCAGCATAAACGTAACAGGGGCGAAAACAATATTTACTGTTTAATAATAATAGGGAGTCGGTGCTGGTGCCGCCCACAGCTCACCGACCATCGTGGTGTTCTGAAAAGGTGGTGTCCCGGCTGTCCGTCACTGTGCTGGTTCGTGGGCGAGTTGGCTCCTGGGCTCACAGGGTTCAGGGGCTTAGAGCGCTGACGCCAGCGGGTGGCCTTGCGATTGAGGCGATCCGGGCTTCTCAGGGCTTGGAGAGTTCGGGGGCTTGGGGCGCTGACGCCAGCGTGTGGCCGTTGTGTTTCTCTGGTCGGGCTCACAGGGTTCTTGGGCTTGACGCGCTGAGGCTAGCGAATGGCCTTGCGGTTGAGGCGATCCGCGCTTCTCAGGGCTCGGGGGCCTGGGGCCACTGGGGCGCTGACGCCAGCGGGAGGCCTTTCCGTTGTGTTTCTCTGGTGCGTTGTTTCCCGCGTTCTCTCCGGCGCGCTCCCTGGCACTTTTCTCGGCGCGTCATCCCGCTCGGACTCGCTTCCCCCGACCTGTCCCAAATTGTTCCCCATGTCCGGTTTCTCCGCTCCCCCTCTCCTCTTTCGTCTTCTCTCCTTCCCCCTCTAACCCGGGCCGTCACTTTTTTCGCCATCCGAAGCGGCCTGCCCGCGTCACGTGTCCTGTACCTCGCCCCCACGAATGTCACAAAACCACGTGGTTCGACGTGACACGGCCATGCCTCTGACGACACGAGACCAATGTTGCCTGACGCAACCGAAGTTTCGGTTTCGGTATCTGCTTATGTTTAAATTAAGATTACACAAATAATATTCCACATTTCGCGAATCCGAAGACGTAGAGCTGTTTAGTAGTGCTGTGGGAAATGGAATCGCAGATAAGCCTAAAATTGTTGGAATTGAGCGGAGTTGCCCTTTAATAAATGCTCTTGGACTCTGTCTTTACTCTGGTACGTGCGTCTTCTCTTCCGCTATATTTCAGAAAGTGAGACAAGGTAGACGATAATTGGCACCGACGGAGAAAATTTATTGAACCGACCCGCGGTAATGTAGCCCTAAACGCCGTCTATATTGCCGTGGAGATGTGGGGACCGCGCTACTAGGTTTGACTTCTCTTTTGAGATCGGCGCCGCTGTCGAGATAACCCTTTGGTTACTCTATCGGTACCTGTGTTAGTTGGTAGCAAACTCCCACAAGCCCAAGACAACGACCTGGTCATGAGCATTTTGAGGAAGTGTACTTCCGAAGGGTGGCCCACAAGTAAATCGAGAACACCTCAGGGCTGCCTTCAGTACAGGCAGTTTAAGGACGAGCTTACCAAGTACGATGGTATTATCATGAGAAACTTGCGGTACCTTATACCCCTCTCAATAAGACCCTCTGTACTGCAGTTCCTACACGATGGACACGAGGGCATCGTCAAATGCTCAAGGAGAGCTCAAGAGTCGTGTTGGTGGCCAGGCATCACCAGAGACATTACAGACATGATCGAAAGGTGTGCAAGCTGTCTGCAGGACAGGCAACATAGAAACCAACCGCTGATTCCAACTCAGCTCCCAGATCGTCCCTGGCGAAATGTGGCCATGGACCCCTTCTATGTGGGAAGAAACAATTATCTCCCTGTAACCGATTATTATTCTCGATACTTTGAAGTATGGCTTCTCGAAGACCAACTACCGGAAACAACCATTATGAAAGCAAAGTCGATATTTGCTAGACATGGGATACCTGAAACGGTCAAAACAGACAATGGGCCCCAATTTTGATCGGCATTCATGTCTTTTAGCAACGAATGGGGATTTCGACAGGTTATATCAAGCCCAAGTATCCCCAAAGTAAGGGTGCAGCAGAAGCGGTCGTAAAAATAGCAAAAATAAAGTTTAAGAAGTCAAGGGACCCTTATAGAGCACTTCTTGCACATCGTGCTACACCAATGGCTTGTGGATTCAGTCCAGCAGAGCTCCTGTTAAGCAGGAAAATTCTAACCCAGGTGCCGGTCCCACCACATTTGGTTCATCCGAAAGCGCCGGACCTCTCCCTATTGCGAGAAACAGAGCGCCAAGCAAAACACAAGCAAGCGTCTGACTTCAACAGGCGTCACAGAGTTAGGAGCTTGCCAAAGCTTGAGTCTTCACAGAAAGTATGGTTAAAAGACCTGAAGAAAGGGGGGACAGCACTTAGGAAGGCCGATTCGCCACGCTCATCCACAAAGGATGGCATCGTTCGGCGAAACGCGAAGTTTTTGGTTGTTGACCGAAGTGAGAATAAGGAGGACGACGAGATTTCGTACGACGATTTGCCGGGTACGAACTTATACAGAGGCCACCGGGACGATCGACCACTCGATATTCAGGTAGAGCCACAACGTCGCAACCAGGATATCCTGGTAAAGCCACAAGGTGGGTACGCTACGCGATCAGGAAGATTGGTGAAGCAACCAAGTCGATTTGTACAATAAGGAGAAGGGGAGATTTTGTGTACCCGAGTTCAAAGACGACGAAGCAGATCGAGCACGGGTACATGGAGCTTGTCCTTGGCTTCGGGCTTGCTCAAGACGCATCACTTCATTTCATTTTCATTCTATGTACATAGCTGAGTAAACCCACCTACCACAAAACAAGTGCTTGTGTACAAATTTTAGCCGTGCTCAAGCTGAGCGAGTGCACGGACGCCGAAAGCTTTGGCCATAGCCTCTCGATATATGGGACTATGTAGAGCCACTAAATGAGCTACGCTTGGAGTATCATCACTTTGTTCTCCGATCTGCTAGTGGGCGCCGCCATCTTGGTGCTTAGAGCGGAGCAGACTCAACTGTTGATCGTCCCAATTGAAAAATGCGACTTCCTCAGCTTTATACATGGTGGTAGGTATAGCTCAGGTGATATCGTTTTGCTCTGTCGCGAACTGTTCTAGCATTTCTGGAAGACAGAAAAAACGTTTCCTTCGGTTACAGATAAAACTTGACTGGCGCACTATAGCCCCGATGCTGGTGCGCCAAAAAAACCCAAAACCAACAGATAAAACTTGAGATAACTGGCAACCATGATTCTAAGCATCAAGATGGCTGAGGTGACGTTACCCTCAAGCGTAACTTATTTAGTGGTCCTGGGTCTATGCATTGGATTCATAGCCACAGGAAGTAGTGTCATGCGTGTTAAGCAAACGGCACGTGCCGTTTGCTTGACACATGATGCGGCAGAAATCGGCTTTGCCCAACGGCTTTTCTGGAGAACTGAGATATTTTATTTTTAGAGAATGGTTTTAAGACAATGCATGCAGGATGACAGTCAGAGCCGTTGATGATAGTGATGCTATGGCGACGCGCAGTGCCTTGTTTGCACTTCCGCGCGCCTTCCTTTCACTTTCAGGAGTTATGACCGTGGCCTTTGCCACGAGCTATATATTCCAGAGTAACTAACGCAGCCAATTTAGCACTACGTGACCCAAAGCTCCGAAAATCGCAAGGATTGACTCTGGTGGCTTGTAGCGTCCGCGTGGTACATCTCGGCTATTCACCGGCCCATTTTTTATGTGTTTTCTGATTACACGTACCTTTGCATCTCTCGGCAACTGTGCATGGCTTCTATAATAACATACATACCTTCCTTTTTTGTTTCTTCTTATCCCTATTACTTAACTTCGTCGTTAACATAGCAGGTCAGGTTATTGCAATTTTAGATTATAGTTTGTCCCCCGGTTTAACATTGACCATTTCTGAAAGCTCGTCAATGCCCGTTTCAGAGGCTCGGAAACTCGGTAACACAAAAGAAAGTCAACAATGGCGGCTGTAATCTGTCGCGCGTCTAAAGCGTCTACGTACTCAAGGCTCTATTTCACCATAAGTGCAAGCAAATCCGAAGGCACGAGCACAACGTTTCTACGACCTGCACTGACGTCACACCAGCTTCCATTGTGGTGGCCTTGCTGCTGAGCGTGTATCTTTTGCAGCATAACTGTTACTATCACATTTCTTTTTTTGCAAGGAAAGGTAGAATGCTCACCGGCATTGCGCAAGGACGTTATGTGCAAGAGAGAGAGAAAGAGGAAACCAACTTTATTGCTACATGCCTGGTCCGGCACTCGTGAAGGAAGTTCTAGGGTGTCTATGATTCCTTTTCTGGGATGGTGGTAATGATGTGTTGAAGGAGCCTTCTTGGTACATGGTAGAGAGGTTTTTGGATGGAGTGAGTCATTCTTCGTAGGATGAGGGCCGTAGAGTAGTTGGTATGCAGAATAAAGCCGTTAAAGATTGGGCTTGTGGACATACCCGTAGTGTATGATGGTTATCTGGGTATCCACCACAGTGCTTCCAAGTTGGGTGTCCAGCATTTCTAGATATGTAATGGACGAAGTTGTTTGTAAGCAGCGATAATTTCTACGCTCTTCTTAGGAGTACTTCTTCCTTACTACCAAGCGAGCGTTGAGGAGGGGGCTGAGTTCTAACATTTTCCTTCCGTTGCTTAAGTGTGAATTTCCATGTTAGTCTGCATATGGTTGAGATAACCCCGAGACTGCGGGTAAACGACACGACACTAAAAAGTCTCTCAACCATGTGCAATGTACACCAGCTCGTTTGCGCCCTTACATTTTGTTCATTAGTCTGCATATGGCTCTATCGGTGCGTGGGTTGTACTCAGACGGCCATATAGCAGGGGGTCCCAGTAAAGGTTCTCGGGGGGGGGGGGGGGGGGGGGGGAAGTCTCCTCATTACCCTCTACGCCACTATGGCCTGGTGTCCATTGTATCGTGACTGTTATGTTCCTTAATTCGCAGATGCAGGTAATTCTGGATACGTTGCTTAGTGTGTGCGGGCAACGTGTTATCTCGGAAACCCCTGCATGCAGCTTGGCTATCCGTCCAGATGAGGATGTCTTCCGTAGGGTGGTAGGGTAGCGTGATCACCTCGCCGATAGCAGTTATCTCTGCTTCCTCTGGCGTGGGGATTTCTACATGTTTGTTCTGCCAAGTGAGGTGATGACTGGCGACTAATGTGGTGCTCATTTTTTTGTGTGAGGCGTTTGTGTAGTATAGTGTGACGGGGGCCGGGATTATAGAGGTGCGGAGTCTATTCGTCCTTGCCTCCCTTCTTGTGGCGTGTCTCTCGTTGTTCATGTTCAGAGGGATAGGTAGAGCCGTTAGTCTTGGGATGTATTCCCAAGGTGGAGAGGTGTCTGGGATCTCTTTAGGGGGATGTGTAAGGTAACCCTGCCGCCTGAGAATCTGTCTTCCTTGCCTCGAGGTCTGTAGGGGGCCATGTCGGGATTGCCGTTGTATGTCGTACCGCTCCTCTCATGTGTTAAAGGTGCCGGTTGCTTCGATACGGTAATTCGCTGAGAATCGTGAGATACCTACAACAAGCCCGTGGCCTTTGCGAAGAACCTTTTCAAGTTTGGAGTTTGGAGGTTTGAGTATTGGTGAGTCAGATGTGTGGTAGCTGTGTATAGAGTCCTAGAGTATACGAGGGCCTTATTTATACGTCTTAGATGTTTTTCTCGTACGCCTCTCGTTCTCGCGGGTGATTCTCTTTATTATGTGATGTCTTTGTTGTATTTGTACGGTGTTTGTGTTTAGCCAAACATTCCATTTGCTATTGTCCTGAACTTAAGCCACAAGCCCAGGATGCGTATGATATATTTGCGTTCTATCTGTGTTTGCGATGTTGAGATTTATGTGGTTCCTGGTTTCTACGGCCTTCCTGCCAGTCGCATTAGTTACAACTATGCATTCAAACTTTTCTTGGTATCAGGTCAGCCCAAGCTCGCTAGTGTATTGATGTACAGAGTCAATGCCCCTTTGAATCATTTCCTCTTGTTCCCCTGAGGATCCATTGTTACACCATAGCGTTATATCGTCTGCGTCCACGGTGTGTTTAAGGTTGGGTATGTCTTGAAATCTGTTCGGAAGGTTTTTCATGGCTATATTGAAAAGAGTGGGCGACAATATCGCCCCCTGTGGGACTCCTTTCTCAGCACCGTGTTGCGGAGTAGTATGGTCGTCGACTCCGACCTGGACGAATCTGTCTTGTAAAAAAGTTTCCACGTACCTGATTAATCTATTTCCGACTCCTAGGTCTTTTGCCTTTTGTATTATTGCCTTGTGAGCGACGTAATCAAAGGCCCCTTTGATGTCAAGTACCACGATCGTCCACAGCTGGGTGGTGTATTCAGGGTCATATATGTCCACTTTAATGCGGAGCAAGACTTCCTGCGTGCTGACGTGGGATCTGAATCCTGCTATCGTGTGAGGCAAACATTCGTTCTTGTCGATGTGCCAAAGTAGTCTTTCAAGGGCCAACTTCTTCATAACATTGCCTATACAGGATTTTAGTGAGATAAGCCTGAGATTGGAGATTTGGTCGGGCGATTTACCTGGTTTGGAGATCGGTACAATTGTGGCTATTTTTCATTCTTGGGCAATTTTTCCAGTTTCCCTAGCAACGTTGATGATTTTTAGAGTGTTTAAGTTGGTTGTCCGAAAGGTTGCGGAGCACGCGGTAGCTTACACCGTCTTCTCCTGGGGCAGAGTTTCGTTTGATGTTGGCGAGGGTTCCGGTGAGCTCGTTCAACGGAAAAGGCGAGCTTACTCCTTCTGCTTCGTCCGTTTCTCTAGGTGTTTGGTCTACTATATTTGTGGCGTCTTTAGACGCAATGCTAGGATAGAACTGGTTGATCAGTGCTGTCCCTATTTGTTCTTTAGTGTTACCCGTTCGGAGCTGTGTCTTGCTTAGAGCGTGTTTGGGTTTAGCCTGTCCGAGAAGCGTGCGGAGTATGTTCCATGCCCCTGCAGTGTCGAATTAGTTGTTTAGAATACATTATCACAGAGATCGAGCCAGTTGTTCGTCACAAGTGTCTGCGCGTAGTCCTGTGCTTCCTCGGTTTTGTCTTGTATGACTTTCCTGAATTTATGGTTTTTAATGTTCTTGCGCCATTTTTTAACAATTTTATGCCTTTTATCTTATAACGGCACGGGGTGTTTGTCAATCTGAGGGAAGTCTTCAGATATGCATATTTTTTGTGTTATTGTCTCGGGTTTTGTGAGGAGCTTGAATCCATGTGCTAAGGCTTTCCGGATAGTCCGTTTTCCTGCGAGTTCCTGCCTAAAGGAGTCCCAGTTTGTAATATTGGTAGTGGGTCCGTTCCTCGTGCGTCCCTTTCCAATCTTAACGGTTACTTCAAGAATGAAGTGGTCGCTTCCAAGATTTTCATATGTGTTTGTCCAAGAGATATTAAGTTGCACTTGTAAAATGTCAGGTCGGGGGAGGTATCTCTCTCAACGCTGTTGCCTTCCCGTGCTGAGGTTGTCGTGTCATTGAGGGGTGTCAGGGCTTGTTGCGAGGCTATAGGGTGTCCAGTTTTTTTCCCGTTTGGGGTGTTAGTTGTGTAACAACATGATTGATGTTGACTGTTGAAGTCTCCGAGCAACAATGTTGCAGCTCCGTTGTTGTCTTTCAATGGCTTTCTTAATAGCTTGGTCTCTGCCTTGTACTGTTGTGGTGTCCAGTAACAGTAAATAACAATGATCTCTGAGGCGGAGTTTAGTGTGTCCGGACTCCGGATGCTTAATCTTGACCGCGACTGTTTCTTGTGGCAGTGTTGAGATGAATGGTGTCCAGCTGGATGAAAGCCAGACTTTCCGATACTAGAGTGACTGCCATGGATTTGACTTGGTTTTGGTGTCCCTTCTTGCTGGTTATGCTTGGTTGCGCGTATGAGTCGTAGCCAGGTAAAGAGACTGGCCTGTTCGTTTCCTGTAGGGCTATGATGTCGGGTTTGGACTCTAGTGAATTGAGATGCTGTATGAATAGTCCTTTCTTGCGGCAGATGCCTCTGCAGTTCTACTGAAATACAGGGTGTCACAAAAAAAAACACCTACATGCTAAAATGGTCACATTTTTGTGATAAAATTTCAAGTCGGGACTCTGAGTCAGAGTACAAAGAAAATAAGAAAATAAAAAGCGATTTTTTTCAACGGCGGAGCGGCAGCTGTCGGGGAGACACCGAACAACGGCCAAGTTTCTTTGACTTATCCAGAGATGGCGCTGCAGATTACTGGACGCTAGAGTTCCTGTATAGGCTCCCTACGGGAGCCAGAGTTGCGCGTTCATGCATGGCATGTGGATTCAGCTCCTCACGTGACTGAATTCGGCGAATAGCAGCGCCGCGCATTTGAGGCGCGCGGCGCGCTCAAAAGCCGGGGAACGTACGCCGGGGCGCGTGCAACGTCTACTTTGCTGCACGACACTTGATACGGCTCCTCACGTGATCGGATCTCGGCGAATAGCGGCGAGGGCGGCACGCGGCACGTGGAATCAAACGCGCAACTCTGGCTCCCGTAGGGAGCCTATACAGGAACTCTACTGGACGCTAGAGTTCCTATATAGGCTCCCTACGGGAGCCAGAGTTGCGCGTTAGATTCCACATGCCGCGTGCCGCCCTCGCCGCTATTCGCCGAGATCCGATCGCGTGAGGAGCCGTATCAAGTGTCGTGCAGCAAAGTAGACGTTGCACGCGCTCCGGCGTACGTTCCCCGGCTTTTGATCGCGCCGCGCGCCTCGAACGCGCGGCGCTGCTATTCGCCGAATTCAGTCACGTGAGGAGCTGAATCCACATGCAATGCATGAACGCGCAACTCTGGCTCCCGTAGGGAGCCTATACAGGAACTCTACTGGACGCTAGAGTTCCTGTATTCGCGACTCGAGCGACCTATAGGGGACGCCACTATCGGGCAAATATGGCGGTCGAATCCAGGTCGTGCCGTGCCATATGCCAGCTCAACGTACAACGCTGGGGCACCGGCATGTAAGCATTGGACTCAAAATTAGTTCCCCCGCGTTTTATCTTCCACGTTTCGAACCTGCGGCGATGTGACGGGGTAAGCGAACTTCCAGAGGCTTCACTCTCTTCGAGGAAACGAGGAAAGGACTGCCCACTGTGCCTTCCACGGTGCTGATGAACGTTGATAAACGCAGAATGTCTGGCTCACGTGGTTACATAGGTCGCGTGCAGAGCAACCTGGGTCACAAGGCGATACTACGGTTATGACACAGTCACCGGTAGAACTGTTCTGTCGCGCAAACCACCGACAACATGTAAACACGGAAGCCACAAGAGATGTGCAGAAATCGCGAAAGGACCTGTTCCGGCCAGTTCAGTGTTTTCCTGCTAGGTGCAGTTCGTTTTGCTGGAGTCGCGAATAGGCTCCGTATACGGGAGCCAGAGTTGCGCGTTTCATTCCACATGCCGCGTGCCGCCCTCGCCACTATTCGCCGAGATCCGATCACGTGAGGAGCCGTATCAAGTGTCGTGCAGCAAAGTAGACGTTGCACGCGCCCCGGCGTACGTTCCCAGGCTTTTGAGCCCGCCGCGCGCCTCGAACGCGCGGCGCTGCTATTCGCCGAATTCAGTCACGTGAGGAGCTGGATCCACATGCCTTGCGTGAACGCGCAACTCTGGCTCCCGTAGGGAGCCTATACAGGAACTCTACTGGACGCTAGAGTTCCTGTATATAGCTACATACGGCAGCAGAGTTGCGCATAGGTCCGCCATCTTGCTCTCAAAAGCATCCAGATGTTTTGTAGGAAAGCGACACTCGTGTCGCAGGAGTCGGGTACGCTCGGCGCAGCGCCGACGGTGAGCGCTCGTTTATTTCCGCTTTATTTTTGGCAACCACATTACGCATTTTATGCACGTGTAAGTAAATGTTCGTGTAAATACATGTCTGTACACCACGCTCCTGTAAATAAACAAATATTCTAAATAAACGCTCGCTAAACTTTGCAAAGAGATTGTCGCCAGGCGGTGGTGGCGGCGGCGCAGTCGTATTCGGCGTTTTGGTATTCTGCATCGCGTGGAGGCTTTTGAACCTCGTGATCTCGTTCGACGAATAGAGATGCGAGTGGCGCGGGGAAATCAGATGCGCAACTCTGCTACCCCCTTCGGGGAAGCATATACAAAAACTCAACTGGACGCAAAGGCACAGGCGCCGAGCGAAAAAGCGCACTTTTATCCGAGTATTTGGTTCCGAGGGATATTTGCCAAAATAAATTGTTGTTTGGGTTTTCAGTTAAGTTTCACAGTGCAGAAAGTGTAACCACATAAATATTAATAAATTAAACCGCCAATGCTGCTCCAGAAATGACGCACCTTCGTCTGCGACGGTTCTTGTTTCGTGCATCGTCTGCTTGCGCAGTTTTATTTTTGAATGAGACACGAGGAGGCAGCCAGGAGTGCGCCCGAGAAAGCAGCGATTGGGTGGCTCTGAAAAGAGCAGCTGAAACCTGAACCACGGTCTTCGTAGTTGCGGTCAAATGCCTCATTCACACTGGTTACTGGAAGCCGGTTACTGGAAGCTGGTCACTGGAAGCTGGTTACAGTGTGCGCCGGTACGAAACTCATCCAGATCGAAACGGGCGGGAGTGGTGGGGATCGAACCCAGGAGGTTCCCAGTATACATGCGTTTGCTCACGCTCCGAGCTGAGACGCGTTAGCCCACTCGGCCACCGATCCCTTTATTTTGGCAAATATCCCTCGGAACCAAAAACTCGGATAAAAGCGCGCTTTTTCGCTCGGCGCCTAGGGGCTGTTGTTGTTGTTTGAACGTTTTATTTGCGTTAAACTGAAATGAACCGCCTTGTCGCTTAACCGTAGTTACATTCAGTAAAGCCCCTTCATGTTTCAAAAGTAGCGCAAGGTTCGTCGATGCACGAGGCAAGTGCAACATGCAGCTCTTGGGAAGATCATGGCGGCACAGCGCAGCACTGAGCTAGATTTCAGACGCCATGAATTTACGTGCCTCGAGCATTTCTACAACTATGAATGGCGCCACTTTTTCCAGGATAGAGGGCAAGGAGGTTATAAGTACTAGGAGGGGGCACGTTGCAATATTGGTGAAGCCTAGTCATAAAAAGCTAAAACGATGTTGTGGTCAACGTGACCGTAGATCTCTCTGGCAATTTGTGCGCGTGACATGTCACGCGTGAGATGGATGGTTGATTGTAGAAGGATTCATTGCAGGCTTGCGCGCGCTCCGTCCGGTAGGTTTTATCAGGTCGAAGGCTAGACGAAGGCTAGCTACGGTCACGTGATGTGGTCATGTTGGCCTGATAAGTGAGGAGAGTAAGGAGGAAATTGAGAAAGAGGGGAGGCGTCAAGGGAGCATGGCTTGTGGAGGCTACGCGGCTGACGTCATGCCCTCTCCTACCCTACTATCCTCCTTGATAGAGGGGCTTTGACATTCAGACATTCAGTAATCTGCAGCGCATTTTCTGGATAAGGTAAAGAAACATGGCCGTCGTTTGGTGTCTCCCCGACAGCTGCCGCTCCGCCGTTGAAAAAATCCCTTTTTTATTTTCTTATTTTCTTTGTACTCAGAGTTCCGACACTAAATTTTAGCACTAAAATGTGACTAGTAAAATAAATTTTCGGGAAAGGTTGGTACAAGATCAGTCAAGTTTTCTTTTTATTTTTTCAAGCCATTTTAATGGGTTTTTTTTGTTCGTTTGTTTTGTGACTTTTCGTATATAAACGTGCGATGTGTGTTTTCGAGGATGAGGATTAGTTTCCGTTGGTGAGTTATGCGGAGCGCAAGTTCGTCTGCTGCTGGCAAAGGGGTTGCGATGATGTCAGAACGCTGAGCTTTTATTGGCTGATTGAACGAAATAGTTGGCAGACCTCAAGGCATCTAGCATTGAGGTCTACCATCTATCCTTCCAATCAAAGCCAATCAGAACTCGGCGTCGTTCTGACGTCACCGCAACCCTTGCGCAAGAAGCAGACGACTTGCCCAACGCATTCATCGTTGATGGTTGCGTCGTCGTTCTCAGGTAATGCGGCTAGAGCTGTGTGGCCCGCCTCTATGTCTTCAACTTGTTTGGATATCTGGGTCGAGCTGTTGGCGATCTGTTGTATGAGGTTGTCTCTGGCTTGATTACTTGCGTTGTTTGCTTCTATCGAAGCTTGGACGAAATTAATGAAAGAGTCGAGTTTGGTCAAAATGTTCTTGACCTTTGTTTCTAGGTTGTTCATTTTGGTTTCGAGCGCGTTAAGGCGTGCCTCGTGCGCGTTCAGAGACTCCGTAAGTAGATTTTGAGTGGGGGGGCTGAAGTCAAACCTTTTTGTTTTTATATATTTTATTCTAGGAAATAAGGACTGGAGTTGATTTCTTTTTTTTTATTTTTACTTATTGTTTATTAAAATAAAATATCATTTGCATGAAGTTCGTTACTTAGCATGTACAATCACTTTTCCCTCCTGTTTTATAACAACAGTAGGGAGTTTTAGTGGCTCGTACGCATGAGCCTTGCGTACGCAATGCAATTGCGGGTCGGAAGTGCGCACGCGTAGAACGTAATATTGAGTTTTGCGCATGCACCTTCCGACCCTCAAAGCTTTTATTTATGATCCACTAAAACTCTCTAATATCGCGAAAACGCTTATGCATAGTGCTTCAGGCGATTTCAAAATCCCTACAAGGATACACAACATTACAAGACTGAGATTGCGGAGAATCACGTTTATTATCCTTCAAATGTTCATCCAAAAAGACATCCACGCTATGAAATGAACGAGTAAGCCAAGAGAATGACATCTTAATACATATTTAGAAAATGTGCACAAAAACGTGATGAAGGAATCAGATTCATATAAAGGCAAGGCCATGTGTGCTGATCGTCTGCAATCGTATATTCACCTTGTAGCAGCTCGTTCAGTGTCTCCTGAACTCTAGGATAGTTTTCAGCGAACCTTTTCATTGACTTTACTCTGACAGTCCACCTTGTTGGGCAAAGCGGAAGAAGGTTATTTGGCGTTGGTCCGGCCTCTTCCGCCGCCTCGCGGACTGGAGGAATTGCAATAGATGAATAAATATCTTTGCGTTTCTTCGAAGCAAGAATTTCAATTGGAACGTCTTTCTCTGTACTGAAAGCATCGCTAATGATGTCGCAGCTACGGCTAGCTTCCTGTAACACGAGATCTAAGCTGTGGTTGCCACAACGCACATACGTGGACCTCGGCTCATAATGACTAATTTGTTTCTGCACGCCTGAGACACGGCCGGACATGTTGGCGACCCCCGTTAAAGCAATGGCCATGCAGTCTATGGAAATCAAGGCCAAGGTGCAAAATCATGTCTCTGATGGTTGCGTACAGCGTCTCAGCTCTGCTGTCTGGGACGTTGTACAGGCCAATGAAGTCTTCTCGGACGTCGAGCGACTTGCTTTCAAGCTACTATATACAGAGGGTAAACTGTTCCTCGACAGCTACAAATCAGCTGTGCCGTCAGCAATGATGCCGTAGAACGGGCTGGACCCCGCTGTATTGCGTGGCCCATGATCTCAACCAGCTCCTTCTGCACATCACCGCTTATTCACTTGTCCATTTTCGTCATTCATCTTTTCAGGGCGGGAGCATCCCCCGATCTTTCATGAAGCAAATCAAGCAAGTTTCCATCATCTTTTGTGCGTCCCCTTAGAGCTTGGCCTGTGCGGCAAAGGTAGCGAAGAGAGCTACCCGTAGTGCCACCCTAGCTCCTTCCTGTTGCTTGCTGCGCGACACGAATACCCCTCTGCCTCGACAGGCTGTGGTTAAGAGATTCTGTGAAACTGGCTCTTTTCATATGGCGTCTAAATATTTCTGTAGCTTTTTTTTTTTTCAAGTTGTTAAAGCCAGTCTTAACTAAGGGTAGCTCCACTGCACCATATTTGCATCTCCTTTCCTTGAAAAATAAGCTGCACTCATGGCACAACACCGCATCGCTCTTGCTGTCGTCAGAAAGCCATGGGAATCTTTCGAACCAATCTCGCTGACACGACCTGCTAGTTTTGTTTTGGGTCTGTAGTGAGAGCCTCAGCGGCTATTGACACTGACGTTTGATCTATAAGCCCAGCAATTTTAATATTGGGGATGGGGGCTGGGGGGGGGGGGGGGGGGGACAGTCGGAGTGGGGGGGCTCCTCCCCATCCTGGAAAAATCTTGGGGGGGGGGGGGCTCTGCCCCCCCCCCCCCCCCCCCCCGGTTTCGGAGTCCCTGTGCGCGTTGTTTGTGTGCTGGAGAATCGATAATGCGTTGTTTCTTGATATAATGTCTTCTTTTTTTTTTATGGCTTCTGAGATGTTTTTTTTTTTTTTTTGTGGATTGTCTTCTGCAATCTGTAGGGCCTGAGTGCAGCTGAGCGACGGGTGCTCTAATAACCACGTCCCACTAGAGCGACAGACAGCAACAAACGACAGCGATACACGACAACGAGCGACAGACGACACCGACACACAGGCTGTTTGTCGGAGTCCGCCGTCCCACCTGGCGGACACGGCGCAGAACACTGGGACAAGGAAACTTGTTTCCTAGTGGGACTGGAGTTGTCAACAAAACACTTAAAAATACACAGACAAACTGAGTCTGGCGACATGGTTTTCGTGCTTTGCTCTTCGGTCATAAAACGCGCCGACAAACACGGTGAAAGTGGAGACGGTTACTTTATTTCTTGATTAAAGCTTCCGCTTGTCTTCATTTTCCGTTGGCGACTTTCCGTAAACAGTCGTGACAATCGACACCAAACTTCTTCCGAACTAGAATACCCAAATCGTACCCTTTTTTGGGTCCTTCGAGGAATTCTAGGTGAGCGCCACGGAAATTCACGCCGATTTTGAGGATGTTTATAACTTCATATAACTAATGATCGAGGGCTGGTGTTTTTTTGGTGGACAATACGGCATCTCGATTATCACAGAACGTGATGACAAGTCTCTCGTCTGCCGGAATGGCTTGCCACGGAACGTCGTGTCCTACTTCGTGGTGAGCGGTCTTACTTTGGTCAGTCCTCGAACATGGGTATATCCATCCTGATGCAGGGGCGTAGATCTCGGCGTCTTGAAGCACCACCTCGCGCACCAAGTTTTCGCGAGCAAAACCAGCCACAGCAAATTCCCTTTCGCAACACGACCGCCCGGCGCCAGCAAGCAAGCCGCGCCCGCGACCACTACGAGCAATCGAGGGACCGGAACTGCGGGAACGAGGAGTGGCCGCCAAGGGCTTCTCTGAAGGTCGAGTGGCGGAGCGAGCCACGGGAAGAACGGGAGGAAGGGTAGAAAGGGGGAAGGGAGGCAACAGAAGGCACAAGCTGGCGAGGAGGAAAGGTTTGTCTCCGAGAGATGTTCCTCAGTTGGACTGCTTGCTGCCCTTCAAGTCCAACGACAGACAACAGCTCGTCCGTCGTCGATCGTTTGTCGGCGCTTGTCGGCGCTTGTCGGCGATTGTCGCGGGCGTTGGTTGTTGCAGTGGGACAGCATCGGCGACACGGAACTTTGTGGTGTCGTCGGACTAAAATCGGCATTTGTCGCTCTAGTGGGACGAGGCTATAACAAGTGTATCACTTTGCTGTTCTTCTGGGCTTCCTTGTTGCCCTGTCCTTGTTCCGTGTTGTGGGGTTAAGTGTCATAGAAAGGGGTGTAAGCGTGCTTCCCGGTCTTGAGCTCGGGGAATGCATCTCCTTGGGGTAGGTGTTTGTTGTAGGGTGCGTGCCCTTTCCCCCGGCGAACTGAGGCTGGACTGCTTTTTGTTTGGGGTTGTTGGTGCCAGCTCGAGGTCCACTGTGTGGGGCCTCCTCACTTTGGAGTAGGGAGAAGAGATTTGACGTCGGCAGCGCCGGCCATTGTTCGTAGTTGTTATAGAATCCTGTATAAAGAATCCTGTCGGCTTGGAGTGATTTCTTGTGAAGGATCCGATGGAGGTTTTGCAGGCGTTGCGGCGTTCCATTGCGGCCTGTTGGACAGCTTGTTCAGCCTGCTGTCTTCTACACTCTAAGAAAAAAGGGAGCGCGACTTAGTCCCTCAGGGGACTAAATGCGCTGCCACAACCATTAGTCCCCCGGGGACTAATGGGAAGGGGAGCAACTTTTGCGCCCCTCCCGATAGTCCCTCGAAGTTGAACACCCAGGTCTAACTTTTGCACCCTTGCATTTAGGCCACTGGGACTAAATGTTGCGCCCTTACCTTATTTATTACTAAATTGCGCCCATACAGACCTAGGGGGCGCAAGACAACGTCAAATTCGAAATTGGTAAAAAAATATGCCTGATTTTTTGTGAAAACAAGAATTAAAATGCCACCGGCCCGCTTAAGGCCGGTTCACACATGCAGCGAAGCGCTAATGTAGCGCTTCTCACGTGTCGTCCGCTACTTGTCGTCTGCCATGAGCAACAGTTTTGACGGTGCGATACAAAGCTGGTGAGCGCTCCCGTCAGCACGCGCTTAGCGCGAGGTCAGCGCTATGCTCGTAGCGCTCCGCTGCATGTGTGAACAGGCCTTTAACGTGCTGGCATTTTTAATAGAATAATGGCCTGTTCACACATGCAGCGGAGCGCTACAACCGTAGCGCTGACCTCGCGCTAAGCGCGTGCTGACGGGAGCGTTCACCAGCTTTGTATCGCACCGTCAAAACTGTTGCTCATGGCAGACGATAAGTAGCTGACGGCACGTGAGGAGCGCTACATCAGCGCTTCGCTGCATGTGAGAACCGACCTTTAAGGCCGGTTCTCACATGCAGCGAAGCGCTGATGTAGCGCTTCTCACGTGCCGTCAGCTACGTATTGTTTGCCATGAGCAACAGTTTTTACGGTGAGATACAAAGCTGGTGAATGCTTCCGTAAGCGCTACGCTTGTAGCGCTCCGCTGCATGTGTGAACAGGCCTTAAGAGGGCAAGTACACTGTCGTTTTCGTTGCTCAATTCACTCAGGAATTAACCAAGCTCAACACGTCTCTTAAAAAAACAATCAGTTAATCTGACAGTTCTTGCTTTCCTGACGATTTTCAGAACAACACCCTGAAGAACTACTTCGAAGCCTATAATCCCGAGCTCGTAGCTTTATCTTTGACAGCTACTACTGCTGATCAAGTGTCCGCGCAGCCAAGATGCATCCTACAACGACTAGTTGGCGCTTGCAGCAGTAGCGGACTTCGTGCATTACAAAAAGCTGGAAAGTAAAAAATAAAGAGAAACAAAGGGAAAATGAAGACAGATAATATGAACCATGTGAATACGTTAAAAGAGCAGAGCTACCTTTCGAGCAAAAATGAATCGACGAGATGCGGTGGAGCATGCCATTTCTAGCGTTCGAGACATGGGAACCAGGACTCGTAGCCGGTTGCCTGCGGGCCGCGTCTCAGCAAGTCGCGGGCCGCATGTGGCCCGCGGGTCGCGTGATTTGAGACCCCTGTCTTAGAACCAAGTGCCTTAGAACCTCTGAAAATATCTTACGACGAGAGGACACACTGGCGCCATCTATTGGGTAGCAGTGTAAACTTGGCGGTCCGGCATGTTTTCTATTTATCTCGCGCATTATCCTTTCTTTCTTGGCTCGAAAAACTTTTCGTCAACGTCATAAACGAGCCTTTCTTATAGGTATTACTCACATTTGACATCGGAAATCCCGCAAAAAATTCGCTCTTGTGAAATGCAGTTCCAGGGTCACCGCATAGATGGCGCCAGCGTGCTAGTGTGTTCTCTCGCCCTAAGAACTTTTAAGAGGTTTCAACAGGTCTTGTCTCTCTCGGTCGTACTCGGTTGCAAGTGTGTGAACGGGCCTTTATACACACCTGCTATGGAGTATGAACGTTTGTGTGTTTGCTCTTGCGAACCCAAAGAATTGTGCAAAATTCGTGGTGCACTTTTAGAGCGCAGCTCTTATAGGCGCCCGTTTCCGGCTCGAGCGCCGTCGCCGTCGGCGTAACCGCGCGGTGCATTATGGGACAGGTGACGTCACTGGTGATGTCACCGATGACGTCATCACGATGACGTCACAAGGACTATGAGTGGCGTCACGTGACGTCATCGTAATGACGTCATCGTCATCCTCACTGATGACGTCATTTGCGGAAAAATTTCCCCGCTAAATCTAGCGGAAAACGTTCCCTGCTAAATTTTTCGGAAAACAATTCCCCGCTAAATTTAGCAGAAAAAATTTCCCCGCTAAATTTAGCGGAAAAAATTTACCCGCTAAATCTAGTGGAAACAATTCCCTGCTAAAGTTAGGGGGAAACTTCCCCGCTAAATTCCCGCAAATTTACACGCGATGCTCTAACCAAAGATATGCATTTTCTGCGACTTGCGTTAGGCACACGTCGATCCACACCCATGTTAGTAGTGGGGGACTTTCCACCTCCTCCCCTAGTACCCTTCCCTCCTCCTCCTCAAGAGCTGCGCTCTAATTCGGTGTTACAGGGGACTGTAAACGTCTTTCATTTTTTTGGTGGGAGCTTTTAAATTTATAAAATATAAATAATCCTCAGCGAACATTGGAGAAAACAAATTGACCAACTGCTTTAATTCATCGGGCCAAGCGCGGCAATTTATGAAGTTATAATTTATAAGGTCAGTTTTTTATTCGAGCAGAAGTAGCGTTGTCACAAGCTTCTTTACCGCACATTCGATGCAAATTTAAAAAAAAAAATCACTTTGATTTGTTTGCATGGTGCCGTACGAATGCTCGTTAGCAACTGTCGAATCACACTTTGACGGAAGCGTCGTAATCGACAAGCACCATAGCCAAAATAAGTGTGCGGCTCCGTGCATTTGCAACACAACAGCGTGCGCGTGCAGAGCGCCCATCGTTCGACCATATTTAGCAAGGTTCGGTAACGCCATCTGATGTTCTGCGCCGTGTCGAAAACTTTGATCGCATTTTTTTTTTTAATTTGCAAATTGGCCGCGCATGAATATAGTGTACTTTTTTTTAGGATAATTAGAGCTCGTATATTGAGTTATGATCATCAAACGAGGATCTCAAGAGGCACTTTAGTGCCCCTTGAAGAAAACACTTTTTAATATGATTCACGTGCTAGCATTTAACCGTCTCCCGGATTTGCTCACGCATATCGGGTAAGCAAATGTGGGAACCGGTCGCTTTTGCAATGGGACCTCGCAGCTACACGCAGGGCCCCACGCTCCCGCCGGCTAATGACGCTTGTTTACTCGTAATTTTGTGACCGACTGTGGTTGTTTCAGCTGAAATTTAGAACCAACGAAGTCGGCGCCTGCGGAGCGGGAGCAGGGCCCCACCGGAGATGTGAAGAATAAAGTATACTATTGCTCGTTACATAGTATTCTATATGATAAATAATCCTACAGCAATAGCGATGGGATGTATCTGTACAAAGTTATTATTGTCAACAATAGCGGCTGTAGGCCTTTTCGTCAAACTCCACCTGCCATTTTTTTTTTCACAAAAACTGCGCAGCGCGCGTGCCTATTCAAGTCTTATCGGAGTGAAAACCCGCCCTTACATATGGGTGGACTCGCTTTTATCTTCGCCCTTGACAATAATTACGCATCCGACAAAAGAAAGATTGGGTTAGTGCTGATTTCTAAAAGATCGAAGCCCGTGTACAAAGGTGCCTCCTGACCTAAGACAACGAAAACGTGATCGGCCAAATGCACTGCGCACGCCAGCACAATTACAGTAAAATTTAATGGGATTAAATCTAACGTTTATGAGGGTCACGTATTAACAGAAGCCATAAGAGGAATACCCTGCTTAGAAGCTGGTGAGTGCGTCCACAGAGTTCATTCGAAAAACTTCGAGTGCAAAAATAAGGTCAACCGACGACAGCTTTTCGCGGTATTTCAATCAACGAGGTGGGCTTCAACAATGTCCCTCGACTCGGCCGTCTTATTCAAACCATATACAACGGCGAAGTGAAGGACTATGCAAAAAATTAAGTGTTCTTTTGGGCGTAGAAATAATATGCATTACCAAAAATTTGAATACACATGTCTTTGAAAATGGCTAGGTTGTAGGTAAATTATCCCGACAGAGATCTGTTCGATCACTAAGCAATTATAATTTTCCATCTGCAGCTTGTGTGCTCTTAAACTTCCTCGAATTTAAATTAAACGCCTCGTATACTTTTGTAATATACAACCGTTGTTTTCTACTCATAAAAAAAAAGCACGAATACAAACTCTAAGCAGCGGTTCCATGTGCTAAGGGGAGTGTTGATTCGTGAAGGTGTAGTGAATCAAGTCTGTCTAAAGTCTAGTCTGCGACCATAGACACAGTCATGAACACGAAAATTGTAGAGGAACCTAGGCGCATACAGTTTTATCCTCATTTATAAAAAAAAAAAAAAAAACGAACTTTTTTATATATTTGGTTGTATCGCCAGCTCTCCCGTTTCCCTTCTGTTTCTTCCTATACATTTCGAAACGGTTTCATTTTGTAAACTCATCTATGTAAGCACTTTTATTTTTTGTTTTCATTTTGCACTTTTTCCGTGAGCTGCTCGTTTTCAAAAGAGAGCACCGCCTTCGAACTGTGGACAAAGGGGAGTCCCAAATTGCGGAAGTCATAAAAACGAAAAACAAAACAAAGAAAAAAAACTTCCACCTGCGACAAAACAAACAAAAAACATTGTGAAGGTAGAAGCACTAAAAGTCAAATAGCCGGTCACGGGGAATATGTAAGAGCCGGAGCACAAAGGAGAAAGGTGATGAAAGTCCAAAAGAAAACAGACATTCCACGTAGACGCCCGTCTTCCCGCTTCGAGGTGGTCCGCACCAAGTGCAGCTGAAACTTTTGTATACCTTCAGCTATTTGTTCCTCAGTTGCACGTGAGCTTTCATCCTCTACAACGTGTCTAGTTTTGTTTTGTTTTTGTTTCTCCCATTTGTTACTTTTGCACATTCACTTTTGTCTTCATTATCGTCATTCTTCAAGAAAGCGAGTCTGATGTCATTTAGAACCCATTTCGAGGGCTTACTCGAAGCCGTACGCCAACGCTTGTGCGGGCATCATTTCAACTGTCGCTCGTCTGTCATGAGGCGGCCACTCAATGGCGGCACGACGACGGGGACACCTACGTGTGCCCGAATTTCACGGCTTCGGTGCCGCGGTGTTTTCCTCCACGGTGATTCAAATGCGGAATGAGAGCAAACGGAAAAGTTCAGGCGAACTTTCCTTCGTGTATTGTGCGCGTTCGTGAAGCGTGTGCGCCGGCTGCGCGCACGCGCGAACTGCGTTATTTCGGCATACGCCTCGGGAAAACATTGCAGCCACTTTTACTCGGACGGGGCACGGAGGATAGGCGGAAACGTGCTTCGACTAGAATGTCAGAGAGTTCATCGACCAAATATAAGTGACTGGTGTGCGCCTGGCTCGGAACGAGATCGGCTTTCCCTTCCTAATTTTCTATCAGCGGGGCAGGCCAACGCGCGGTCGGATAGCTACGTGGAACGGAATTACGGCGTGTTTGTAACAAAAATTTTCTTAAAGATTTATTTTATCATTATTACGCTTCTCGATATTATAGGTTTTCCCTTTTCCTTTTTTATGGGAGGGTTGCATGTTTCTGGCTGACTAGCACCACGCCTATACCCTCAGTCTCCCGACCATCCTCTCATAGCGGGGTCCACACGGGACCGTATGTTCTTGATTCTTCGTGTTAATAAACATTGCAGCAGCCGAATCCCTTTGTGGTGTGAATTTGTCTTTGCGTCATGTCTGCGTGCGATGTGGGAAATTATCTAACTCAGTGCGACAGAGTGTTGGTGCAGCTTATGGGACAGTTCACGGACCCAGTCCATGTTTGGGTCGCCGAGTTAGAACTCCACATCTGTCTCCCAATGTGGAGTATATAACTAGACAGTTTTAGTGGACCGTACGCTATAGCTTTGCGTACGCAAGGAAATTGCGGGTCGTGAGTGCGCATGTGCAGAACGCAATAGAAGGACTAGCGTATTGCGTACGCACGCAACGCTGGGGATTTTGCGTTGCGGGCTAGTGGGCTTTGCGGGATGCTCTCGAAAGATCTCGGGCCCAACGAAAGCTCCAGTTTCAAGATGGCGGTTACCTCGACTGACGCAGCAAGGGCGACGTGGTGTCTTCGAAGTTCTGTGTTACGTGAAATTGCGTGGTTTTCAGCTCGGTAATGTTTTCTGGGACCTACCGCCGTCGAATCAGATCGCCGTGCAGCTGAAGGAGTGCACAGTGAAAATGTTCTCCGCTCGCAATGTGCGTGAACGCTGCGATCTGCTCAACGCTAAGCCTATTCGCACAGTCCATCGCCGACGGACGAACGACTCTAAAAGAAATCGCCGAAGTTCTCGCTATGCACTGGACATCAGTAGGTCATGAATTTCATTCCGCGATTGCATTGATAAAAGGTGCCGTTTCCACGAGATGACTGACGGAGGCTCCGTGATCGAATTTGGCTACGTGCACTCGTACTCGTAGCCTCGGTACCCCGCAGAAAACCGCGCTTGACGAGGCCGCTGCGGCTTGGTTTAATTTGAAATGTAATAATTGGACACGTTTTATTTTCAATATTTATTTTTAGGAGCATGGTGGTGCTATAAGCACGCAAAATTCTACGGCTCTGGCAAATTGAATAGAGAAGATTTTTCGGGATGTTGACTCGGAAACGTAACGCACAACTAAATTCGGTCCGAGCAGGTCATTTTTAGCGTACACTATACTATTGCGTATTGCGTACGTAAGAGCCAGCAACGCTATACTAAAACTGTTTACTGACACTGGAGTTTCCGACTGCTATTGCGCAGGGATCTTCGCTGTTCAGTTCTGCAGGGTAGCGCCTTGGGCGACACGTTTGTGCCACAAAAACATTCACGTCGCAGACAGTTTTATGTCAGCGCAGACGTGGACGTTGTTGCCGGGTAAGAGCTTCCTTGAGTTAGTAGAACGATCTGAGTTATAATTCGTTGGGTAATCTGAATGCGGAGCGGGAGGATGGGACCCGCAGATTATTGGGTCAAAGTCTACTTTCCGGGGTCCCGTACGCAGCGGTGTGTTCTAAATTCAGCATGGCGACTGTTGTTGCGTAGCGCCATTGCATATGGCTATTTCAGTGGTCACAAATAGACAACTGGCGTGATTTTTCTGTTTTCACAAATACGATTCCGTTACTTCCCGAAGTGCACGTCCCACTTTTCGGAGAAGAAAGCAAGCGACTTGGAGACTTTCCCAGGGTTGTCTCTCGTCGTTGAGTCCCTGCAAGTATGCGCTCTTTGAAGGCAGTGAGCGGATTACGTAGCGAAGCGCTCGTCACACGCCGTGGTGCCGCCTGGTCGCCTGGACCTGCTTGGGCAAAGAAAAGAGCCACTGGCTTTTCCCGGCCAAGGGATCCGTCGAAGCGTGTTTAAAGATAAACCACTCTTGTTGGTTGTCTATGAATTGCGATAGCACTCGTCATGAGACTCACGACGCAGCTCACTGTGAATACGACGGCGCAATTTGAGTAAATACTTTACTTTATGAATGGTTTACGACGCAATCATTGACGTCAGCGCGACTGCAGCACGCCACTTCGAAATTGAGTGATTGCTTCGTCTCTGCGTAATCGTTTAATCTTCTGTCTCTGAAAGCTAAAACACTTCTTTAAAAAAAAAAAAAAAAAAATCACAACATTTCCACGTGGTGAATGATGTTGATTGGGGCGAAGCTCTGGTGGTGCTGATGATACTGATTTTATTGTTCATAGGTAGTGCTGATGGTGCTGATTTTTTTTATTGCTCACACGTAGTGCTGAGTTCCGGTTGCGTTTCGACTTCATTATTACTGCTTTATGGTCGGTGAAATGCAGAACCAGTGGTTCTTCTAGCGGATCAGCTTGGATCCGCTAGAAGCCGTGGGAACGCATCTCCACCGCTTAAAGGAGCGATGCAACAATTTTTGTACTTTGCGCAAATACCGCTTGGAACGGATCCCTGACATTAATGACCTATGAAACACGCGTTCGTTTTTCACCCCACGCAATAGAAGTCCCAGAAACAAAAATTAAAGAAAAACGAGCAGCGTTCACCCCCTCAACTCGCAGACAGAACAAGCGGCCACGTGATCTGGAGCCGATTATATGCCGCCAATGTTGATCATAGCCACGCGCTGGGGTTGGCAAAGCACAGAAAACGCGCTGAGTTCCAGACATTGTTATGGCTCGGCTATTGTCGTCGTTGCAGCGATTGGACACGGGCCACAACCCGAATGGTTCTCGAGCTAGTAATTATCACGAGCCCAAATCGAGTGCCCACGCAATGCTCGGGTCCAATCTATATGAACAGCATTCAAATATCGTCATATGGGTGTACTGCGATCCCCACCTTACGTCATCAAATTTTGCAAAGAAGAGATTTAATGAAAATGATCGCTTTTGTCCTTGAAATTACACCGCAACAAAGGAGTTTCTTGGCCAGTGGTGTTGCGTGCGAGTATCCTTGAGTCCCACTACTGCCAGTAAGCTCGTGTAAAGTGAAAAACATTCCAATTTAATATCGTTGCACCGCTCCTTTAAGTCAACGGTCCATGTCAGAAAGAGAATGTATGGTATGGAACGTGGTTATATACACATTTGAGCATTTGACCGCAGCTCCCTCTCGTCTATAAACGTTGAGCCAATGCATGCAAAGTTTAACGCGATTATATACGCATTTGACCGCAGCGCCTTCTCCTGTATATACGTTGAGCGGCTACATGCAACGTTTCATCCATGACAGACAGATGGATGACACATGGCCGAGTTTTTAAGGCGATGGACTAGAAATCCATTGGGGTCTCCCCGCACAGGTTCGAATCCTGTCGACTGCGCAAACATTTTTTCTTTTTTTAAGAAGACAGATGGAATGGCAATCGATGTGAGCACAGACGCGGGACGGATGGACAAGGCTAGACCCTAAAAAACCTCGCCCCTAAAAAAAAAAAAAAAAAAAAAAACGAGTTAGAGGATAAGTTTGTTTTATTTTTATCCCGTTAATCAGAACATCACTTTGGTTTTCCTCGAAGATGTAACTAAACGCGAGAAAACACGAAAAACAACCGAACAGTCGTCATACTTGGATCTTTGGGCCGCCGCAATTAAGCGCGTGTCGCTCGTGTGGGCAGCGCATGCAATTGCAAGCTTGCCACCAGCTGTGACGTCTTTTTCTGACTTTTTTGAATATAGCAAGAGTGCGCGTGCATAGGTTTGACAGGCGCTGAAGATGCGCGAGAGCGGAGATTCCGAAAACTCCGAATACGATGTCACGCGCGCCCCGGGAAGGAGGGACTTCAGTGTACTTTAAAAATCAATTTCTGTAGCCTCCGTGCACCAAATTCAAAAATAATCTCGATAATCATGATACTGGAGGCCACATGAAGAGGATTTAGGTGTTTTTCCTCCAATACAGAACCGCTTCAGTGTGACTTTAAAGGCACCATGATATGATTTTTCAACTTCTTCCTCCTTAGCTATCCTCCTGAGTTCAAGAACGAAATGAGAAATCACATGGTCGTGACGTGCTTGGGCATCGGAGGTGAGTTTAGAGGCGATGGCTCCAAGCATCCACCGTGCTTTTGAAACACACCGTGGAACATATCATTCTCAAGTGATGATAAATGCCGTCACGGAACTTATCATCATCATCAATTCCAGCGGCACTCATATTCTACACAAAGAAAAAGAGGCGGGTTGGATATTTGGGGTTCTGGTTTGAAACGCCTAGTGTTCGGTCTGTTCTGCTTCTGTATTGTGTTCTTTTACTGTGATCAAATATCCCGCACTTCAGAATAAAGCTGCCTTTGTGTGTTTCGTATTTACTTTTGAAAACAGTACGAGGGAAGGGTCAGTTGTACGGATTTTCATCCTTCCGAAGCTCTTTTCGAAATATTAACAAGTGGCATAATTTGGGTGACCAGACGTCCCGTTTTGGCCGGGACAGTCCCGTTTTTGAGGTCCACTTTGTGGGAGCCACTGGTTTCCCTCCCCCGAGAAGGCGTAAGCCGCGGACGTGCCGGCCGGAGTTGTCTGGCTTCGAGCCAGTGTTGGACAAAATACTCGATAAAAGTAATTAAGTTAAGTTACTAAATACCTGCTTCATAAAGTATTTAAAATACTACTCAAGTTACTTTCCCTGTAAAGTATCTTGAGTAGAGTACAAATACTTAGAAATGTAATTCAGTTACTTTTGAAGATACTTCCGCATTGCGTAATTTAAATCGACGTCAGTGACAAACACAATTATACGGTTGCGCAAATCCGGTTTACCAGAATGGTTTATTTGCGCGAACCAACACAAAACAAAAAAAAAGAACATCGTAAGGCTATTTAATGCAGTCCAACTATAAGGATCAGGATATTGTCACGAATGACAAAATGATGAGGCGGCGAATAACTGAAGAAACTAAACGTCTAATGTGGCGAACTTATGCCCAAAACAAAATAGAAGTAAGTTAGCGTCGCAGGCGTCGATGTCGGCGGAACAGCAGGATCGAGCGCTGGACGAGACTGGCACCGAACCAAAAAAAGAAAAAATTGGCTTGCTTTCTCAACAGGTGACCGGTCGCTTAGCTGTAGATGAGAAATTTAGCCAGTGCAGTACAACCGCTAACCCGGGGGTTTTAACGTGCATCACGCAGTAGTGATTACACGAACGCGTGCCGGTGCGAAACTTATCCAGATCAAAAGGGGCGGGGGCAGTGGGGATCGAACCAAAGAGGTTCCCAGCGCAAGCTTTCGCTACCGCCACGCGGAGCACCTTTTGTACCCGCGTGGGTTTCTCGAAAATTCGGCGTAGAACGTTCCTGGCGTAGAATATTCGTAACTCGATCACACGACAAGGTTCTCGAACTTACGAGAATGTCAAGTTGAAAGAATAAATAAAAGAGGAGTCCGCTCCCTGGAATCGAACCCGGAAGCTCCGCGCGAACCATTCGGCCTCGCGCTCGTTCGGCGACGCGCGTGGCAATATCACTGATACACGTTACAAAACATTTCTGGGACATAAATAAAGAGGTCGCTTTAGCTATACACCGACACGCGGGCTTGACGTCACGGAGCTGCGGCGGCGCTGCGATCGCGCCGGAGCCGGGGGGTGTGGGCAAAAGCGCGCACGTTTCGCATGGGCGTCATAGCATTTCAGCATGCCGCGAAGCTTTGTTGCCGTTAATTGCACCGAAATGTACAAGAAAAGTAGCGGAGTGAGTTTCCACAAGTTCCCGGCAGACTCTGAAAGGCATAAAAGGTGGATAATATTCGTGGATCGAAAAGAATCGTCGCCTTGCGCGAACGACCGTTTGTGCGGCAAACACTTTCTTGAAGGAAAGTGCGGCTTCCATTTCAATCTCCGTCCCGAGGCTTGCTTATGTGCAGGGAAAGCGTTGCCTGATCAAGACCACCGGGATTTTGTTCCCATGCTGTTCGCGCACAAAGCATCGGCCAAGCGCTCGTCGGAGGCTCGCTACGCCCGTGCTACCCACCACAAGAGGATCGGCGACAGAACGGCAGTGTTGTAGGCGTTACTGAAAAAAAGTAACGAAATACGTTACTTTGTTACTTGCAAATAAAAGGTACGCGTTACCGAGCTACGTTGCCTAAAAATAAAAGGAACCCGTTACCGCTACCGATAAAAAGTAACGCACGTTACTTCTGCGTTACTTTTTTTTTAAATTACGAATTAACACATTTTACGGTTTTGACGATACAGGTCATATATCAAGAAACATTATGTTCGTGCAGAAACTGAACATAATTACTTTATCTCGTTTTACGATTTCACCTAAATACTCACGAGAAAAAACGCAAAGAAAAACATGGCTTGACGCCTAAAACACGGAAAAAATTGAAGTGTAATTTCTTTAAGACTTGATAAGTAGTAACGAGTAACGTAACTACGTTACTTGAAATAGTAACGTAAGTACGTTACCCGTTACTGTGTCGAAAACGTAATGAGTAGGTTACTACGTTATTGAAAAAAGTAACGCGTTACCAACAACGCCGTTACTTGTAACGTGTTACCGCCAAGACTGCAGAACGGACAAAGCGTTACTGCTTGTCATGCCTTGTGGTCATGAGGGTAGGAAAAATATCATACCTTGACTCGAAGACGCTGTGTGTATTTAATCAATTAATGAATACACACACTTCCGCAGACCAACAGACTGCTAATCCCGCCGGCAGTGCGGAAACCGACTTGAAGTAATCGTAGGCCTTGAGAGACTTGTACGCCACCGTGTCGGCCGTGAACTGGCTTGGCGAAAAAACTAAATAAACGACGACATGAGCCGTCGACTTCGGTGGCAGCAACTTTACGTCGGAAGTCCAGCAGGCCTTGTTTACGGCGTACGGATCATCGAAGGCAACGCCGTCCACGCACAGTTTGTTTCGATACCGCTGCCGTTGAGGCTCGGGCAGCGAGCTCAAATAGTCGGGCATAGCATACGACATGCGTTGTCAGGAAATACGACGCACAAATAAAGATACAAGCGTCCCTACAACGTCAACAACGAGCGCACGCCATAGAACGCAATGGCGAAAACACGGAGAGCCGGGCTGCTTTTGCCCACATAGCTACCGCGCATGCGCGGCCTTCCGGCTTGTTGGTAAACAGAGTCGCTCCGCGTGTCGGTCTATAGTGACATCGCTGAATATCACGTCCTGCGGCGCACCTTAGACGCAGCGTTTAACTACAATCCATATTCCCTATATGGGGAGTTTACTATAAACGAACTTGGCATACGGATATGAGTGAACGGATAACGAAGAGAACCCACATAAAAGCCATCGGCAGTGGTCGCACCTTCTTCAAGTTGGTTGCGTTCAGAAAGGCACTCAGCTTTGGGGGGCACTTTTGTTGGGATTTCGAGAGATCATCACACTTTTAGTTCGTTTCCTGTCCTGTTCTCCGCTTATCAATTTTCGCGAAAGCAATAAGAGACGGACTGACGACAAAAATAAAATAAACAAAAGGAAGCCTAGACGTTTTGCGGTAGGGAGGTCAAAAATACAACAAGTAAAACAAAAATGCCTTCTTTTTTTCCTATCCACTTCTCTTCTTTTTTTTTTATTAGTTATTTTCTTGACAGTCAAGTCTGCATTGTTGTCGTAGCTCGTTTCCCGGTCTGCGCCGCGCCTCAGTGTCCAATCCTAACTTCCGTGAAACCACCCCTTTTGTTTGAGGATTTTTTGGGAGAATCTCTGGAAACAAAAAGCGCCTTTGGGAAGGCGAGGGGAAAATCTTCATTGCACGAACTTCGGGGTAAAATATGAGTCACAATCGTCACAAAAGCGATCTTTTCAAGTGCTCAATATAAGTCACCGTAGCTTATCGGAGCTAGCAACAGGATTTGGTTGCTCGAAAGAATGTTCGCGTTTCCTCGTGCCACGCCCACGCCACTTCATACCGAAAAACTCGGAAAATGGCGGAATGTCAAAAATGTATTTGAGATAATGAGTACAAGATACTCAGAAATGTATTTAAGATAGAGTATTAAATACTCTCGATCAAAACTATTTGCAAGATACCAAGATACTTCAAAAAGTATTTAAGATACAGTATCTTGAGTAGAGTATTTGAGATAGGCACAAGTCTGCTTCGAGCTGGCTCGTCCCGTATCGTGTTGGAGAGACTACGTCACCATGCTGACCTACTCTCTCGCACTCCTCCGCGCGTCTCCCCGATTTCGGTGGAACAGCGAGACCGCGCGAGAGAGAGTCGGGCCTGCCCTCCGAGTGGACGGCCGTGTGGTCGGGGAGTCCTGGATTGGACTCCGGGCAACGGGTTGAGTCGCGGCGCGAGCTCGTCCGACCGGCGATGACTCCACGCTAGCGATTCCCCTGGCTCTGACAGTCGGCGTCCCCACTACCTGTGGACGTCCGTCTGCCGAGAGCCCTGGCCCCGAACTCCTGCGACGACGGGTAGCGGCGTGAGCTCGTCCGACCGGTGATGACTCCGCTCGCAATTACCCCTTTGGCTCTCAGGTCGGCGGGCGCTGCGGGCACACTGTGTCTACGGCTCGCTTGACCGCAGTGTCTTGTTGGGGACCTCTGGTACTCAATAAACGCTGTTGGATACCGGGATCGATCGTTGTTGGCATGGCGTTGGCCGAACCCGGCGCGGCGACCGCCCTCGCTGGTAGTAGCCGTCGGCCGCGCGGTGGGACGGGCATCGGATTCCCACTTAGAGCACCGGTCCCCAGACGTGAAGGTGCGTAATCCTTCCCTCCTTTTTATTCCCACAAAATGGCGCCCAACGTGGGGCCATGGCACCTATTGTTGTCGTGGCAGCGCTCCGCTAGGGATGCGTGCAGCTCGAAGCCCCTATGGAGTTAGTTGTTTTCGCAGTCCCTGGCCCGGCTCCTGGTGCAGCCACCGCTGGCAGCGGAGAGTCGCCGGCTCAGTTCCCGGCGACTTCAGTTTGCGTACGCAGGGTGCCCTCTAATTCTGTTAGTAGCACCGAGTGGCCTGCCTTCCAACTTGAGCCTCCCACCCTGCGGTAGGCCGGTTAATGTACGCAGACAGCCGAGTCCAGATATCATGAGGACCCGGCAAAAACCTGTTTTCGGGGACTATTGCTTCCCCTCGGTGGCAGTGTGTCGACCGAGAACAATGATCTCTCCCTTCGACCTTGCCATACTGGGGGTCTGGAGAGGGCGAGAAGATGTTTGCGGGGTGCTGCGTGGGCTCTTCTTTCCGTCATTCAGGAAGATGCTCGTGCCCCCCCCTTTCCCTGCCATCCCCTCTACGTGCGACGGCGGGGGGCACCCCGAGCGGCTGGGCGGGACCTGCCGGATGTGCGTCATCGCTGACGCTGACAGGAGTTTGCGCAGCCGACGGCGGCCAGGAGCTGCGGACGGGGAAGGCTGACTTCCGGCTGAGGCAAGATGGCCGCTGTCGTCCTTCTGTCGTCGGACCTCACCGAGGCGACCAGCTGAACCAGGCTTCCTGATGCGGGCCTAGTCACGAACGTCACCTGATGCCGACCCCGAGGTGCGCCTTCGACTCCGGTGGCCGGCGTTTCCCTTGCCGCTGGTCTCCTGCACCCATGGGCGGACTTCTACGCGCGTCACCGTGACTGCTTCGACGGAGGTCGGCCCACAACGAACGAGTCGACGACGTGCAGCGTGAGCCGAGCGGCGTTCCCAGTGAGTGGCGATCTGTGTTGCGGAAGAACTTCGCGTCGAACCGTTCGTTCGTCCGACATCGAGGAACTTTGCTTGGCTTCGTTCGACGACATCGGAGTGCATCGCCCCACTGCGTCGTGAACTCAGGTGCGTTGAACATTTACGGTGGCGGTTCCGGGGGCTGCCGGGGCCCCCGAATCAAGATCTTGTATTTGTAAGCGCGACTGGCACCCGTGCTGTCAGCGTGCAGGTTTTGTGTTTTGGGGGTTTGAGAGCCGGCGCCCCTTTCTCTGAAAGGGGTGCCAAATGTTTTCAGGAGGGGGGGATTGTGGGAGCCACTGGTTTCCCTCCCCCGAGAAGGCGTAAGCCGCGGACGTGCCGGCCGGAGTTGTCTGGCTTCGAGCTGGCTCGTCCCGTATCGTGTTGGAGAGACTACGTCACCATGCTGACCTACTCTCTCGCACTCCTCCGCGCGTCTCCCGTTTCGGGCGGACCAGGGAGATCGCGCCAGAGAGAGTCGGGCCTGCCCTCCGAGTGGACGGCCGTGTTGTCGGGGAGTCCTGGATTGGACTCCGGGCGACGGGTCGAGTCGCGGCGTGAGCTCGTCCGACCGGCGATGACTCCACGCTCGTGATTCCCCTGGCTCTGACAGTCGGCGTCCCCACTACCTGTGGACGTCCGGCTGCCGAGAGCCCTGGCCCCGAACTCCTGCGACGACGGGTAGCGGCGTGAGCTCGTCCGACCGGCGATGACTCCGCTCGCAATTACCCCTTTGGCTCTCAGGTCGGCGGGCGCTGCAGGCACACTGTGTCTACGGCTCGCTTGACCACAGTGTCTTGTTGGGGACCTCTGGTACTCAATAAACGCTGTTGGATACCGGGATCATCGTTGTTGGCATGGCGTTGGCCGAACCCGGCGCGGCGACCGCCCTCGCTGGTAGCCGTCGGCCGCGCGGTGGGACGGGCAGCGGATTTCCCCTTTGAGCACCGGTCCCCAGACGTAAAGGTGCGTAATCCTTACCTCCCCTCCTTTATTCCCACAACTTCTGCCGTCCCGTTTTTTTATCCCAATATAGAATCATGTCCCGTTTTCGCAAGAGTACATAGTTTCGAAATTGGCACCAAGCGAGCAGAGGCAAACAGAAACTGTGCCTATTCGTTACAAGTATATTTTACAAAAAATAACCGTAGGTACCTTAAAATATTTACCCAGAGAGTAAAATTTATAACTGTTCTTGCCCACAAACACATTTTCTCTCGTGAAGACGTGTGTGTAGAAATATATTTTTGAGCTACTCGATATAGCACGTATGTAGAATCATGTAGATGTACCACGCATGTAGAATTTCATTAAATGTTTTCTCCCAATCTCAAACTATAGTACCCCCCCCCCCCCCCCTTTTCTGTTGGGATGTCCCGTTTTCTACCTTGAGGAATACAGTCACCCTAGGCATATTGTACACAAACATGTCGCGCATCTGGGGATTGAAAAAGAGAATGTAACGTGTTTTTTATGTGTGAGAAGAATTGTCAATAAAGGCTTCAAAATCATTGATTTTTGTCTTGGCTATTGTGGTTATATATATACGCCAGTGTTGCCAAATGGTCCCACCAAAAAACCGACAAACGACTGGAAGGAATAGCCCAAATATAGCCACAGCCGTAATATATATATATATATGTGTGTGTGTGTGTGAAGCACAGTAGTTTGAGAACAATGGACCGGGAAAATGTAATAAGTCAAAGATTCGTACTAGCGGAGTTGCTATGCTAGGAGTTTATTGTATGTGCTTCTGTACACGCTGCGTCCTTTTCCTCATTTTACCCACTCATATGCAAGATCCGTTAATATTATCTATTTATTTTTTTTTCATTGAAAGGCGAAGCAAATCTGTGCCTTTCGCACAATGCTGTCCTGCTGCACAGAACGTTACTCGGTCTTGACCCTAGGCTTGTGTATTTATTTTAATTTTTTATTTTAATGTTTAATCTTTTCAATTTGTATTTTTAATTCACTGTCCGGTACGACGACGTCTTTGCAACTATCCGGTGGCATTTCACTCCCCCCCCCTCCCCCGCGCCCCCCTGCCCCGCGATCTGCCTCCTTGCTCCCCTCTCCCCTCTCTTCCACGGCGTGCGGCGCCCGAGGGGAGGCGGAGTGACCGTCGCGGAGAGCGGACGCCCACATCGGCTTAGCCTTACGGGCAATTAGTACCGAAGATGTCGTTCCAGAGCCTGTGCCGTCCGTTTATGACCTATTGTATCCACCGCAGTGTCGGAGATCTCATATACGCCTCTTTAGCTTGGAAACCCGCCGCCCTACCGTGGGAGCGCGCTCAAGTCAAATTTTGTTTTTAACTTCTGAGTGTTTCATTTTGTTTGAATATGTTCGCTTTTTTCATATGTCCTTTTACTTTTATTTTTCCTGACGTCACTTCCTTCTCGCCCCATTGGCCGCTTACTGCTCTGCGCAATCTGATGCCCTCACATGTATGGCATCTCCTGACGAAGCCGAGCCTCTCGGCGAAACTGTCGTAATACATACAATAAACTCCTAGCATAGCAACTCCGCAAGTACGGATCTCTGACTTATATATATATATATATATATATATATATATATATATTACGGCTGTGGCTATATTTGGGCTATTCCTTCCAGTCGTTTGTCGGTTTTTTGGTGGGACCATTTGGCAACACTGGCGTCTGCTTTGAACCAACGCCTGAACCGGCACCATTTTCGTGCGAGCCATGGCAGGGCCAACGTTGGGCAGAAATCCGTTGCTCAAAATACGGCCGTAAATTCATTTTTTTCATTTTTTTGTTTACGACGTTGGCGTCAGTGCGATGCCATCTTGCTTTACTATGGATTGTACGAACAGCGTTGCGAAAGGAAAGAAGCTTCTTAGTGTCCCGACGGGAAGAGAAAATCTTCAGCGACAAAGAAAGTGACTCCTTCAGCTCCACAGGATCGGTCGGAAAAATCTCGACTGCCTTCGAGGGAAATGAGCGTATTTGATGGGTGGTTAAATGCACGAGGCGTGTAAATAGCGGATATCACATTCCTCCGTGCGCATGTGCTCAGTTGCAGGAAGTATTCAATTTTTATAAAATGTGTACGAAGTACACCAAGCTGCTCGTTTGGCAAAACGATCGGTAATGCCAAAAATTACCGAAAAGACCTGAGTATGCAGGCGCTGTGCTATAGACGCGTTGTGCTAGGCGCGACGGCGTCCATGGCTTTCCGATTTGCTTTCTTTTCACGAGTACCCGCGAAAGGAAAGCAAACCTGAAAGCCATGTGCCTTTGCCTTTTCTGAACACAAGTCCTGATATAGAGTATAGAAAGTTTTAGTAGAGTGTACGCTAAGGATTGCGGGCCTTGCGGGCACGTGCTCAATCCATGCTCAAAGCGGCGGAACGAGCTCCCGCTAGCAACGCACGGTACTTGCCAAGAAGAGATGCATCCTATCGTCTGCCTGATCTCAGCACTTGGTGCAATAAACTGGTAAACGTAATAAATTTGTGCAGTGCGTGTTGATGACCCAAAATACTCGGGACTACATTGGCATCTTTCAAAAATCGCCTGCGTTGAGCGGAATTGGAGAAAGCTTGCCTAAACACCCGAGCAACTCCAACTCTGCACTGTTAGCAAGTCCCGTGTATTTTGTGAATATCTGGGGTCGAAAACACGCAATTTACACAAATTACCATAAATTTACACGTTGAGTAACGGATAACTCGTTCACAAATCATGCGAGGTTGTAAAAAACGTGTTTTGGTTCGGTCATACACGCACAACCGTGTAGCCGACCTCGAAAACACGCATCACCCCCGGCGACGACCGCAGCATTGCCGGCTATCGAAGCACCGGAATGCTTGGGGACACACTTAGAAAGGACCGTTGAGACTAGGGGTGTCGCGAACCGGCCGAGGTTCGAGTTCGACCAGGTTCGACTTTTTCGAACTTTTAGTAGAAAATTCGACGAACCTTGTATTGAGGTTCGACTCGTGTGCGCATGCGCGACAGGCTGGCCAGTTGGCTTCGGATTGGATGGTGATGGCTAAGGGATGAATTAAGGGCAGCGCTGATTGGTTATTTCAGTTAATACAGTACAAAAAACTTAAATTATTAACTTCTTCAGTGATTAGAATTAGCTTCTTTTAATTGCAACTGTTTATAAAATAAAATAACCCTTTTCATAAAAAAAAATTCTCCAAACCTAGACGTGCTTGTATCAAGGTCTGGCCACACTGTCCACAAAGTCGAACCGGTCGAATCTGGTGAAAAGTTCGAAGGTTTGTCGAACCGGTTCGACCCGGTCGAACCCCGAAAGTTCGACCTAAAAATCTGGTTCGACAAAAGTTCGCGACACCCCTAGTTGAGACAAATACCGCGGAAAGAAACATGTCTCGGAGACGGATATGCACCAAAAGCAATTGCGCCAGGTCGCAGGACGTTGGCAAAACCCGCGCTTACCGTGCTCGCTGCCATTTTCTGGTCGATGGCAATGCGGCTTCCCTCATGTCGCCCATGATTGTATTTGGTTTTGGGGTCTTGATAATAGTTTCTTACACACCACAAATAAAGTTATGGGTCTAATTATTCGTTTTAAACAGTTAACGTGGATATAAAAAGCGTGTCCTCGATCTGAACACGTGACATCGCAGTTGGTTTCATTTTGGCTTCAACCTTCAACTGCAAGCGATCTGGCCACGGCGCAAGCGCAACGCCGATGTACGCTGGAAGCTAGAGCCGGTTTGCTTTCGTTGTTTTTGTTTGACCGGAGAAAATCTGGCATGAACGCATGGCGCCGCTATTGTTTTGGTTTGACAGGACGCGAGAAGCTTCGCATAGAGCTTCGCAGTTTGCGAGCACATAGCGAAGACGTGACTGGAGAAGTGCCCCTGTGATGTTCCCGGAAGACGGAAAGTATCATTCGTTATCGTCGTGTGTGCTTTGAAAGCGAAGGGAGTCACAGGGTCCACGAGTGCGCAACCACAAGCCAAGGTTCACGACAGCGCTACGTTGGACTTCGGCAATCTCGTTCTGTTTGGGGCAACACGGCGATGCAAGAAAGAGCCGAAACGTTCGTGGTGTGTGGTGCGGTGCTTGGGAATAGAAACCCACACTTACACGACCTCAAATTGGTTCTTGTGGAGTAGAGGTTCAACGGGTTCAGTCCCGTCGTCGTCAGCTGATCCGGTCCAGCTGGTCCGGGAGGACGCAGCGAGCGTTTTTAAAAGTAAATCTTCCTTCGTTCCGTTTCAAAATGTGGAAGATTCCCGACGCATACCGTGAGTAAAACGCTCCGGGCGTTTTCAACAAAATTATGTCGTTTTAATTAAACAATGGGCTTCAGATTGTTGTCCTAAATCTGCCGTTTTTATGCTTCGTGTTGTTGGACTGCATTTGCACAGCGACGTGTTTGCACAGCGACGCACACCGCTCGAGTAGATGATTCGGTCCTGCAAACGACCGGTTATACAGAATTTCAGGGAAAACTTACGTCACCACCGATATTTTCCTGTAAATCTCGTAGTGACTCGTGTGAGTTTGTTGCGCTCATCATGCGGTGTGAATAAATTAGGGCAAGATTTCCTACCTGCCCACAGATGACGTGAACTGAGACCATTTTTTACGTAGTGAACATAGTGCCTTTTTCTTTACTTTGGGAAGAGGCGTTGGTGCATTTATTATGGTACAATCTTTGAGAGTTGAGAAATTAGGAGAGCGAGAAAAGCTTTCCCGACTTTGTATTCTTTCTCTCTGGCACTGCCCCTAGTTTCAAGTTGCAGTTTCAGTAGACATACCTACTAGCAGGTACAAACTGCTCTAAAGCAGGCGAAAGACTGGTAAGTCAGGACGGTGCGGACTCCGTGTTTTGCGCTTTTCGCAAGGGGACTGGGTAAAGGCTTTTGCGAGGTATGCAAACGATTTTGTTATGCCCGTCGTTTGCGTCTCCAGCAAAACGAATAAGATGATCTACAAAGGCACAATCACAAACCAAGATTTACGATAACAGTGCGTTCGCTTCGGTGGTCCGTGTAGTTGTATTATACCCTGCTCTCTGCAACACCGTGTCATGACGAAGAGCTGGAACGGTCGCGGTTTGTGCTGGGCTACCGGTTGACAGAAACCCGCATCGCCCGCATCGGCATCGAGTGCACTTAGGCTGTTGATGCTCAAGCCTTTCATCCGCGGCTTGTCGCCAGCTGATCCTGCTACTCGACGGTGAGGAAGCGGCGCGAGTCACCTCTGAAGTAAATGTAAATCCTCGTTCATCCAGTTATGCGGTGTCAAAGTGTGGAAGATGTCCAACGTGTACTGAGGGCGGGAACTACGAGCGGTTTGCCTTGCTTTTATAACCGAAACCAGAGCAGCGAGATAACTGCCTTGCGTACTCCAAAATGACGGAAACAATAAGTTTCAACAGGTCGAGCACGTCACCGCGGATGTAGGCGAGACGGTGCACACTGTTTAAACGCTTGCAGTATCCACGAGTGCTACCAGAAAAACGACAAGAGAAGGAGCTCGCGATTCAACAGAATGCAGTGCCACGGGCCCGTGACGGGTAATGGCGGTATTAAAAAAAAAAGAAAAACGCATCAGTGCCACATTAGTGATCACGAATAACACCGGTCACAAACTCCCAAGCCCCAGCGCTCCACTCGACACCGACACTACATACGACAACAAAGTGCATCATAACGCCCCAAAAGTGAAGGCTTCTGCTCCCGTACGCGTAGTACAACTAGCGGAAGTGAAGTGTTGGGCGGATGTCCTTCACAAATACTTATATAAAAAATGTTTTGCGCGAGGATAATTTCCATTGATTATTGAATACATAATTTATTTATTTATTTATTTACACACCCTCAAGGCCCTGGGGGCGTTACAGAGGGGAGTGAGTAAAAAAAAAAAATAAAAGCAATAGAAGACATGATAGGTCACGGGTCACTTACGCAAACATAATTAGTAACAGCACTTTTAAACACATCTAACGAGGGTAATAATTAATGATGCCGGAAGGTGGTTCCACTCTGATGATGTCCTAGGAATGAAAAAATCGTGGTAGGCTGAGGTTCGAGAATGAGGAACGCCGACTTTGTACAGATGATCAATGCGTGGAGAAACGTAAGCTGGGACGAGAAAGAGCTTCTCTTTAAGAATGGGGTTAGAATTGTATATTTTATAGAAAAGACATAGAACAGTTACGGCGCAAAGAAAGCGGTGGCAAGAAGAGAAGAGATTTCATGGATGATGCACTAGCTGTACGGTGATAATTATTAAGTATGAAACGACCGCCGTGGTTCTGAACTGACTCGAGATGAGAAGTGAGCGTCGTCTGACCAGGATCCCAGATTGAAGCTGCATACTCTAATTTTGAGCGAACCAGATCACGTGGCCGCTTGTGCCCCTAATGATAAAATCCTAATAATTTGTTTTTGGGGTCTTGATAATAGTTTCTTACACACCACAAATAAAGTTATGGGTCTAATTATTCGTTTTAAACAGTTAACGTGGATATAAAAAGCGTGTCCTCGATCTGAACACGTGACATCGCAGTTGGTTTCGTTTTGGCTTCAACCTTCAACTGCAAGCGATCTGGCCACGGCGCAAGCGCAACGCCGATGTACGCTGGAAGCTAGAGCCGGTTTGCTTTCGTTGTTTTTGTTTGACCGGAGAAAATCTGGCATGAACGCATGGCGCCGCTATTGTTTTGGTTTGACAGGACGCGAGAAGCTTCGCATAGAGCTTCGCAGTTTGCGAGCACATAGCGAAGACGTGACTGGAGAAGTGCCCCTGTGATGTTCCGGAAGACGGAAAGTATCATTCGTTATCGTCGTGTGTGCTTTGAAAGCGAAGGGAGTCACAGGGTCCACGAGTGCGCAACCACAAGCCAAGGTTCACGACAGCGCTACGTTGACTTCGGCAATCTCGTTCTGTTTGGGGCAACACGGCGATGCAAGAAAGAGCCGAAACGTTCGTGGTGTGTGGTGCGGTGCTTGGGAATAGAAACCCACACTTACACGACCTCAAATTGGTTCTTGTGGAGTAGAGGTTCAACGGGTTCAGTCCCGTCGTCGTCAGCTAATCCGGTCCAGCTGGTCCGGGAGGACGCAGCGAGCGTTTTTAAAAGTAAATCTTCCTTCGTTCCGTTTCAAAATGTGGAAGATTCCCGACGCATACCGTGAGTAAAACGCTCCGGGCGTTTTCAACAAAATTATGTCGTTTTAATTAAACAATGGGCTTCAGATTGTTGTCCTAAATCTGCCGTTTTTATGCTTCGTGTTGTTGGACTGCATTTGCACAGCGACGTGTTTGCACAGCGACGCACACCGCTCGAGTAGATGATTCGGTCCTGCAAACGACCGGTTATACAGAATTTCAGGAAAACTTACGTCACCACAGATATTTTCCTGTAAATCTCGTGTGACTCGTGTGAGTTTGTTGCGCTCATCATGCGGTGTGAATAAATTAGGGCAAGATTTCCTACCTGCCCACAGATACGTGAACTGAGACCATTTTTTACGTAGTGAACATAGTGCCTTTTCTTTACTTTGGGAAGAGGCGTTGGTGCATTTATTATGGTACAATCTTTGAGAGTTGAGAAATTGGGAGAGCGAAAAAGCTTTTCCGACTTTGTATTATTTCTCTCTGGCACTGCCCCTAGTTTCAAGTTGCAGTTTCAGTAGACATACCTACTAGCAGGTACAAACTGCTCTAAAGCAGGTGAAAGACTGGTAAGTCAGGACGGTGCGGACTCCGTGTTTTGCGCTTTTCGCAAGGGGACAGGGTAAATGCTTTTGCGAGGTATGCGGAATATGCAAACGATTTTGTTATGCCCGTCGTTTGCGTCTCCAGCAAAACGAATAAGATGATCTACAAAGGCACAATCACAAGCCAAGATTTACGATAACAGTGCGTTCGCTTCGGTGGTCCGTGTAGTTGTATTATACCCTGCTCTCTGCAACACCGTGTCATGACGAAGAGCTGGAACGGTCAGGGTTTGTGCTGGGCTACCGGTTGACAGAAACCCGTATCGCCCGGATCGGCACCGAGTGCACTTGGGCTGTTGATGCTCAAGCGTTTCATCCGCGGCTTGTCGCCAGCTGCTGATCCTGCTACTCGACGGTGAGGAAGCGGCGCGAGTGACCTCTGAAGTAAATGTAAATCCTCGTTCATCGAGTTATGTGGTGTCAAAGTGTGGAAGATAACTGCCTTGCGTACTCCAAAATGACGGAAACAATAAGTTTCAACAGGTCGAGCACGTCACCGCGGATGTAGGCGAGACGGTGCACACTGTTTAAACGCTTGCAGTATCCACGAGTGCTACCAGAAAAACGACAACAGAGAAGGAGCTCGCGATTCAACATAATGTAGTGCCACGGGCCCGTGAATTTTCAATGTTCGGGGTAATGGCGGTATAAAAAAAAAAAAAAAAAAAAAAAAACGCGTCAGCGCCTACATTAGTGATCACGAATAACACCGGTCACAAACTCCCAAGTCCCACCGCTCCACTCGACACCGACACGACATACGACAACAAACTGCATCAAAACGCCCCAAAAGTGAAGGCGTCTGCTCCCGTACGCATACCACAACTAGCGGAAGTGAAGTGTTGGGCGGATGTCCTTCACAAATACTTATATAAAAAATGCTTTGCGCAAGGATAATTTCCATTGATTATTGAATGCATAATGATAAAATCCTAATAATTTGTTTTTTTTTCTATCTGATTTAAGCTAGTCGTACTGCTCATAACACTGGTCGAGCATGAAAATAACAAAATTTTTAACTTTTTCATGGCCGGTTTATGATTTATTGTTAATACATCGTTGTTTTTCGCAACGGATTAATTTTACAGATTTTGCCTCCACACTTTTTAAATGCAAGCAGTTCTTACATACGGCTGTCCATTGTGCCGTGTTTTGTGTCTTCTTCTATAAATCTGTAACGGTCAGCGACCAAAGAGCTCACCTGCACATGTCAAGCTTATATACGCCGCGGGGAGAAAAGGGTGTTAGTAGGAAGTGTCGGGGGCAGTGTTGGTGCTGTATTTGTGGGTGCTGTGTCCTACGTGCTACTCGTGTTGTCTGTGATTATGTAGCGTTGCTGTCTACTTGATAGTTCTCAGCGTATTAACAAACCCCTGATTGTTTTTTTTTTTTTTCACTGGCTGCTAGAAATCTCACTAGGTGGCGCAAGTTACCGCCCGACTTCAAATAGTTTGCTCGAGCTATTTATCCATGTAAGTTCGGTATTCGTTTTTCTGTCTAGCGGTTCCTTGTTCCGTCGTAGCTGCCGACGCCACCGACCGCCGACGACGCATGTACACATCGCGACACTGTTAGCGCGAACACGACATCGGCGCATTTTCGCATTTTACTTCTAAATAGTTTTAGCGAGCACGAAATTTTATCGCTTACATCATAGAACTAAATGAGCTCTTTCCGTAGCAATAATAACTCTGTTGACATCCCTTGGTTTCAAAGAGAAAAACTGGAAAAACCGGCGATCGCTTGTTCGCGCTAACAGTGTCGCGCTCTGTACGTACGTACCTTTGCACTTAGCTGCGTCCGCCGCTTGGAGACTGTTTACTGTGTATAAAAGACATCGAACGAGAACAGTGTGTGCTTTCAATTCGGCTGAAAGGCGCGCGGCTCGCTGGGCTCGTCTCTCGCCTGTTCTCGGCTGCTGGCCGCCATGTTTCATAAGTGACACGCAGGACCGTGTTTCTCGGAAAGCAGACACGGTGTAGCGTGTTAAGTTTACACGGCACCTCGTGTGTAGGCGAATAACACACATGGCTGCGTGTAAAACGAACACGTTTCGACGTGTCCGCTATGGGACAACGGTTTACACGTCTGGGCGTGTTATTTTTGCTAACAGTGTGCTTGCGTTATTAAATTTGCCGGTCGAGACGTCTTCCCGTACTTTAAAACTCCAATAAGGTGCACCGGGCGCGGCTACGCGCCTTGTGGGCCTCGCACTGGAGGCGAGGAGGATCGCCCTCGATAGAAAGGAGGGAAATAATGCCGTTTTATCTCCGATTACCTGACCGGTGGACAGAGGACGCTGACACACGCGGCGCCATCTTTTCAGACAGAGCAGCGGATGTCAAGAGAAAGGCTCTCTTTTCTTCTGTCTTTCTTTTACAAACACGTCGGTTCGACCTATGTACATACACTCGATGGTCCATCGGTTTCCTTCCATAGCCTCCAGATTTGACACAGATGTAGTTTTCACGTGCAGATCGAGGTTGGGAGACCTGTGCAAGAAAAGCTCCCTCCGCCCTGCAGCACCAAGAAACATAGCTAACAGGCTCCCCACGTGCTAGACTGAAGCAGAACTTTCCATGACCGTGTCCTGCGGCGCTGAATACATCGGCCAAACGGGTCACTGCGTCAACGACCGGCACCGGGAGCATCCCTTAGAAGTAGATGACGCCGCACACAACAGTCAGCATCCGGTAGACACGCAAAGACGGGAATTTCGCGGCTGCGCCGGCTGCGCTTCCAACTGTGCCATCACGATGACGCCGACGACGCTCGTAAATCTTCGTGACCGCGTACCGCGTTGGGAGTATTCGCCTCCAGATCGAACCGTGTCGCCACCTTGCGGCCGAAATTGGAAACATGCGAAAGCGGGGCACGTTTCCGGTTGAGCTGGGCTATGATGTACCAGAATAGCTGGGCCCTCCTCAATGAATTTCTGTCGCATTTCACTCTCTCTCTCTCTCTTCCTCTTACTAAAGGTTGTGTTGTATCGTTTCACACGCTTAGAAATCCAGCAAAGCGATTTGTCGGATGCTTCCACAATCTTAGTGTTGTGGTTTGTAGAACCGCTGGTCCCACATATTTTTGGTATCTCGCACAATCCATAGCTTTCATAAAACATTGAATGTTGATTAGAGCTGTGAGTTGATTAAACAATTAATCCGAATGATCGCCACTCTTAAACAGATTAATTAATCGATGCATCCGTTAGTTAATTTTTCTCGAGTCATATTTCATGAAAGACATTAAAACTACAACATTTTTTTACTATATTCACTATGTCATAAATGGCATATTGCACTCCCATTTTTAACTTCTCGTTGTGACGCCCACAGAAATATGAACACGGGAAGCCTTTTAAAGTGGAGGAATTTTTAAGTAATTCTTTAGACAGTATAATCCCCCTCAATGACAGTCACAATCATGCTGAAGTGGTTTACCGTGCAGGCCTGTGTCCTAAAGAAATAAAGACGCCAGAAATATTAAAGAAGGCATTTTTTTTAGTTTTTTTCTCCCGACTTTTTACAGCACAACATTCCGATTAATCGGCAAGAAAATTATCGCAATTAAAGCGTCACTCGAATAATAGGGAGTTTTCGTAGATCGTTTTCGCCGTCCCGCAACGCTCTCCGCAACCCGCTACGATACCCGGGACTCTACACCCAAGGCCATCGGCGCGCAGGCGCAGTAGCGGCTTCTTCGTTGCGGAGGGCTTAGCGGAGGGGGAAACGCGGTCTACGGAAAAACTCTAACCTGAAGGTCCCGATATGCGTTAGGTTAGGGGAGACGGAAGCCGCCGCCCGATTCAAAGGGTTCAGCCTCATCCATCCATTCTACGGCTCTGTGAAATCGAATCAATCAACAAATCGTGACGTCACAATGGCCGGAGAAGGGTGGCCACGTCGAGAAAAGGCGCTTCCTCTGGATCTCCATGGTCACGTTGTTTGTTCGTGCGCGTTTATTCGGCATTAATATGTGTTTTAAATGCGCAGTCTCGTTTAATTTATTGTATCTACATTATAAATGTAATACACATTTGGTGTTACACGTTGCGCCATCTAGCTCAAAAATATTTTTAGTACTGGGAAGGCACTTTCGCCAGTCTGCTTGCTCGTGGGAGTGTTCACGCATTAATTTGAAGGCGTTGATTCGTGAGTCTTGGGTCTTTTATTCTTAACATTCTTATCGGTTGTCGCAGAAGACCAAACGTCGAAACTGTAGGCACTGTTGCGTATCGGACTGTCGCAACCCCGGAAGCTTAGCAGGCGTGAAGCTCCGCAGGTTTCCGTCGAGGCTGTGGAAAATACAACGCCGTCGGAGATGAATAAATGCCGTAAAACGTGTAAATTAAGCATTCCGGTCGCATTGCCTGACTTGAGATGGATTTCTAAATGCTCTATGTGAATCTATATTTGGAATTGATGTGCTCGAAGCCCGGCGTTGTCTTTGGATTCGAAGCGTAGTCAGATCGCGGTCCTTTGACACTCTCACTGCTCTCTTCCCAGCAAGAATGGCGAAGTTGTGTTGGTCCTTTGTCCCTGTTGTTCCCCTTCTCCAGGGATTATTTTCGTCCTTCTTGTCCAGTTCGCTTGCACCTTTGCATTTAATTGCATTATAATCATAACCTTAAAACGCGAGCCTTTCACCCTTGTTGGTGTTAGACTGGTGGCGGCTGATAAAACCTGTCTGCTCTACTGACGTCTAACCTCTGGCTGCTCAGTTGGTAGAGCGCTCTACTGGAAGTGGAGAGGACCCGGGTTCGATACCCGGACCAGGCGGATTTTTTCGGTCGCGCACCAGTCACCAAACTGTGTTTAGCGATTTGTCCTTTGTCCCTCTTGTTCCCCTCCTCCAGAGATTATCTTTGTTACATCTTGATCGAACGACGTTTTGTGGACGTTTGATCGCAGTTACCGAAAACCGAAGTTAGCGTTTCCTCTGCTTCGCCGGTTGCAGAATGACTGTTGTTTTCGCCTTTACCGTGATCACGTAGCTGTGTTTGTCCTTTGTCCGCCTTTTTCCATTTTCCAGGGAATATTTTCGTCATTCTTGCCCAGCTCGCTTGCACCATTACATTCATTGCATTATCATCATACCCAAGATGGTTGCTCTATTTCGACCCGCGTCTATGCGGTTCTAACTTCGCCCTCGCTGCGAAAAAACAGTTTACTTCAGAAAAAAAAAAAAAAAGTACTTTCCCCACGAGAAATGCTTATCTATGTGGCGTTTATTTGTGTTCTACGTGAAAGAGAGCAGCATATTCAATCGACGAGAACGAGCATCAGCTTGCGACGAGCAACTGCGTACGAGTACGACGCAGTCCAAAGTACAGCCAGCTTGTACGAAAAACACAGTCCTCGCTCACCATAATCGACGACGAGGGGACTGGAAACAAGCTGATCACCAAAATGAGGTCAGCTATTCATGCGGGAAGAGTTCACTTGGAAAGAAAAAAAAAAAGGGGGGGGGGGGGGCGAGGGTGAGAAGAAGGGGATCCGGCCAATTCGTCGAAAGCCAAATCGTCGACGGCCAACTCGTCGACGGCCAATTCGTCGAATAGGCCGATTCGTAATAGACCCCTTTCAAAAGTGTGACAACTCTGTGCGCCTCGGGCAACAGTGTGCGCGCTCTCCATGGTAAAGGAATGTTTTTTCTTCGGCCCGCCGGCTCTGCGTGAAAAAGTGGCATGGCAAATGAAGTAATGCGGCTGTTTCCCGCCGCCGGCTAGGAAAATAACCTTGCTAGCTAGCTTGCTAGGTATGAAACCTGAAAACAAAGATGGTGAGATGATGACAAATCATGACAAACATGACGAATCATGATATGTCTTGAAGTCCCCACTAAACTTGTATAAAAAGATGCCCTCAAGGGAAGCCTAATGCGGTGCTGTCCCAATTTTGCATGAAAGCATAAAGTAACATGGTGTGAGTGGATGCCTCAGTAACGTAAAGGAAGATTAAAAAAAAAAAAACGCGCCTGCGAGGTAACGTTTTTTTTTTTTTATTTTTTGCGCGTTTATTGTTAAAGTATAGAAAATGTTCGCAGGACTGATACAGGAATTCGACTGCTCGTTTAGCCCCGCCAATGGTATCTGTCTACCGAGCAACACCAAATAAATGTGCGATGAAATAAGAACGTAGTGTATGAAGCAACTGCATGCAAAATCGTGAGGCCGGCCGAAAGGCAACGGATCCGTCGGGTAAAACCGACGCTCGTTTATCCGCGTCAAACGAATACCTGGCTAACAGCAATAGTAAAGAAAACGCAAAGCACTATAATGCAGAACCAATATATTATCCTCATTAAGCAAATGCATGCGAATTCGTGAGGTTAGCCAAACGGTCACGGCAGCGGCGGTCCGATGGGTATATATAAGTACTCCCTTCCGTCCGAATTTGTCAGTGTATCTATATTGCGTGCAGACCGGGACACAGCTGTGTTGGCATCTTCACTGATACTCTGGAGCGCGTAAACTGTCCTTAAAGAATCCCGGAGAAAAGCTCACCGGAAAAAAGCTCACCGGAGAAAAGCTCACCGGAGAAAAGCTCACCGCGAAACCGGCGGATGCGGAGAAAAGCTCACCAGCCATTGAGCGTATGTGGAGAAAAGCTCACCGATTTTTTTTCTTCTTTTTATATGGAGGCTGTTGGATCATGCGTAACATATATCAGTTTATTATTATTAAAATTCGTCAGCTTTGTAAAGAAGAAAATGTCCTTTTTTGTATTATTTGTTAAGCTTATTGGGTATGTTGCTCCCAAATTAATAATTGCGGGCGAGTGTTTTCTGTGGCTTACTCTGTAGGCAATGAAAGCCCAACTCAAATTTTCATGAACTTGAAGAACAGGAAGAAGTTCGAAAACGTAATAATGTCTGCCTAAAACCTAAAAATCAAAACTGTAAATGCTGAAAATCCGAAAGTGCATGCGCAACAACGCGGTGCCTGAAATTTTCTTTGAAGCTTTTGTTAACCTTTGAAAATAGGACAAAACAGTCAGTAGGATATCGAAACTTTTTTCTTTCACGGAGAAGCACGTTTTCTAGCCGTTCGTGCTGGTGTTTCCACACGTTGCCTTTGCGTGATAGTGCCTTTCTACGGCGAGCCACCCATGACCTTCAGAGCTGCACACCGGCACCGTTGCAGCAAATAGGGCGAGTTGGTAAACGTTATAAATAATAAAAACCACTCAAACGACGACGACGGAGTGAAGACAACAAACACGACAGGACGAATCTGTTCTCGCAACTAAAGTTTTGTTAGTGAAGTTAACAGAAAAAAAAACTGCGTAGCCGACTCTGATTACATCAACAAACACCTACTTATCTATTAGGCACTACACAATATTTGAAACTGAAACGGTTCACACACCGCTATTCATATTAGCTCGCAAAGAACAAACATCATTATTTGCCAGAGCTACCGACGGCACCCTGCCAGTTGTCAATAAATTGTTGTCTTTTTTTACCGGTGTACGATAATCTGATTTCATACTTGCGGCTTCATTAATATACAGAATGGGTGATTACTAATTTCTGATGAATTAGTAAATATGCCTAATGAACTTCAAGAATATTGCAAAAAAGTGGACATATTTTTAATGAGGTGACGAATGCGAATTATGTTAAATTGCAATGTTTGACGCAGAATCCGCTAAGTTAAAAAAAATCGGTGAGCTTTTCTCCGCATCCGCTCAAAGGCCGGTGAGCTTTTCTCCGCATCTGCCAGTTTTGCGGTGAGCTTTTCTCCGGTCAGCTTATCTCCGGTGAGCTTTTCTCCGGTGAGCTTTTCTCCGCCGCCCGTCCTTAAAACAACACATGAAGCGCCTAAATCTCGGTTGGCGCACAGCGAGGTTGCGACCTGCTTTCCTTCACCATGTCACGCAGCTGCTGACCGCCTCGCTGTTGCCATGGTTACCATGCCGAGACACACTGTTGCCGGGTTTTCTGCAAGGGCAACTTGTCGAAAGGCGCAATGTGTCGAAGGGCGATTCGTCGAATAGGTTGAATGACGGTCCGAGGTAAAAGTTCGTGGTTCCTTGTTAAGGCCCGTTCACACTCTTGCGACCTCTTAAACCTGGGTTCCTTAAAACTTCTTAAACCAGAGGACACACTGACGCCATCTATTGGGTAGCAGTGTAAACTCGGCGTTCCGGCATATTTTTTATTTCTCTCACGCATTATCCTTTCTTTCTTGGCTCGAAAAACTTTTGTCAATGTTATAAACGAGCCTTTTTATGGGTATTACGCACATTTGACCTCGGAAATCCCGCAAAACCTTCGCTCTTGTGAAATGCAGTTCCAGGGTCACCGCATAGATGGCGCCACAATGCCAGTGTGTTTAAGGCCCCTCCTTAAAGGCCCGTTCACACTCTTGCGACCTCTTAAACCTGGGTTGCTTAAAACTTCTTAAACCAGAGGACACACTGACGCCATCTATTGGGTAGCAGTGTAAACTCGGCGTTCCGGCATATTTTTTATTTCTCTCACGCATTATCCTTTCTTTTTTGGCTCGAAAAACTTTTGTCAATGTTATAAACGAGCCTTTTTATGGGTATTACGCACATTTGACCTCGGAAATCCCGCAAAACCTTCGCTCTTGTGAAATGCAGTTCCAGGGTCACCGCATAGATGGCGCCACAATGCCAGTGTGTTTAAGGCCCCTCCTTAAAGGCCCGTTCACACTCTTGCGACCTCTTAAACCTGGGTTGCTTAAAACTTCTTAAACCAGAGGACACACTGACGCCATCTATTGGGTAGCAGTGTAAACTCGGCGTTCCGGCATATTTTTTATTTCTCTCACGCATTATCCTTTCTTTTTGGCTCGAAAAACTTTTGTCAATGTTATAAACGAGCCTTTTTATGGGTATTACGCACATTTGACCTCGGAAATCCCGCAAAACCTTCGCTCTTGTGAAATGCAGTTCCAGGGTTACCGCATAGATGGCGCCACAATGCCAGTGTGTCCTCTGGTTTAAGAAGTTTTAAGGAACCCAGGTTTAAGAGGTCGCAAGAGTGTGAACGGGCCTTAAGTGTGTTCCCTCGTTCTAAAAACATTTAAGAAGTTTTAAGAGATCTCGTCTCTCGCAGTCGTACTCGGTCGCAAGAGTGTGAACGGGCCTTTACTTTCTGACCTAAATCTTTATTTGTGTTTGGACTAGGGTTACAAGACGGAAAGAAAAATTACAAGAGGGCGAAGACAGGACACTATAGTAGGTTACAAGTCAAGAAGGTAGCGGCAAATGCCCCTCAAAGGGAATCATATATCCCTCCGCCACCTCCGCATCCAATAGCGTCCCATCGTTTCCGTGACGTTGCGGCCAACGCGCGAGGAGGGTTCGTGCCTTTCTGTACATATTTGCTTTATCTCTCGACTTTGACTTAGCATTGTGGAAGCCACGAGAGGGAGATTAAGTCTTCCCCCTTCCGATGGAAACAAAGACGACTTTCGGAGATTAGCTTCCCCCTCCGATTGATACAAAGGCTGCTTTCAGGGGCTCGGTTCCTTCTCCGATGAATACAAATATCGCTCTCTTAAAACAGTGGGGGTCGGAGACAAGTTGGCACCACTCTGTGGCCATTATCTATCCATTGAAGCGGAACAAGGAGCGTTTCCAGTGAACTCTTCTTTCGATTGCGGAGGGATTTGAAACCGGCGCACCACGCTTGTGGGAGGAGCTTGTCCTACCTTCTTAACTTGTAACCGACTATAGCTTGAGACAAGTTGAAAAATGGTAATTTCGGGATCGTCCTTTTTTTTTTTTTCCTTTATTACATTTTGTAATGAACCACCGCAGAGTGTCGCCGCGAAGCGGCGTCAACGGGTGGGCCGAGTTGGCGCCCCAGTGATACACGCGCGACGTAGTGATCGTCCCCCACTGCACCGTGAAAGCGGAGAAAGCTGCAAGTTCGACAAGAAAGAGCACACTCTAGGTCTATTACCGTGAGGCAATATTACGGATTACTATAGGGCAGGATTTGCTTTAAAATTTCAGGACAAAAATTATATATTATGGCTTTGAAACAGCGGCGACCAGCTGGCCTCTTCGACGAGTTTTCCTTCGACGAGTTGCCCTATGACGAATTGGCCTATTCGATGAATGGGCCGCCGACGAGTTGGCCGTTGACGAGTTGGCTTTCGACGAGTTGGCCTAGACCCGAGAAGAAGGGGGCCGCTTTTAGTTCCGTATTTGTAGAGGAGGTAAGCTCGACGAAGTCTTCGCTTTTCTAATTTTAAGAGGCGTACAAACAAAGTTAAAAAAAGAAAGCTGCCCTTGTCCACTTGTTTTCACTTAAATTTGGCCGTAATATCAGGACGTTCAATTTTGTTCTGCTAGTTCCCGTTTTGGGCTGTCTCAATCTATCGAGGAAGGCACCTACTAAAACTCCCTAATGCTAACGGCACACAACCACACACGCATGCACATTAATATATTTAATGTTTGATACATTTTGTTTTAAACAGTCGGTAGTGCAGCGCGCGACAACAGAACGCTCGGAGTTCGTAATAACGTAAAATCGTGAGGAGTACGCCGGTGGCGCTGCCGTTTTTAGCCGTCCCGGTTAGAGTTCCTGTATATTAGCCCCGTGCGCGACCGAAAGCGTCGCTGTGGTCGGCCTTCCACGATTGGCCGAACGCTGGCTATGACGTCGGAAAGGGGATTTTCATCGACGGAAATAAGAGGAATGAAAGAACTTTAATTTTGACGGTGTTGGCAGTGTTCCTTTAAGAGCGCAATGATTTCAAGCTTCCACCATGCTAATAACAAACACCATCTAACTTGTTGTTTGCAAGGTAATGACGTCACAAAGGGGAACCACAGGAGGGCGCCACCAAATCTTCTCGCCGCTAATAGCTACCTACGGTAGCAGAGTTGCGCATTCAGCCTCGGCGGGCGGCCGTAGCGCCGGCTTTCCTGCACACCCTAGATGCTTTGCTCCTCACGTGACTAAATTTGGCGAATAGCGGCGCCGCGCATGGAAAACATGAGAGGAGGAGAAGGAGGGCGAAAGCAGGGGAACATACGCCGGGGCGCGAGCAGCGTCGGCGGGGCGACCGTAAAGGTGGCTTTCTTGCACGGCGCCGGATTCTTTGCTCCTCACGTGATGGATCTCGGCGAATAGCGGCGTGGCGGCGCGGGGAAAACGAATGCGCAACTCTGCTCCCCCTTCGGGGGAGCATATAGAGGAACTCTAGTCCCGGTTGATCGTCAGCGCCACTGTGGCCAGTTTGGCCACAGTGGCGCTGATGGTCGACCGACGGTGGCTCTCTCTGGAACACTGCCCAGCGACTATAGTTGAAAACTTTCCTACTTGGCCTAGGATGGACCATCGAAACATCTCGCAAGTCCTTAATAATAATTTCATAAAAATAAAAAAAATCAAACCTTGTTGCTTAAGAAAAAGAAAAAAAGAAGAAGACATTTTACGCATCATTATACATCGGGATTTTCCAGTCGGCGATGGTCAGAAAAAGTTGGAGTCCCCGAAAATTAAAGTGTTGGGCGCAGTGCTGGAGCTTTCTTGCTTCCCGGCGACTACGTCAAAATATTGACTCTATTTGAAGCAACAGTTTTATGCAAGATTTGTCATGGGACACTTATTTATTTATTTATTTATTTTATTTATTATTTATTCAATACTGCAACCTCATTGAGGTTTTAGCAGGGTGGACACTGTGGTACAACAAAATACACCAATCTTCACGAAAAAGTACATGACAGTATAAAGACACGCTGCAAACTATGTCCCGATCACCAGGCCGTTTCACACAAGTCATTGCGATACACTTGTAAAAAACATTTCAAAACGCCGTTCAGTAGTTGAAAAATATACATTTCCATCACACTAACAAAAGGGAAAACAAACAGGTATAAAAGCCATATTCATCCGTGCCTTAGTGACATGATCGCTTATCAATGGCCAAAAAAGGGGAAGGAAGGAAAGTAAGAATTCGATCGTCATCAACACACAACATTTCAGAAACCTTATTTGCTTTATCGTCAGCTCGGGGAGATAAATGCGATGCTTATCTTTTATTCTTGATCTGCTTTATCAAGTTGTGATAGGAAGGTCGCCAGAGAGTCACTGCCTACAACTTCTGGCCCGAGGCAGTTCCATTCACGAATTGTCCTCGGAAAGTATGATTGCGCGAAAACGTCGTTATGGCTGGAATATTCCTTCAATGAAAGCGAATGAGAGCGTCTTGTAACGCGCGGTTGGAAAAATGAAATAAAGTCACTTTTATTTATTTTTAGCTGGTTATTTACTAGTAGGAAAAGAAATTTAAGTCGTTCTCGTTGCTTGATTTGTACCGGAATATTGAGGAAAATGTCGTTAATAAAAACTAAAAAGAAAAGTGGCCCGAGGACGGACCCCTGGGGCACCCCTGAGTCGACAAAGACCGGACTTGACCGGGTCCCACCCATACACACTGACTGTTCTCTTAAGGAAAGATAATCTTGGATCCAGTTGCATAGCATGACGTTTTTTAAAAGCATCCTCAGTTTTAAGAGTAGCTTGGAGTGTGAGACCCGGTCAAAAGCCTTTGCGAGGTCCAAGAATATTGCGTCGACTTGGCCTCGCCTATTGAGTACTTCTGTAATGTAATGGACTGTTTCTAGTAACTGTGTACTTGTCGAAAAACCCTGTCTGAACCCGTGCTGTCTATTGCCCAATAATTTGTTGCTCTCAACCCTTACAAAAATGATTTCAGACTTTCTGATGAAAATGTGTTGACTTCTTGTCGACTCTGGATACTTCCTTTTGACTTTGACTTTTTGTTGACATTGTCAACAGAAAGTCAACACACCTCTTGAAGACTCCGTGGTGAAAATTTCTGTTGACTTCCTGTAGACATATTTATCAGAAAGGCTGCAGATTCTCTGCTGCCTGCATGTTAAAAAATATATGTTGACTTCTTGCAACCCATTTCAACATAAAGTCTGCAGACTTTCTGGTGCTTCCATGTTAAGTCTTTTTGTTGACTTCCTGCAGCCATATTTATCAGAAAGGCTGCAGACTTTCTGCTGCCTGCATGTTGAAAAATATATGTTGACTTCTTGCGACCCAGTTCAACATAAAGTCTGCAGACTTTCTGGTGCTTCCCTGTTAAGTCTTTTTGTTGACTTCCTGCAGCCATAATTATCAGAAAGGCTGCACCCTTACAAAAATTATCAATGAGTTTCTATTGAGTTCCTTATGTACTACATTAGAAGCTCAATAGAAACTCATTGATCATTTTTGTAAGGGCAGACTCTCTGATGTCTGCATGTTGAAAAATATATGTTGACTCCTTGCAACCCAGTTCAACATAAAGTCTGCAGACATTCTGATGTTTCCATGTTAAGTATATTTGTTGACTTCCTGCAGCCATACTTATCAGAAAGGCTGTAGACTCTCTGCTGCCTGTATGTTGAAAAATATATGTTGACCTTTTGCAACCCATTTCAACATAAAGTCAACATAGGAGCCGTATTTGTGGTTGTTGTTTTAGCGACTGTCCCGAATTATTATTAGATGTACCAATGCTTTCTTGTAAGAGATATCGTCCACGACCTTCAAAACACTGTTTTCCCTTTGATGGACTCCCGAGGAGAAGATCAAATACTTAAAACCTTAATAAGTGTTGAGGTGGTCACCGGCCAAATGAATTCTTTCAATATGTAGGCTATATAAGACTCTGGAGCAGTCAATGGGACTGTGTTTCAGGTGTTCAGTGCTTCATGGTGTTTGTGTTTGTGTTCGTTTCTAATGTGTAGTTCTCGGATGTATGTAGTTGTAGTGCCTTCAAATAACACAGCGACACCATTTACTAACAAAACTAAAAGAAATAAATCACGTTTTTTTTTTTTCTTTAATTTTGCTGCAGCCCATTTGGAAGAGACTCTGGCGACACAGAGACTACAAATGGTCTGGTGCCAATGAATCGCCTTGGAGTCACAAGGTTGTCTTATGCTAGAGGTTTAGCTTTTCAGTGGAGTGTCAACAAAAAGTTGACACCTAGGCGCCAAGAAGTCTACTGCCTTTCTAATGAACTTTGGGCCAAACGGCTCCTGGAAGTCAAGTCAAAAGCTAAATACATTCTGCAGAAAGTATGATGGAAAGCTGTTGACATTTAATACCTGTGTTGACTTTTTTCAGCAGACTTTCCACAAAAAAGAATTACACTTTTTTGTAAGGGAAGAAAATATGCGATGTGTTTGAAAATGACATGTTCCAGGATCTTTCCAGACACACACAAGAGTGATATTGGTCTGTAGTTTGTTAGAAGCTGGCTATCTCCCGATTTTAATACTGGGGTAATTTTGGCACGTTTCCACTCCCGTGGTACCTTACACGTCGAGATAGACTTGTCATATATTATACAGAGGTACTTAGCACACCATTGTGCGTACCTCTGCAAGAAAGCATTTGGAATGTCGTCAATGCCTGGGGATTTTTTGGTATCCAAATTGAGTAGCAGAGACAGAACACCTGATTCTGTTATGGACAAGTTGGTTAGGGATGGAGTAGAAGTTTGGGGCTCACTAATTTCGGTGTTATTATCGTTATCGACCGTGAATACTGATTTAAAATATCGGTTGAAGCAGTCAACCAAGGCGGACGGGTCACTAATAATGCCTCCATCCACTGACAGACTAGAAACAGATTCTGTCTTTTTTGACGACGAAAGGTATCTCCAGAACTTAAGTGGTGAAGTACGCAAAAATGAGACCAAGGTTTCGTTGTGATATCTATCTTTCGCTTGTTTTATATGGCTAGTCAGGTCTACGCGTAATTTATTTAATCTCTCAATGGCCGGAGAGGACGATGCCCGCTTACAGGATTTTTGTAATCTTTTAGCCTTCCTTTGTAGCTGAAGTATTTGCCTTGTAATCCAAGGGTTTTTCTTATTTATAATCTTGCTTCTGGTGGGAACACATTGCCTAATACATTCATGAATAATTTCTTTGAAGAATGCCCACAGTTCGTCCACGCTATTAGAGTCTAGCTCGCTCATTGTTTCGAACTCAGAAAAATGAAGATCTAACCTGTCAAGAACACCCTCATCATCAGCCTGCAGAAAATTAAGTACCCGAGTTGTTTTGCGTGGTTTGTGGGGACAGAGTTCGACAGTTATCGTGAACAAAACTACCTTGTGGTCAGATATTCCTGGGAGCAACGTAGTGTGCGTAGAATGACTTGCAAGCCTATCACTGATTAAAACCAAATCCAGCGTTGATGCTGACCCGCCACTTTCTCGTGTCGGTTCTTTAACCATTTGCGTAAGGTTATGGAAAACTACTATGTCAACCAGTGGTTCTGCTGAAGGCGCAAGAAAAATTGGGACCGGGCTTGTCCAGTCGATGTCGGGGACGTTGAAGTCACCCGCGACTATGAGGTTACGATTACTTAGACAATGGTGACAGAGGTACTCATTTAGATTGAAGAAAAAATCGAGATCCGTTTGAGGGGGGCGGTAAACCGCACCGATAATAACGTTGTTTTTTCTAAGGGTCACCGATGCCCAGACACATTCTATTCCCTCGATATCTTCCAATCTGCTCAGAACTAGCGATTCGTCGTACACAATAGCGACACCCCCACCTCGACCTTCTCTGTCTTTGCGTAAAATTCGATAGCCATGGTGGACAAATTTCGTGATCTCCAATCTCTGGACGGAGCCATGTTTCTGTTATTATGATTATATGCGGTGAGTAAGTTATTATTAAGCTTTCAAGGAGTGCGATCTTGTTCACAATACTTCGAGCGTTAACATTGATGCAACGTAGTTCTTCGTTATGGTATGTTTGTCATGTTTGGGAATCGCATTCCCTTGCACGGGAAGGAAGCTTCACCCTGATATTGTTTGTCGCATCCCACGCGAATAATTCTTTGCCGATCCTCAGTTTGTCATGTACCAGGGATACCTTAACTCCGTCCCGTCTAAGGTTGGAACTACTGTCCCACAATAACTTTCTTATATGTCTAGTTTCCATCGAGTAGTCCTCACGAATCGAGAAGTCAGTCCCTTTGAGTCTATAGCAGTTTCAGGATATTCATCTTATCGTAAAGTTCATGAAATTTTATTATCACGGGTCTTGGGCGGTCCGAACCTCCTCTTCCTAATCGGTGCAGCCTTTCAATAGATTTTACTTTGACGTTAAGTATTTGCTCAAATATATTTGTCACCGTTTCTGTGTACAGTGAATCGTTTGTTTCTTCCGCTGTCTCGGGAACCCCGTATATGATTAAGTTGCTACGTCTACTTCTGTCCTCGAGATCTATAGTTCTTCTTTCTACAGCTGCAATGGATTTGTGTAACGTGGTCATGTTAGACTGGAAGTTAGCCTGGAAGTCATGGGCAGCCTGCCCTGTTGTCTCTAAGCTCTGGATTCGATTTTCATAAGACTGTAGCCTGCTCTCAATGCCCTGAATTGACCTTTCCAGTTTCTTCTGGGCATTCTTAATTTCCGTCAAGCTGCCCATGACCTCAAGACGCATCGTTGTTTGACTACTAAGAATTTCAGCGATCTGTTCCTCTAGTTGGGTTGGACCGGGGTTGGATTCGACGTCACCACAAAGCATGATTAGTACACGTTTCAGTTTCATCAGAAACCAACAAAGTTTCAGAGCACTTTTCAAAATACAGCTTGGGCACGTCAGCTGAACAAGGCATACATTATTCGATCTTTTTGTAGAATAACAGCAACTAACCTGCATGTGGTAGATGAAGGGATTAGCCATCTTCACAGGCTGCGCGCTGACGTGCCCACTGAAGTGCCGCTCGGACGACGGCTCTCTTATATGGCTGCTGGTTCCTGTAGACGGCGCTGCGTTCTTGCTTGGGTCTTGCATGACGATCGGGAGGTGACACAGCGATCCTTGGTGATAGTCTGTCGAAGATTTGCTTGGTGTTTCCGCGTAGATTTCCGAGTGCGCCGCGATAAGCAGGATGACCTGCATGTGGTAGATGAAGGGATTAGCCATCTTCACAGGCTGCGCGCTGACGTGCCCACTGAAGTGCCGCTCGGACGACGGCTCTCTTATATGGCTGCTGGTTCCTGTAGACGGCGCTGCGTTCTTGCTTGGGTCTTGCATGACGATCGGGAGGTGACACAGCGATCCTTGGTGATAGTCTGTCGAAGATTTGCTTGGTGTTTCCGCGTAGATTTCCGAGTGCGCCGCGATAAGCAGGATGACCTGCATGTGGTAGATGAAGGGATTAGCCATCTTCACAGGCTGCGCGCTGACGTCGCTTACCTTAACCCAAAGCGGCTCTTTCCTAATAACCGCGGTTACGCGCTGTTACACGGCAAACCTAACTGTGGTTGGCCGCTAACCATAGTTAGCGTAAACTGAGCTTGGGAACCTAAGTTAGGGCTCAGAACTGACAAGATGGCAGCGTCCGAAGCAGCAGCGAAGTCGCAGTGCCCGAAATCAGCGCAACCGGGCAAAAAGCGCGTTAACTGGCCGGTTGCGATCACCGAGGCCCTCATCAGGATTTGGGAAGACAATTTGCAAGCGTTGCGCTCGAATACAAGAAACGCGGCCATCTACGCCGCAATGGCAGAGCAGATGTTAGGTTTGTGGCGAAACTTGTAATTACAGCAGTTCCGCGTTATATAGGCTGCTTGGCGCACTGGTGCCGGCTCCCTGCCTGCCGCAACCGCCGGTTCGCGTAGGTCCTGAGTATTTTGTTTCCTCTTAATATATACACATAGGCTGACTGAGAAGAGGACTTCCGTGTAACACCCGCGCACCGCGGTTACCGGTAACTGCAGTTAGCGCCCGTAACCATAGTTTGCCGTAACTGCAGTTAAGGGTGCCCGTGTAACAAGGGTATAAGTCGGCTTAGCGCCCTAAACCGAGCTCGGGTAAGCACGGGTTTAAATTCCGGTTGCACCAACGTTAACCCGGCTTTGCAGACGCGCCCCTAGCTAAACGCTGGATTTGCCTAGGGAATGTAGGGACAAACAGAGCGAACTAGGGAACGCTCAGAGGGACGAATACGATTGGCGGAGAGGAATCTCGTGATGTAAACAAAAAACCTGCTGTAGTAACCGTCGTCGGCGTCTGCTTTTCGCTGTATTTCTTCGGTGAGTAACGAATTAAAGGTCTCCAAACTCAATCATTTTTTTCGCTTAAAGGGGCCCTCCAACAGTATTTGCGCGTCTACTTTTTTTTTTTGCGGTTTCTCCACGCTAGTGGTCCCGGAAACCCAGTGGACAACGAAAGAGTTTAAAAATATTAGCGCATCATATTTTAATTTGACAACTCGGAAACACCTCCTCCGACGGTGGCGCCGCGAGGTGCCGAATGCGCGCGCATAACGGCGCTCCCTTTCTCTATACGTCACATTCACTGGGTTTCGTGATTGGCGACAGCCGTCCCAGAAATTTTGAAGCGGAATAAACTATATCACACGTTAACCGTCATTATTTCTCTAAAAAGTCGTTTTTATAGAGCTAATAAAGTTGCAAATTAAAGTTCAAAAAGGGCGAAAACAACGCCTCGTCGCTCATGCGCGCCTCCCAGCGGCGGAGTACCTCCTACTCGCCGAGGTGGCTCCGGTGGCTCCGATGGCGAAGTTGCGGGAGACGAGCCCGACGAGCCTTCCGCGGCTGTCGAAGCGGACTGAGGCAGAGACGCGTCGCGGCGCTTGCGTGGTGTGTCCTCGTACGGCGCGACGCCCAGCTCCGCACTCCTTTTTAAGAATTCGGCGCTCAAAATCCGGTAAGCCCGGTAAATTCATCGATGATGGTAACCCGATTCCAAAGCTCCGATGGCTGCAGCGAGGCCTAATGGCCGACCGGGCCGACGGGCTATCAACCAAACTCGCGTCCAATTGGCCAACCGCTTTGCTCCAATCGCTAAACTGTTTCATTTTACGTCATGAAGCGCAATGTTTTGCTTATTTAAAGTTGTTTTCTGCAATATTTAATTTGCTAATAACTCACAAAATATTGCGAATTTCTGTAATATTTTTTTCCTCGGTGTTCCTGCTTTCATGGAGCTCCGTTTCAGCGCGAACTTCAAACCAGTCAAAAAAGTGTTGGTGGGCCCCTTTAACTTTCAAAAACAGGAGTCAACGCTTTAAATAAACACAAATGCTCTTTACATCTGTGATTGTGTGTTTATTATCGGTTGATAACAGAATATTTTTACAGTGACAGTAGTTTTCGTGCTCACATTTTGAGATAAAGGAGCCATCGGGGGCCCCAAATCTCACTGAACGCGAGAAGGACGCTCTACTCGCTACATCGCTGAAGACAAAACATCATCGAGAATAAGTAGGCAGGTAAGATGACTACTAAAATCAAGTCATGCCTGAGACCGATGAAGTTCAAAACTGACGAACTCGCCACGGCAGCTGCGAAAATGCCCGGAAATTGTCGAATAAAAGTCGTCGAGTTGTCGTCGCCACGAATAGAAGTTGTCGTCGCCACGAATGAAAGATATAAAGCAAAATATTCCTAAAAAGCGCGATCACCAGAAAAGTTAAGGTTATGGAACGATACAGTTTTCTGAAGCCAAGTACTCGGGAGACAAGGAAAATTCACTGAAGATTGTATCGAAACTCAGAAAACGAAAGAAATTGACTTTTCGCTGTTTTATAATTTAAAAGCGCCGCAATCTGATGCAAACGGCAGAAGTGTCGACAATCAGCTGATCGAAGAGATCATGTACTGCCACTATTCAACGCGCTGATCGAATTGAAGGACATGCGTTGCAAGTAGAAATAAACAAGCTGGTAAATAACATTACGTTACAGTTATGCGAAAATCAGTAAGGTATACATACGAATAAGCTCGTTGACAGAATAACCAACGTGAAGACAGACGTGAGCCCCACAGCTCCGTACGTATCTCGGTTAGGGCTAACACGCACTGAGAGTGGAGATCCAGCTTGAAAACAGGGGTCGATAAACACTTCACGCGACAATATTTTGGATCCTTGTCACAATCGAAGGCCATTCTGTCGAGACTCTCACGCTGTTGTAGCCTAAAACACTTTGTACAACCAATTTCGTCCACCGCGTCGACCGCCACAAACCAGCCGCCATGTTTTAAATCCAGGATTAAGAAACAACTAGGGGTGTCGCGAACCGGCCGAGGTTCGAGTTCGACCAGGTTCGACTTTTTCGAATTTTTAGTGGAAAATTCGACGAAACTTGTATTGAGTTTACGATAAAGAAAGAGGGACATTTAAGACAAACAGACAAACAGAAAGCCTGTCTTGTCTGTTTGTCTTAAATGTCCCTCTTTCTTTATCGTAAATTAATAACCAACACGCTCAACCATTTGCGCTTGTATTGAGGTTCGACTCGTGTGCGCATGCGCGACAGGCTGGCCAGTTGGCTTCGGATTGGATGGTGATGGCTAAGGGATGAATTAAGGGCAGCGCTGATTGGTTATTTCAGTTAATACAGTACAAAAAATTAAGTTATTAACTTCTTCAGTGATTAGAATTAGTTTCTTTTAATTGCAACTGTTTCTAAAATAAAATAACCCTTTTCATAAAAAAAAAAAAATTCTCCAAACCTAGACATGCTTGTATCAAGGTCTGGCCACACTGCCCACAAAGTCGAACCGGTCGAATCTGGTGAAAAGTTCGAAGGTTCGTCGAACCGGTTCGACCCAGTCGAACCCCGAAAGTTCGACCTAAAAATCTGGTTCGACAAAAGTTCGCGACACACCTAGAAACAACCAAAAGCAAAGCGCCCAATGTTGAGCGCTTATGATAAGCGTAGTTTAGTGCTAGGTTTAGCGATAAGCGATTTTGGTGCAACCGAACGAAACCGAAACTTAGCTTAGGTTCCCGGCTAAGCTCCGCTTTGCGCTAAGCGGCGTTGGTGCAACCGGCCCTTAGTATTACAAATGGCAAGAATGCAGCTGCGAACAAATAATTCAATACATATGATTTCTTATTAATTTAATGTACGACTGTGTCTGGATATTATTATTGCTTTTTTATACTGAAAATTTGGAAACATCAAAATTAGTATACAAACTTTGAAGAATTGGGAATCTTAAGAAAATAATAAAAATAACATCCGATAAACCCTGATTCTTGAACAAAAAATAAACTCCGAAAAACGCTCCTTGATTTTAACTAAAAATAAACTCGGAAAACACGGAACCCTAATTATAGGGTCGAGTGAATATCGGGCCGGGGGGACCGGGGGGGGGGGGGGGGGAGGAGCTGATTTTTTTTTGCCTATTATATTAGTGCAAGCTATTCGTGGCCGTCGTTTTTCTTTTTCATTCGCAGTAATATTTATGAAAGGCATAACTTCCTAAAAGCCGTTGTTCAAGTGAACAGACCAATGCGTAATAAAAAATGATCACTTCCCCAACCATCCTTTTATAAAAAAAAATATAAATAATATTGCGGACTGTGGAGCCGTAATGCGAAGTCCGGACTTCCAAATCTGCCTCAATTTCCCAGGACTACCGTGTACCAAATCAAAAAGGCCGCCTTCCCATTGGTGGCTACGTTTTCCAAAACCACCACTAGATGCCGCGCAGCGCGCACTGGTTATAGTTTTATTTTTTTCCTCTAGATGGCGCCACCACTGCCTTCACTCCACAAAAGCACGTTGGCTTTGGGTTATTTTCTTTGTCGCTATTTTGGCATTATATTTCATTAAAGGTGTGTTTTGTATATCTTTGAGTGTCACAGAAACGACTCTAACTCGTACTGAGCGCTCTAAACACATTTATCCCAAAAAATCTACACGAAAAACCAAACGGTCTGTTCTGTCAAGTTCAAACTTTGTCGCATTCAACCAATCGTGCTTACTTCGTCTCTAATGAAGAATGATTTAATTCGTATCTAACTTTATAAGATCTATTTGATCGTTGTATGCACAGGCTAAGTCAGTTTTGCGCTCAGAACCAGAACCCTAGAGCACTGAACGACGAATAAACAAGGAACTATTTCTTCAAGCGCGTCGGCATTGAGAGAGCGCTGCGGACGGAGCCACCTCCTCCGGGACGGAGCGCGAACGGATACACGAAAACGCCGCAGCGGACTGTTTGTCGTGTGCGGCCTGATCTGTGGCAGTGTGTGTGTGGGTGCTTAGCGGCGGTTACGATTTCGTCCGAGTGTTGCCAAGACTTGTGAGCACTATGGATTTACTGCACCTGCTTCTGGCTACGGCGGGAACGGTCCTCTTCATAACAGGTCAGTTCGTTGAGCGATTGTTTTTGGTTTAGGCAGCGCGGTGTGCCGAAGAGCAAAGCACATGAGGCGGGCGATTCGCGCTGCATCCATTCTTTTGACAGCACCGGCTAACCTGTAGCATTCATCGGTGGGACGGGTCCGGCCTGAGCGCTCAAATCCGGACCGCTGTCTCTCTCTCTCTCTCTCTTATTTTTTTTTTTGTCTCTTTTGTTGCGATGTTTGATATGTCGTGACATAACGGCAAGCGGGCGTAAATTTCGTTTTCCTTCGGGGTCCGTGGGCTTTTTATTTTGAACTTGACGGTGCCAGTTTTTTTATCTCAGCGTCGCGCGCGGGACGCGAAGGCGCTAATACGGGACGATCCCCGCTATTTTCTAGCGGCGTCGTGTTTAATTTTGGATTAGCGTTAACTTGGCGACATTGAGCAGTGTGTTTCCACCCGCAGCGAGGGTAACCAACAAAAAGTCCGATATATACTTTGGGTGTTTTTTTATTTGTTTGTGCGCGTTCGCTACCCGACAAATTGTGGCGCTTCGAAGCTACCCGAGTTAATTTTCTGGGTCGCGAACTCTCCGACCCTTTCTGCGACCGCTCCGGTCGGGCTGCATTCCGCTTCCATCAGATTATGCGCATGTGTTGTCGTTAGAAGCGTTACATCATGCTCGGAAGATCTTTCGTGTACATTCTTCTGTGTGTGTTTTTTCGTGTGCCTGCTCGCACGCATTACATAATTCATCGACTTAGCCTTGCTAGCTCTTTTTTTATTTTTTATTTCGGAAATTATTCGGGGCTTTTGCGCAAAGCCCGTGCTCCCTGGATTAAATGGATCGCGCCTTTTTTGCACGTTATTAATTCATCACTTTTTTCACTCAAAAGCAGTTGGTGCGCACTGAGCCTCGGGCAACAGTATTGCAACTGTCTCTGGTAATGCCGGACACAAAATGTAATATTAATGGAGTGTTTTTTTTTTCCTTTTCTTTTTTTTTTTATTTAAAAACACCTTTTCGGAAAAAAAAAAAAAAGAATAGGTAGTGAGAAATGTTCCGTTAACCGGGAGGATAATTTCCCCGAAATTCTACTGGCAGTCGCCTTCCATTTGCGGCGACAGTCAGTTCATCGAACGACGTTTCATCGACAGCTGGGGTTAGCTTTTTTATGAGCCGCCTCAGACTGTCGCCGCGAAGTGGCGTGAACAGGTGGGCCGGGTTAAAGGGCGGGTACGTTAACACGTGCCCCTGTGATACACGCGCGACGGAACGGACAGCCGGTAAAATTTCGGGGAAATTAATGCAGGGAGAATAGACGCTGCCTAAAAAAGGCAATCAAATCACATGTCTTACTCTTGACCCCTCCCCCTCGAAGTAGCGAGTTGCAAAAAGGAATTTCCCATTGTATTGAGCATTCCGTATGACGAAAATGAAAATGTATTTTCAACGCTTACTGCCTTAAAAAATATTGGCGAGAGGGAAATAAGATACGTATCGGAGATTTTGTCGTCGCGATATCCGTGTTACGATGATTCATCTCAATGACGCTCCTCTTATGTATTTCCATATCGGCCAGATTGGCTGCGCGTTTACTTCTCTGTTCGGTCGTCCAAGCACCGAAGTGTGAGATTCTGAGGAGATCCAAAAAGGAATTGAGGTCTTCAAGTTCAACGCCCACAACTTCAATACATACACCAAAAAGCGGCCTGCATTTCGCTGGTTTTCGTGACGAACTAGAAGGCGCACTTGCGTCAGGGTCCTAGCCTTTCTGTCTAGCCTCGCACACTGCCGAGTGGGTAAATGGAACTGGGCAAATACAAATTATCATTGGTCGTCTCGCAAGCATGCACATGAATTTAGTGACATGGTCGATCTTGGTGTGACGAATAAGAGTTACGTGATGTTTTCAACTGCATTTTTTTTTTCTATGCTCTAACCACAATTCCCGACATTTCGTCGCACGTTTTTTTTTTTGTTGTTTTTTTTTCCCATGGAGTACACGCTACCGCTAACGGCTGCCTTTCCATATCATGAACCTCCGCTCACGCACGCATGACGTCATACGCAAGCTTTACCGCGTTTCTGTCGTTTCTTCGCTGCTACCATTTGTTCTATTTCTCTCTGGCTGGTATTTCATTACCGTTATAGATAAAATTGTGTATTTCCGTCGTCGTACCCAAGGCGCGTGTGTATGAGGCTTCAGTGGGAAGAGCTTTCTCTCCTCGGAAATGGAGGCTAGCCTCATGCTTATGGGCGGCTTCCGTGGACCCTTCGGTTGGTCAACACTCGTGCTCACTGAGAGCGTGCGGCCGCAGCCTTCCGCTACCTCGCGGTGTGCGCGACGGCAAGGCGACAGTGAGACTGCCACTTTTAGTTCACCGGTCAGCAACATTTGATATTTTCAGCGTGAACAGTGATGTAATTTTTAAATTACTGCAAAAGATGTCCTCCATTTGCCGTCTTTTTCTATTTACTCGATCTTACTCCAGGGTAAAGGCTTTGTACCTTGGCCTTCTAAAACCTACCCGCGTCCAGCGTTTTTCAATCCGGGCTGTCACGTGACACGGCCCTCCGAAGTAACTCGGATCCATTTGGGCAAGATTTGTAACACGGCCCATAAGATAGGGGGATCGGTGTGGAGTGGGCTAGCGCTCACCAGCTCGGAGCACGTGGAGCGAAAGCTCGCGCTGCAGCACCCAGGGATCTCCTGCCCGTTTTGATCTGGATGAGCATCGTACCGGCGTGCGGTCGTGTATCACTACTGTGCGGTGCACGTTAAAAACCCCAGGCTGGGAATTGTACTGCACTGGCTAAATATATTATCTACAGCTGAGACACCAGTCACCCATTGAAGCTGACTTACTTACACACAACATTATTATTATTTACCATTACCCCGATGAATAGCGTGCGCGCCGTGATTTTACTATACTTCGTTTCAGCTTCCGAACGAGCGCATCCGCCTCGTCTGTTTTTTTTTTTTTTTTTTTTTAAGCATTATGTGACTTCGAGTTTTCGGTAAATGCCGAGAAGGATGAACTCTGCCGACGTATCGGGTTGTGGAGAGAGCATAGTGGTACGGTGGAAACGGTCTACGAAAGCTCCCTAATGAAATTTAATGGAGGTTTCCGAAGTATCTTTCTACACGTCTCTAAATAACTTACAAAGTAGCTCAGTTACAGTCGTTACCACAGAAACTTGACGCTTCGCAGCTCTTTCTGTGAGCCAGCTGCTGCGCGTACTCGGCGATGAGTGTGTCACTGCTGCACATTTATGTATAACCTTCTCGCCAGGATCGGCCAGAGTGGGGCCCGATATTGATCTGCACGAGCGTGTCGCATTCGGATCGCGTTTTCGAGGTCCAATCTTTGGCTCCTTCTGTGCTTTAATCGCTAGGGAAACCCTGCCCTTGTTCGTTGGGGCTAATTTAGCTTAGAGTACAAACACTCCGTTCGCCGATTGTTTTGTGGGCGGCGCCACTGGTGCAACAAAATGGCGAAAACGCGACTTCCTCCGCTTTAGGTAGGATCTGAAGACGCTCAGGCGAGAGCGTTTTGCGTTATCGCGGTCTGTCTTGAAAACATTTCTGGAGGACGGGAAACCGTTTTTCCCGCGGTTTCAGATAATGCTCCAGATAACTGGCAAGTTGCAACCATGTAAAGTGGCGTTCCTTTGATGCGTAATTTATTTCTATAGTGGCTCTCAGATGGACCTAAGTGCATCCATCCAGCCTCGTTCTTAATCGCGTCGCGTCACTCTCCGATTCTAAGCTTGATTACGGCGCCCCTCGCTCCTGTCCGCCGGGAGAGGCCGAGCCGGCCTCGTCGCCTGAGGCAGTGATTTGTGCCTGACATCTCCGCCCGTTGCCACAATGGATGGTTTCTTCGCGCGAAAGGACCTTCCCTCTTTTATTTTCTTCTTTTCATTTTGTCTTCTTACTGACGTAAGCTGGCAATAGTGGGTGGCGGCAGGAAGTTTCTATCTATCCGTAACGATCGTCTTGCTTTTCTTGTTCGTCGGCGTAACGTTTCGTACTATCGTTGGTAGTCGTTTCTTTCGTCGATGTCGTCCTCCGAAGGTTCATCTCCCTCGCTAAGTGTGCCGGCTGAAGCGTGTTTCTCACGCCAGGTCACCCCGCGTCCGCTACGATTCGAGATCGATCTGAAATTTTTTTCGAGGCGGATATTGTTCCGAGCTGAGATTTAGCTTCCCGCAGAGCGTTTAGAGAGGACTTCGCTTTTTTTTTTTTATTTTATGAGGAGATTCTGCACCTTTGGATCTTTATCATCATCGTTACAAGCTGCCGAAAGAGAAGTCATAAACGTTGAGCCGGACATGCTGCATCGGTGTAGTCGTCGTGAGCGTGCGGTAAACAAGCTATCGATTCTCGTTCTAGCGCTTTCATGTCTCGCCCCATCGATTCGTTCCGTGCGTGCGGTCTGTGCTCATCCCGCGGCGGGCCTGCAGCTGCGTGATCGCTCATGCTTTCCTGTTCCCACGATGAGAAACATCAGCGAACGAACAAGTGGACCGACAAACTACTCCATCTACTGGGAGGAGTTCGCGGGGTGTATGCAGGATGCCTACGTACGGCAAAACATGGAATTTCGCCTCAACATGTTGAAAAACAAAAGTCAATCTTGCTTATCATGCTGGAGTGCTACTTTGTATTGGAGAAGGGGAGAGGAAATCAAAAGATAGAGAAGAGCGAAATCAAGGCAAGGGGAAAGTAATGCTACAGTTTCTAAAGCTGCTTATCTGGACCAGTTTTTGCGCATGAAGCGTACCAGTGTTGTTGTAGCTGGATGTTACTGGCTATAGCCTTTGTAGCGGGCAGTTTCCATGAGCCTTGGTATCAGGCATTTGGATGGCGATTTCCATGGGCCTTAGAGGGCGCCCTTGGTTATATCTTCGTTCTCAAAGGAGGAAGGGAAAGATTCCATCTTCGCTCTTCCCAGACGCAGCAGCCCCGGAATTTCAAGTGCGGGTGCAACCCCATCGTGGTGAACGGCGCCCAGAGATTGCGCTGAGAGGTCTCCAACCAGGAGAGGAACAAAGGACCATGGAAGCAAAGTCAGTCTACTGTCTTCGGCAGAGGCTTATCTGCTCGTCCGGGAGATTATCTTACGGATCCAGAGGAAATCGACTGCGCCGTGGCTAGCTCGTGGCCACCGATACATAGGGTGCCTTCATGTGCGCTTCGCATAGAGTGATGCCAACTGCCTGTTTCCCTTTCCCACACCCTCTTCCACCGCCATTTTGTTCCTGTGACGTCGTTGACGAGCTCATGTGAAATGTGAACCTTCCGAGAAAAAGACAGTGCCGTGGGCGGGGCCTAGACTTTTCGACGTTTGCTCGACCCGCTTTGGCTGCCGACCGTTTCCCCAAAGCCCCTACTTGGAGAGCGAGGCGTCTTCTGCTGCCGCCTTTGTCTACTGAGTTCTGGAACGCGTTCTGGTCTGGACTTGTATCGCCAGGGTGGTAAGCGCTGGAGCGGTGTATAGAAGCAGACTTCATTCGACGTGTTCTCTTTACTGCTGTAAATATGTAATAATCAGTATGTTTTCATCGAGACAGCCGGTTCTCTGACATTCCTGCCGAGGTGCGGCTCGATCCACGGCGGGAACAACGGCTCGATCCCAACAGCGCCCAGATGATCCCCAACACAACTCTTTTGTGCATCGATAGTTCTATCGATAGTGAGTCAATCGCCAAATGAAGCCTTCATATTTAATCTTGCCGTTCGTTTTGAACCTAGCTGGTGGTCTCGTCCTACAATGGTATACGCCACTAGTGTCAATATGCATCAGGCAGCCTTTTTGTTTTTGTATTGGGAAGGGATTTTGATAAGAAGACAAGGGGAATACCGTCAGACGCTCTAGGCCTTTTGAAACTTCATTACGTAGAAAGTCTCGACACAGCTAAGAAGCTTTGGGTCGGAATCGTACCTTCCTGTACTCTCAAACATGTCTAGGTTGACCGTCGACCGAAGCTCATCAGCTGTTATAATCTCCCAGCGTGTACGTGGCAGTTATCCGTCGACTCCCTTCCCACCTACCTACTGCCCGGTCTATCGGCTGATGAAGGCCTGAGGCCACGAACCTTGGAAGTCGACCGAGCATTGCGGCACGCTCCGTTATGGCATAGCTCCGTCTACACCAGATGACTCGACTAAGTAGTCTTTATATAAACGTAGCCAGCGTTTTCCCCGAGGGTCTTTACTATGCTGTGAACTTTCGTCGTTTGACACAGGGCCCAAGGCCGAACTGCAGGCCACATTAATTTCATTTAGTTTACGTTATTCTTAAGCGCCCTCTCTCAAGGGCAATACGTAAGGAAGGGGGTAGTACAAGAAACACTACAATTCAATGAAAACTGCGACAACAAATAGAACACACTCTCCTGATAAAATTAAACGTCAGAAATAACAGCAAACATTGGTGTTCTATACACAAAAAAAATTACATTGAGTTTTTCTTTTTTAAATACACAGGGTCAGTGATCGCAACGATCGATTCGGAGAGACTGTAGACCCTATTCGAAATTTGGTGCCTCCTGGTGGCTCCAATAGCAATTTACCTTTTATCCTCTGCATTTGTCGTACTAATGGCGGTAATCGACCTGCAGTCTGTAGTATGTTGCCGGGCACCATAACTTTCGCTAGTCACCGGCAGACAAGATTGTTTTCTTTACCCTGCAGGGCAGGAGCATATTATGGGTGACGAAGATCATGCTGATGTGCGTTAGGAAAACGAAAACGGGCATGTTGTTATAAAAGTTGCGGAAACCTCAACTTGCGAAGCTTTGTGGAGGGCGAGCGCGTTTCGCGCACCGGCCACGTCACTGTTTGTCGCAAAATAGTTTTTGAAAGCGATGAAGGTATACCGATTTGTTTGCGCTTTGCCTGACCATTAGTGCTCAAAAAAGTGATTTGCCCACGGTGACCGTCAAGCTCCGGAAGAGCAGCGTTCACACTATTCATGTCTTCGTGTCACAGGCTCACAACTCGCTGCTCACCGTCGCGGCTTTAGTGTATTGCAACACGTGAGGAAATTGCGCAATGGTTATTGATAGGATGTTTTAGTATACACCGACACGCGGGCTTGACGTCACGGAGCTGCGGCGGCGCTGCGATCGCGCCGGAGCCGGGGGGTGTGGGCAAAAGCGCGCACGTTTCGCATGGGCGTCATAGCATTTCAGCATGCCGCGAAGCTGTGTTGCGGTTAATTGCACCGAAATGTACAAGAAAAGTAGCGGAGTGAGTTTCCACAAGTTCCCGGCAGACTCTGAAAGGCATAAAAGGTGGATAATATTCGTGGATCGAAAAGAATCGTCGCCTTGCGCGAACGACCGTTTGTGCGGCAAACACTTTCTTGAAGGAAAGTGCGGCTTCCATTTCAATCTCCGTCCCGAGGCTTGCTTATGTGCAGGGAAAGCGTTGCCTGATCAAGACCACCGGGATTTTGTTCCCATGGTGTTCGCGCACAAAGCATCGGCCAAGCGCTCGTCGGAGGCTCGCTACGCCCGTGCTACCCAGCACAAGAGGATCGGCGACAGAACGGCAGTGTTGTAGGCGTTACTGAAAAAAAGTAACGAAATACGTTACTTTGTTACTTGCAAATAAAAGCTACGCGTTACCGAGCTACGTTGCCTAAAAATAAAAGGAACCCGTTACCGCTACCGATAAAAAGTAACGCACGTTACTTCTGCGTGACTTTTTTTTAAAATTACGATTTAACACATTTTACGGTTTTGACGATACAGGTCATATATCAAGAAACATTATGTTCGCGCAGAAACTGAACATAATTACTTTATCTCGTTTTACGATTTCACCTAAATACTCACGAGAAAAAACGCAAAGAAAAACATGGCTTGACGCCTAAAACACGGAAAAAATTGAAGTGTAATTTCTTTAAGACTTGGGAAGTAGTAACGAGTAACGTAACTACGTTACTTGAAATAGTAACGTAAGTACGTTACCCGTTACTGTGTCAAAAACGTAATGAGTAGGTTACTACGTTATTGAAAAAAGTAACGCGTTACCGGCAACGCCGTTACTTGTAACGTGTTACCGCCAAGACTGCAGAAAGGACAAAGCGTTACTGCTTGTCATGCCTTGTGGTCATGAGGGTAGGAAAAATATCATACTTTGACTTGAAGACGCTGTGTGTATATAATCAATTAATGAATACACACACTTCCGCAGACCCACAGACTGCTGATCCCGCCGGCAGTGCGGAAACCGACTCGAAGTAATCGTAGGCCTCGAGAGACTTGTACGCCACCGTGTCGGCCGTGAACTGGCTTGGCGAAAAAACTAAATAAACGACGACATGAGCCGTCGACTTCGGTGGCAGCAACTTTACGTCGGAAGTCCAGCAGGCCTTGTTTACGGCGTACGGATCATCGAAGGCAACGCCGTCCACGCACAGTTTGTCTCGATACCGCTGCCGTTCAGGCTCGGGCAGCAAGCTCAAATAGTCGGGCATAGCATACGACATACGCTGTGAGGAAATACGACGCACAAATAAAGATACAAGCGTCCCTACAACGTCAACAACGAGCGCACGCCATAGAACGCAATGGCGAAAACACGGAGAGCCGGGCTGCTCTTGCCCACATAGCTACCGCGCATGCGCGGCCTTCCGGCTTGTTGGTAAACAGAGTCGCTCCGCGTGTCGGTCTATAGTGTGACCGCCGCAGGCTACCGTACGGTGCAGCGTTGCAACCGCAAGCTCGCGCTGCGCCTTACGAGCATAATTTTCGCGCGCTCCAGGAGCGTTGCCGTGCTCACGGGAGCCTGCGGTAACGCTATGTTAAAACTGCCTATTGATGACATCGGCGTATTTAGGGGTTATATTTATTACTCTATAAACATAAATATTTTAATATACCGACATTTGTGTGCCGTGTTACTTGTAGCGTTGCAACCCTCCTCGTCAAAACTGCCCGTTCTAATCTCGTCGCGAAAGGCTGGCTAACAGAGACACGCTTAAAACGCTTCGAGCTTTTTTTATTTGCCTTCGTAATTACCTGAAAGCAAGTACAGGCATTCTTTCTTCGAAAGTGCTTGGAGCAACCGATAATGTTCCTTGTAACGGCCTTAAAACGCGACCCCATTCCCGATATCTAATCTATTGCTCGACATACCGTTGCGCGACCAGCTTTCGCTTACTTAGGGCAAAGAATAAACTTTTCCTAGACCGTACGCTAGAGCCAGACTTGTACGTAACGAACTACAAGTAACTGATTACTCGTTATCAGTTCCATTTTATTGTAACTTTTTAACTCTTCAAATACTTGTTTTCTTTTGTGAGGTAAAGTTCACTGTAATTCAACTGCTATCTTTCTGTTATCAATTGCAAGTAAGCAGTTATATGTTTCCGAAAGAGCTAAAATTATTGAGCTAAGTCTTTTTTGCGAAAATCGCTGTGTGCCCGTGCGTCACTCATCTATGTGGCACCACCGTTGGACACTTCTTTTGACCTCTAACCAACTAAAAAAACAAGATACCAAGATGCCAGAAGCACTAGAATGTCAACGCGCACAGCGACGTTTTGACTGTCGAGCTGTCGAGAAGCGCCTCGCAACGGTGAAGGGCTTCGTTTCCTAGAGGACTCGGACGCGTCCGTCGAAGCACTGCGCAACCTCGAATTCAGTACGCAAAGACTTTGTGCGCTACAACACCACTCTTCCCTTTTGCGCATCCTTTTAGAAAGGCTTCAGCGTCGCGGCACATATCTTCAACAGGAAACGTGGGAAGACGACTGACGAGAACTTGGAACGATAACTGCTGTTGAAGCTTAACAAGGTGTCAATGACAAAACAGGAACAAAATGGAACCACTTTAAACATATTTATGTATTTTTTTTTAAATTTCGTAATAAAAAATTAATGAAGTAGCGTGAATACTAATCAATTACTTTCTGGTAATTTTCAGTTACTTTTGTGATGTAGTAATTGATTACTGTCATCAGTTACATTTTTAATAAACTAATTCTAACTCTAATCGGTTACTTTTTGTCAGTACCCCGTACAAGACTGACTAGAGTTCTACACTACTACCGGGACGGTTTGCCGTCACGTTGAGCACAGATTGAGCTGACGACTTCAAGACCAGAAATCCGCAGCGTACGCGATATACGAAAAGTCTCTATGAAATTAGACATCCCGGTTCCTTCCTGCAACGCTGTTTCGAGGCGGAACGGAAAAATTCCTATTTTACGCGCTCACTTTTTTTTTTTGTTAAAACTGTTTAACGTACAAACACGCCGAACAGAACCATGAGGTAATAGCAGCACCAAGGCCGACAGTCCCTGCCACCATCTCGCCGCCGCCGCCGTTCCCGCTCCACTGGTTCCCCGTTCGTCCGCGAGAGGGCGAGCGGCGGGCTGGTGTTCATCCGCATCGGAGCCTCTTCAACTTCCATTACCAGTAACCACAAGGTCGCCATTAGTAGGACACATATGCCATTCATCAGGATTGGATTGGATTGGATTTAATGGCGACCCCTTTGTAACGGGGAGCCGTTTGCCGGAAGTTCCGGTGAGAGCCTGCCAAAGCTAGCTCAGCTGGGTCCGCCAAGTGCCCAACAAAGACTAGCCAAGTTGATAATAGCCAAGATGATGATTGTGATCAAAGTGACCAGACTGAATTTCGGAAAGGTTATTTTCCAGTCCACAATCGCGAGCAGCAGGAATGATTTGTTCCATGCTTTAGTCGAGCCGGATATGCGCTGAAAATTACAGGAGTGAACTTCTAACAGTAAGATAATAGTGATTAAAACACACACACACACGCCCGCACGCACGCGTACACGCACGCACGCACGCACGCACGCACGCACACACACACACACACACTCACACACACACACACACTCACTCACTCACTCACACACACACACACACACACACACACACACACACACACACACACACACACACACACACACACACACACACACACACACACACACACACACACACACTTTAATGCACATACCTATGGTCCTACGGTTTATTGGCAGGTTGGTTCTGGTGCTTTCGTCTTTTCACACAAGTACCGTGGAGGTAACGATGTCCAGCGGCGGAGCATCCTCGTTTTCCGTGTAAGGGAAAGGGCGACAAAGGGGGAATCAAGAACGGAGTTTGTGTGAGCACATAATGGGGAAAACACACGCTGTGCTCACCTCTATCGTTTCCCCTCCCCTCCCTAGCTATTACCTCTTTTTTTTTTTCTCAACATACCTCGGAGGATTTCCGGGATTCCTTTATCGAGGCACATCTTTCACTCGCTTGGTGTGAGCTGCTGTCTATTTGCTTTGCCCGTTGCCTGCCGGCCTCCAGAAAAGTGCACCCCTATAGACCCTTTTCGAAACCCCATCAAGCAACATTGGCGGCCGCCATTTCTTGAACACGAGGTGCGTGACTGAATCCGAGTCCCCGCCGAATGCTGAGGCAGTTCTCGTGTCCACTACTTACCCGGAGTACATGCCCAAACGAAGACAGTATCGGGTAATCGACCTTTTTGCCGAATTGCCCGGGGATCCCAGAGAACGCCGCGAACGTAGGCACACGAGCTGTACGCGCTGGCGTTTGCCCAGAAGCTGCGCGAACGCGAGAAATCGAAAACAAATGGCACGTTGCACGTGCCTTCCCCAACGTCTTATTTTAAATATTTAGTTTGAACCTCCTGTACAGGCATAGCTTCCTAAATACTGGCAAAGCTTGGCAGATCGCCACGAGAAGCGACCGCCGAAATGGAAAAGGTGGAGTGGCAGACAACGGATCAGAGGATGGATGGATGGATGGATGAATACGGCTGAGCCCTTTGGATCGGGCGGTAGCTTACGCCACCTAGCCATTTTGTCTTACCCTTTAAACTTAAAATATTTAAATGTGAAAACTATATTCACTCCGTACTGAAAAGAAAGTGAGGCTATAAATCCCCCTTGCCATCAGTTAATAAGAAAACGCCTAGTTTTCTCTCGCTTTCTGCCACCATTCACTTAATCTTTGCTTGGTAATCTCTACTGTCTTGAAATCCACTTTTCCTTCGCTGTCTCTAAAACCCAATGACCTTATTAAATCTATGACCTTACTAAAAAAGGAGAGCCACGTGACTGGCGCCCCGCTGCGGCGAGCCGCCGAAACACACTTGTCCGGAGCGAACCATGGCCTCCGAGATTCCGAAGCGCGCGAACGCTTCTCCGGCCGTCCCATTCGTGCGGAGAGGGCGTAATCGAAAAAAGAGAAGGAGGCGGCGTGTCTCCGCAGGGAGGCGCTCCCAACCCAGTCATCGACAGCATGACGCGAGGCTGAAGAGTTCAAGAAAACGTCTTGTTACGTCGAGTTACTGCAACTTATACTTACACATTTTTGTGTATTGTTGTAGAACGGTGAACAGCTGCTCTGGGGACGTAGATAGAAAATTTGTGATGCTTATTTAATTATTTAATTTGAGATATTCATCTGGACATGTTGCGGCTAGCGCTACAAGCGCGCCTTTTGATATATTTGATTGCAATCTGTAGCACGTATAAAACTAAGAAAAAGCTCCGTATATAAAAAAATAGTATTTCCCTAAATAAAAGCAATCATGCTGCAATATATATATATATATACAGGGTGTTTCAGAGAACTCAGGCCAAATCGCTCCTGCAAAAACTACTCATCGCAACGAAAAAAGGCTTGTGTCGTTTTGGTCCTGGGCCAGGGGCCCATTTAGGAAAATTATTAAAGTCCGGGATAATTAATTTGTTAATTATTTTTGCGTGATTAACTTTTTTAATATTGTGCTTAAGGGCATAGTTTCAATTAGAAAATTGCTCAGCATCGTCGAAAAACACTAAATCAACAAATTGCCGAACGATAGAAGGCACGCGAAGCATTTTACAGATTTCTGAAAAACCGCACAAATTCGACGGGTTTTTAAGTTTCGGTTTCCTATCAGAGCGCATCTCGGCCAAGGCGGCACCGCGCCCCGCGGAGAGATTGTGCAACCAACCTCTGCTGCGCTGTCATCGCGCGACGCAGCAGAGGCTGGTTGCACTGTCTCTCCACGAGGCGCGGTGCCGCCGGTGCCGAGATGCGCTCCGTTAGCAAACCGAAACTTAAAAACCCGTCGAATTTGTGCGGTTTTTCAGAAAGCCGTAAAATGCTTCGCGTGCCTTCTATCGTTCGGCAATTTGTTGATTTAGTGTTTTTCGACGATGCTGAGCAATTTTCTAATTGAAACCAAGCCCTTAAACAGAATATTGAAAAAGTTAATTACGCAAAAATAATTAAAACTTAATTATCCCGGATTTCAATAATTTTTGCTAAATGGGCCCCTGGCCCAGGACCAAAACGACACAAGCCTTTTTTCGTTGCGATGAGTAGTTTTCGCAGGAGCGACTTGGCCTGAGTTCTCTGAAACACCCTGTATATATATATATATTGCAGCATGATTGCTTTTATTTAGGGAAATACTATTTTTTTATATACGGAGCTTTTTCTTAGTTTTATACGTGCTACAGATTGCAATCAAATATATCAAAAGGCGCGCTTGTAGCGCTAGCCGCAACATATATATATATATATATATATATATATATATATATATATATATATATATATATATATATATACACCCTCGCACTTTGTTTGGCGTAGCTTTTTGATCCTGAGCACGAGGTTTGATACTCAATAGTGAAGTCCGTGTTCTCCTTCTTTAAATAATTTTAAGATTTATTGCGGAATTTTCGCGGGTCGTATTGTGGTGTTTGCTTCTACTAGAAGTACCTTTAAAGGGGCCCTCCAACAGTATTTGAGCGTCTACTTTTTTTTTGCGGTTTCTCCACGCTAGTGGTCCCGGAAACCCAGTGGACAACGAAAGAGTTTAAAAATATTATCGCATCATATTTTAATTTGACAACTCGGAAACACCTCCTCCGACGGTGGCGCCGCGAGGTGCCGAATGCGCGCGCATAACGGCGCTCCCTTTCACTATACGTCACATTCACTGGGTTTCGTGATTGGCGAGAGCCGTCCCAGAAATTTTGAAGCGGAATAAAGTATATCACACGTTAACCGTCATTATTTCTCTAAAAAGTCGTTTTTATAGAGCTAATAAAGTTGCAAATTAAAGTTCAAAAAGGGCGAAAACAACGCCTCGTCGCTCATGCGCGCCTCCCAGCGGCGGAGTACCTCCTACTCGCCGAGGTTACGGTGGTGGCGGAGTTGCGGGAGACGAGGCTTCCGCGGCTGTCGAAGCGGACTCGGCGCGGCGCTTGCGTGGTGTGCCCTCGTACGGCGCGACGCCCAGCTCCGCACGCCTTTTTAAGAATTCGGCGCTCAAAATCCGATAAGCCCCGTAAATTCATCGATGATGGCAACCCGATTCCAAAGCTACGATGGTTGCAGCGAGGCCTAATGGCCGACCGGGCCGACGGGCTATCAACCAAACTCGCGTCCAATTGGCCAACCGCTTTGCTCCAATAGCTAGACTGTTTCATTTTACGTCATGAAGCGCAATGTTTTGCTTATTTAAAGTTGTTTTCTGCAATATTTCATTTGCTAATAACTCACAAAATATTGCGAATTTCTGTAATATTTTTTTCCTCGGTGTTCCTGCTTTCATGGAGCTCCGTTTCAGCGCGAACTTCAAACCAGTCAAAAATTGTTGGTGGGCCCCTTTAAGCCGGGGTCACACTGCTTATACATTATACACAAGACAGTCTGCAGATATCAGTCACCACGATATCCGTAGTTCAAATGCCGCGTGCCAAGTGTCTCCTTGAACTTGCTGCCTTGCGGCATTCGAAGCTCAGATCTCGTGGTGACTCGAGTTTGAATCTGTTTGCAGACTGTCTTTTGTATGATGTACAAGCAGTGTGACCCCGGCTTTGGGGAAAAACTGATGATGGTGAGGTACAACCCCCTCGCAATGATTTCGCCATTTTTTTTATAAACTTCGTGATAATTGTAGGTACTGATTGAAAAAGTTTGGCATTATCTTGTAAACGTTTAGTTTTGACACATGTAGCACAGACCACCGTATTTCGTAATGCACTTTTGTGATGTAACTTAATTGATGTGCAAACAAACATTGGAATCTCAAGAAAAAGAACTCTGGTTTATTTATAAATTCCAATCTTCTTCCAACCTGGTTTATTCGGTATTCCAACCTGGAATATTGACAGATTCCCAACCTTGATTTTTAAGGTTAGACGCGAAGTACTTTGCGATGCAATATAGCTTCAAGCAGTTTCTTTCGATACGCTACTCTGTTTTTCATAGTCATGCCTATGTTGACCAAGAACGGCCGTACAAACTTCTCTAAAACAATCCTAGATTTTTGTCTCATGGTCATCTCATAAATTGTGCGGCATGGCAGCTCGCTTCCAACTGCTACACATAAGTTGATTACGATACCCAATAGTAAATACTGTAAGCATTTTTTTTCGCTGCTATTATTAGTTGGACCACTCTGCAGGCCTAGGCAGCTTGTTAAGAAAAATCACCCGATCTTCCTTTTCTGCGACCAAACACGCCGGAAAAGGCGGAAAAACAAAAATGACAAGCAGTAGTAAACAAAACCACGTGTCACAGTTGGAAAGGACGGGAAACATCGCGACGGGTTTGGACATAAGACGGGCAAAGTTTTAAAGTAGCCACTCTCGCTGCTCACAACCGTTAAAAAAGAAAGAAGAAAAAACAGCAATGTCGTCGTTTTTTTGCGGTGGTCTGCGAGAAATTGTTAAGGAAAAGTACCCCTAGGGGAACTTCTTCACCCCTATTGGGGATGCAAGCACTCGTGAGTCGTGCGTACAGATGGTTTACGCCGGCGAGGGTACGCATTGTATAGCCGCGTGTATGTGCGTGTTTGTGGTGAGACGCGATTGTATGATGGCGGCGGTGCCGCCGGGGACGAAAACGAACGCCGCGCCGCTAGTCCTCTGGAAGAGCATTCGCCGCACACACCGAACCATACAAAAACATATACCCACACACACATGCTTCAGCATCTGCTTATCCCCAACTATGGTTCCTCTCCCAACCCCCGAACACAATTCCAAAAAACAAACCGCAAAAAAAAAAAAAAAAAAAAAAAAAACAATGGCCGGTTTGGCCCGTTTTGGCCGCCCTTGTAGACTTAAATGCAAGGCCCGTACTTGGCCCGGGCCCTTCATGAATGTAGACGTGAAGCCCGAGCCCGGCCCGAGTGGCGGGCCGGCCCGTAGCCCGCGGTCTGGCCCGTACCAGTGCAGATCTCTATACTTCGTCTCACCTTACTATGGACTATTGTTAGCCGCGCGTGCTAAAAGCGCGAGCTAGTCGTTTTGAATGAAGCCGCGGCGGCTGCACGAGCACTCGTGCAGCAAGTGCTCTAGTCAAGGCAGTCAAGGCTGGCCGCTCGCGCTAGCACAGCCTTCGCGGTTAGTCCATGCTAGGGTGAGACGAAGTATACCTGCGACGCTGACGGCTCGCCCCTCTGTTATGACTGGGCAGGCAGCGCCGCCTGGCGGCGAGCGACAGAGTTAACGCAATTACACTCTTCTGCTGGGGAGCGAGACAAATGGGACGGCCGGAGAAGCCTTCGCGCGCGCGCGCTTCGGGATCTCGGAGGCCATGAGCGAACAAGTGTGTTTCGGGTCCTCGCCGCTGCAAAAGCTGTGCGCTGGCGTCCAGGTTCCCCCAGTATAAAGGGCTCTGGGTCCCCCAGGCTCCCCGAGAAGTGTCTCTTTGGTGCTCTGTGTTACCAGATCCTCGCGCTCCAAATCTGCGACTGGGCACCGCTCATTCACACTGGAAGCGGATCCGCGTTCGCAAAGCGGTTGCGAACGCGGTTGTGTAAAGATCCAGTACAATTGCTCGAGCAGTTGATGTCATCGAATGCGCCTGCAATTGTACTGGATCTTTATACAACCGCGTTCGCAACCGTTTTGCGAACGCGAATCCGCTTCCAGTGTGAATGAGCGGCTAAGCTCTGCTTGGGTACTTTAGCGAAAGGTCTATCGGCTGCGCAGCTTCTCAGTGACGCGCAGTTTTGAAAATGACCTATTATGTAGGCGCTTTTTCCCCGTGCTATTCCCGGGTACACTCAAGGTGGCGAACACTCGTTGGCGAGATTGTGGTTTCGCTCACGCAGAGTGCGAGTTCCGTACGCGTGTGAGTCGTCCGAGCCTTACTAAACCTTATTTTCTGGCCAGTACCAATTTATTAATACCTGGCGACAGAACAACATGTGTGCCAATGTAGGGCTCGGGTCTTTTTCAAAAGCAAAGATAACAGTTTTAATCTGGAGTTTTGTTTAAGTTTTGCACGAGACGCGCTAATTATTTTTAACTTTATTTGCTTCTTCCATTCGACTATTCAAATGAGGTCTCTATTTTGCGAGGCGATGGATGGGAGTGGGACGTTGTGAATTCTGACGCTGTTGCATTTCTCGAGATGATTTAGGTGCGTATCACAGGCGACGCGCCCGGAGGGCACTCGAGGACAATCAACACGTTGGTGGGAATACAATCAGCTGTCTTCTTTATTTCATTCTATCACCTTCGCACGTCCCCCCTCTTTTTTAAATTTTTTTCCTGACTTTCGAGTGAAACGCATTTAGTTCCGGCTCTTGCGTTGTGTTGGTTGGGTTCGCTGTTAGACACATGCTCCCACTCTCTCTCTCTCTCTCTTTCTTTCTCCCCCGCTCTCGCCGTATTGTTTTTCGGCTGAGTGCCTCTCGCAGAGACCGAATCTGAAGGTAGCACTTTTACGCCGGTAAGGCTCGGGATACGGATCGTAACTTCCTCTACTTTCTCCGTATTTCCCGGGTAATTTCTACGGGTAAGACGTAGAGTTGCTTGTATCTAGGGCAGGGCCGTACGCGGCTCTTTTCCTTTGGCATCTCTTCGGGAACCCTGGGAAAAACCTAAAATGCCGAAATAGTACTTACACACTACGTGCTGGCGCAGCGAGGTCGTGTAAAGATTATTTTTTTTTTCTGTCTCTAGAAGAAACGACGAATGCCGTGTTTTATTTAAGGGTGCTGTATCTCTTTTTTTTTTACGTTTTAATGGTTTGAGAATGTATCATTTAAAACCCAGGAAAAGACAAGGATCAAGATTGAGCGTAGTCCGCTGTGGAGCAGCCTCTCGAGGAACACAAGGAGAGAAAGGGGTCGCAATCGCAAGTGACTTGTTTGGAACGCGTGATCCAGTAATCATCCGCGCCTGCCCGCACACACATCTCGCACAAACGTTTTTTCTTTGCTTGAAACGCGTGTATAATTACATTTTGCATAGGTGATATTAAATTTGTTTCTTTTAGACCTACATGGGCAAGAAAAGGAACGTCGAAGCCCCCCCCCCCCCCCCCCCCCCCCCCATAAAAAAAAGAGGAAAGAAAAGGGACGGGGAGGAGGTTATCCGAAACTGTATTTCTGGGCGAAGCACCGTCTGCCGACAACGATGGAGTGCTGTCCAGTCCGAGGGGCGTTTCGATCGAGTGCTGTCCAGTCGGGGGGGGGTTCGGGTGTAACACCTCCGTCGAGTCGCGATGTATGTCAGTCGACCGAGCTTCAAAGCCGACCGAGATCCACGTACCCTGCGGAGGAAGAAAGGCTAACGCGTCTTTAGCTGTTTTCCCTGTCTCGTTGTTTTTGCACGTGTGCGGGTTTATGCGAGATTTAACCCCATCCTCGCTACGTCTCGGATCGTCATCTCGATCGCCTCATTGCGCTCTCTTCATCACTGCATCTTTCTTTTCCTTCCACCGTCCCCAGTGGAAAGTAGCCGGCTATGGGACACACTTCCAATCTAACCTCTCTGCCTTTCTGTCATCAGTCCCGATCCATTGCACTGGGGCGAGGCGGTTCCCACGTGGAAGTGTATTGTGCCTCATTGCTCCGCGGCCGTTCCCAGCGTGCTTTCGGGCCACGAGGAGGACTAATCCCATAGTCAAGGTTTGAGCCGGGCTCACACTGCCAACGCATCATAGAAGAGACAGTCTTTAGGGACAATGTGTGAGGCATGCTTCTTTCTTGTACGGCGCTCCTGTTACCCCGCTCATACGAGAACTGCCTGCAGGCCTGTTCGAAGCGTACGTATACGAAGCCTTCGAAGATGCCCGGGGGGTGTCCGCAGATGATGTTGTCATCGTGTCCGGTGCGAACACCGCGTCTATTTGCGTGACGTACGAGCAGCGCGACTGCGGCTCTGGTCGAACACGGCGCGACCAGCTCCGGCTTCAGCCTAGGCGTGAGCTTGAGACGACCGTCGAGAAATCGGGTGACCCGGCCTACATGCCGCTGCGAGCGCAATGTCCCCTGGCACAATATCGACCAATTTTTCTTTCCCTTTACATTCCCCCCTCCTTTTCTTTTCAGACTGCCGTTTTTTTTTGTTTTTTTTTTTGTTTCTTTGGTGACCCTGAAGGGAATCTTTGCGCTGGGGAAGTCTGAATGGGAGCCGCTTTCTGGAAAGAATGAACTGCAGCGGAAAGCGGCGAGCAGGCTCACCCGAAAGAGTGTACAGAAAGACGCGTCCGAGGTGGGACCCACCCCGTTTCAGAGCGTCCCCTTTCATGCTTCGCATTGAGACCCCGAAGCTTAGCGCTTTAATATGAGTGTGTGTGTTTGTATGTGTGTGCGCGGTAAAGGGGGTGAGAGTTCCTCGTTGAGGGAATCGGTACGGTATTCGGTGCACAAAGAAGCCCATAAGGCGCTTGTGAAAATAAACGGAGAAGAGCAGTGGCTCGAGCGCCAGGGGTTCGTTATTTTCAAGTGCGGTCTTTTTTCTGGTGTACGCTAGGATGATGGTGAGAAAATGTCGAAATGCGTGGTCTCATGGATGCCGGTTGTGTATAATTTGTCAGCTTTTACGTTGTGTTCCGTGCTGTGTTAGTGCGTTTTAGCGAGGTGATACCACCCCGTTCGCTCGCTTCAAAGCATGTTTCGAAGTGGCAGCGCCAGCTCCTCCCGAATCCCGATGCAACTCCTCTCTTTCGCTTTTGTGGATATGGATCGGTGATTTTGGTTGGTCCGTCGTGTTCTTTCTTATGCCCCAGTCCCACTAGACCGACAAGTAGAAGCCAGAGCCGTTTATTGGTAGAAGCAACCGCCACCGACAAGCTTCACACACGAGCAACATGCACGCGAAGGTATCTTTGGCGGGCATGTGATCACTCGTGCCATAGCCTATGCTCGTGCTTACTTCACGTGCACCGAGAGACTGCGATCCTGTCGAAGATACCATCGCGTGCATGCGGCACGTGTTCTTGTTGGTGTCGGTTGTTTCTGTTTGTCGCTCTTTTGGGCCTTGGGCATTACGGATTTTAACTTAAAGGGGTCATGAAACGATTTTCCTACTTCTTCCTCCTTAGCTTTAATCCTCAACTCAAATGCAAATTGTGAAATCACGTGGTCGTGATATTCCTTCGGCACCGGTGCGATGACTCCTAGCTTCCACCGTGCTTTTTATGCACACCATAGAACTTGTCATTCTCCAGTGACGATAAGTTCCGTCAGGGCACTCATTGGCCACGAACGCGAATCCAAATATTCGTCGACGGATTGATTGTTGACGAGCGCATACGTCCGAGTGACGCAGTTCTCGTGTCCAATGCGTGAGCTGGGCTCTGCTGACTTCAGTTTGGCGCCGGTGACGAGCTTTAGGAACCGCGGATGAATCATTGTGAATAGGCGGAGAGCTTTCGAAGGCACGAAGGTACAAAATAGTCCGCTATATTTTCAAATGTTCGTACCGAAAAGCTGGCTTTTGACTTTCTAGCCTCTTTCTTTTGGCCAACTAAACGAAATGCGATTAGTAAAGTCTCAATTTAAAATCATTCATCCCAACCCAAAATTCGTTTCATGGCCCCTTTAAGCCTTACCCCACGGTGACGGGGAGTAGGAAAAAATGTCCTCGGAAAAAATATCCCCGGAAAAGATGTCCCCGGAAAAAAAGTCCCCGGACAAAATGTCCCCGGAAAAAAAGGCCACAGGTGGGGAGTAGGAAAAAATGTCCCCAAAGGATTCTCTATCTCTGGGTTTCCCTGACCCTCGTGGCCTTCGGGCGGTCCGGTCATATATCCTTGGGAAAAAGGCACCCTGTGGCAAGTAGGAAAAAACGGCCCCAACAAATAGGGAAATATAAGATTCCCCGTGGTACACATCGCGACACTGTTAGCGCGAACACGACGTCGGCGCATTTTCACATTTTACTTAGAAAGGGTATTAGTGGAAACCAAATTTTACCGTCTGCATTATATCCCCATATGAGCACTTTCAGTACCCATGATAACTTTGATGACAACCTTTCGTTTCCATGAAGAAAAAAACAAACAAAAAAACTAGCGATCGCTTGTTCGTGCTAACAGTGTCGCGCTTTTTACCTTTTTCGAAATGGTACAGAAGTACCTCTCAAATCTCCCCAAATAGAATAATTTGGTTTGGGCTAGAAGTGTTATAAATGTTTAGTTCAGAATGAAAAAGAAAACCCAAAAACCAGTAATTTATTTTTGGCAAACAATAATTTGGTTTCCAAAATGCCCCCAATAGATTACTTCGGTTGCTTTGTGCGACTTCCAGTCTCCCTTTCAACCTCTAGGTGGGTCAGGTCATTTGTAACCGGATAATGACAGGACCGCCTGAAGGCCATGAGAATCTGGGAAAACCCAGTGATAGTGAACCCTTTGGGGACATTTTTTCCTACTTTCCACCTGGGGCCTTTCTTTCCGGGGACTTTTCTTCCGGGGTCATTTTTTCCGGGGACGTTTCTTCCGGAACCCCGGTGACGAGCATTTTGGTTTTTGTGAAGTTGCATTTACCCTTTCTGCCGTTGCCAAGCAAAGCACGAGAGACCGGCGATGCCGGCTGTGTTCGCGCTCACTGTGTCTCCCAGTGCACTTCTACGAGAAACAGAGGGACTTGTGTGATTAGAAGCAACGGACACTCACGCCTTCCTAGCGGTCGTCGCGGTTCTTCTCAATCTTAAAGCCTCACGGTGTTTCGCCTCGATCTGTTTCACACGCACGTACGCAGGCGTCTGCACGCTGAGATGCAGGGAGATTTATTTATTTATTTCAATACCGTCGGGGCCTGCAGGCATTGCAGAGGGGAGTGACAAATGTAACAACAAATTAATAAAATATAAACGAGTCTAGTACAAAAAAAAGAACAGTAAATTATCAGCAGTCAATGATTAACAAAAAAATATTGGTTATCGCAATTCATAAATGCGGATCCGGAAAGGCGGGTCTATTCAGACGACGTTTTGAGAATGAAGGATTCAACGTGAGCATTGGTACGACAGGGATGAATTCCGGCTTGAAATTGATGGTCAATGCGAGGGGAAAGATAAGAAGGAGGAAGCAGACGCTTATCTTTTAGAGCGGGGTTAAAGTAACACATTTTATGAAGAAAAATATTTTACGACGCAACAAAAAAAAAAAAAAAAGAGGGAGACAAGTCAATTTTTATGAACGTGACACGGGCTGTAGGATGATCGTTCAAAAAAAAAAGAAAAAGAAAAGGCGCACTGCGATTTACACGGGCATGGTGTGACCAAAGTGGTTGGAACGCTCTCTCCACCCATGTTGCCCTCTGCGACAACGCCGCAAATCTGCCATTTTCTCGGCGACCTTTCCACATGCGCGCTCAGTATCGGACCATAGCCCGCGGTTTGTACGTCTTTAAAGTTTGAAATTCTACGTGGTGGTTAAGGGGGGGAAGGGGGGGGGGGGGGCTTAGGGCTGTATGTCCCGGTGCGGACTATGCTAAGAGAAGATTCGTTTTTTAGATGGTTTATTATGACGAGACGTTAAGGGGTTTTCGAATTTCAGATTTTGCTAACGATAATTTCTGTATAATACAAGCTTTTTTCTTTTTTTTTGGAGGGGGGGGGAGGGGGGGGGCTAACAAGGCCGGCATTTTTTAAGGTGTGCTGTGTATGGGAATTGTTAACGTGAGGACTATGCACCGGGTGCAGACTGTAGTCAAAAACAAAAAAAAAAAACGCGATACACCCTCAGCTGGGAGCTCTCTTTTCTGGCTGGCGCATACTCGTGCGGCGAACTCTCCTGCAGCCCGGCCAGTAGTTTTCGAGTCGGCGTCAGAGCAGGCCGCACATCTTCCCCGGAAGGAAGCCAGCGCGGCTTCAAGACCGGGCCCAAGCCCCGGGAGTCCGAGGGAGAGGGCCGCTGGCGCCAAGAAGGAACAGCGACGCCGACTTTCTCGTGCGCGGCAGGAAATTAAACTTGTCACACTGTCGGATCTCCAAGCGAACAGCGGGCAACGTCGAGCGCGACGCCGTCTCGCGGAAATTTCTCCAAGTACACACCCGATACAAAACAGAAAATTCTGGGGAAAATGTGGGGAAAAAACGAAAGAAAAGAGGGTGACGCGAAGTTTCGGACCTGTCGGTTGCAGCTGGAGCCTCCTTCCCGCGATCGCCGCCTTCTAGCTTTAGATCGCCTTTTGTTGTTGTTGTGGTGACGTTTTTCTTTACACCGTCGTCGTCGTCTTCGTCGTCGACGGCTTGGTGCCACACCGCGCGTGAAGAGAGCGTACACCGGTACACCGCGGGAAGCGGTGTAGCGGCTTTTTGGGGCGCGCACTCTCGGAAAGCGTAATGATTGCTTCTGATTATTTGCTCCCCTGGGATTTCATTGCCGCTTCGCTCGCGTCGACGTTTCCGCAGATTCATCCGGACGCTATCGGGAGCGGCGCTGTCGTCGAAAGCGGCAGCTGTTTCGGATGTTCAGCGCTGTGTGTTTCAGCTTGCATCTGAGCGGCCGTCAAACCGTCCGGGCGCGCGGATCGCGAGAGACAACGCGATCGTGTTCACCGAGCGTTTTGCAATGCCTGGAATTAGTGCATCGTTGCTGTTTCGAGAGGACGATGGTAGCGTCGAGCATACACTTTAAAATATATTTTTAAACGATTTTTTTTTTTTTTTTGCGTGTTTGGCGAGGTTGACATTACGCAAACGCGACGTGCGCCTTAGTTTCGAGCAACTCGAGGGTCGTCACCCTTAAATGATATTTGCTTTTCCTGTCACGAACGTTCCCAGTCTTAAAATTAAATTTGCTTTTCTTTTTCTTTTTTTTTTGCGATCCTTTGTCGTCGATTTTTCTTTTTTTTTTTTTCTCGTTTGTTCGCTTTCGGCTTTGAAACTTGGCTGTGATTCTTTCCTCCCATCAGCTAACTAACGTCGTTCGATCTTCGTTCGAGTCTAAAGAGTTGTTCTGTCGAATGCCGCGCAATGTCGCGATGAGAACATTTTTTTTTTTTCGTTGGGTCCGTCTCGGTCGCTTTGCTTCACGGGGACGTCGTCGCAGTTTAATTGTGCGTGCGTCTGACAGTCAAGACAGGCAGGAGACTCGAGTCACTGATTGGCTCTCTCTTCCCCCCGTTGGAGTTATCCTCCCGCCGGGCCCCGGTGTCGTGAGCCCGATTGAGTTCAAACATCCTGCGTTTGCTTCCAGCACGACCTCTTTTACTTCCTTTCGTGAAACGAAGAACCTCCGCGAGTCTACTGAACACGTCTCTTGTTCAAAAAAGGTTAAGGATCGGTCTTTTTTCTTTTTTTTAATCGCATTTTATTCGCAGCGTTGCCGCCCGGCCTGACGTCATTTCTTCGTCGCGTTACGGGGTACGGCGAGCGAGCGTGCAAAATCAGTCTTTGGCGCACGTGAATGCAGGGAGGTTGACGCCATTATTCAAGGGGCAACGCAGCGAACACGCAGGGAATGACCGATGACGAGGCAGCCGAGCTCGCGTCGTCCTTTGTTGAGGTCGGGGGCAAACAAAAGCTCGTGCGCGCATGTACTATACTTCGTCTCACATTAGCATGGACTAACTGCGAAGGCTGTGCAAGCGCGAGCGGCCAGCCTTGACTGCCTTGACTGGAGCACTCTCTGCACGAGCGCCCGTGCAGCCGCCGAGGCTTCATACGAAGCAACTATAGCTCGCGCTTTTAGCATGCGCGGCTAACAATAGTCCATGCTAAGGTGAGACGAAGTATAGCGGGTAAACAAACGAACACACGAGGTGCTCGAGGAGCAGACGAACTTTTTCTCAACGAACCGACTATTTTCAAAAGTCCCATCATGCAATAGTGGCGGTTGCCATAGTTCGGGCAACGCTTCCTGTGGGAAGCGTGTGATTGGATCCGAGTGCATTCCGAGCGCTGGCCCAGCACTCCTGTCCAGTGCGGGCTCAAGTGCGTGCACGAAATGTGGTGACCCTCGGGAGGCGCTACTGGACCGCACACTCTTTCGAAAAGTGGCCCCGGAAGAAAAATAAAGTTTCCTCTTCCTCCTCGAAAAGTGGTCTGTGTTGGCAAAACGAGGCTCATCATTTATTCGCGCCGACGTGTCCGAAAAATGCGTGACGAATAAGACAGGGAAAATACACGATGACCGTTTTGCGATCGCACACGAAGGGATCGATCATCGTATTTGTTTGTTTTCATTTATATTCGCGGAGGGGCTCCTTTTAATCGAACCCTGCGATTATTTTTTTTTTTTTTACATTTATTGCGACTTTTTTTTTTTTTTTTTTTGGAAGGTGTCGTAGGACAGGGCTTCAAGGCCCGAAATTAGGATACAATAAATATTTTGTAACTGTAACGAACAAAACAAATAAGCGGGAATTATGCAGGCTGTTACATTTCACGTACATAACTCCGACTTCGCGTGAGGCAAAACCGTGTAAGCACAGCACAACCAGCAATAAGGAAAAAAAAAAAAGTTTTCAGACACGTATTTAACGGTAGAACGACGACCGACCCTTTACGACGTCAAAATTACTTTGGCACTGTAACTCTCCACTCAAAAAAGCTTTTTTTGCGTTTTATTTTTTTTTTTTTAATTAGAAACTTGCTTGGAGTTTTGTTAGCAAAAAGTGCTCAGTTAGCCACTATTTGCGTTCGTGTTCGAGACTCTCAGTTCTATAATTGCGTTAAGCGTTCATGTTCTCAACAGAATCCCATGCCTGCACTTGCAGCTCGCGTTATATGGGTGAAGATTTGTGCCACGGAAACGACATGCTTTCACTGTTCTACGTTTTTTTAACCACTTTTGATACTTCGGCACTTTCGTGATCATTTACGCGCAGGATTCGAGCGAATTATGTCTGTTCTGCATTTTCTTTCCTCCTTCTTTCATCTCGTTGTCTCCAACTCGGAGTAACCAATCGAGACAGACAGCCTTCGTGAACCTGTTCTCTCCTACCGTCCATCTTCTTCCAAGTTTTTTTTTTTTTTTTTTTTCACATCTCGGGATTTGGATTACGTTTCCGTATCGATTGGATATATAACGGTTAATGAGCGGTCTAAATTTTGAATCTACTATTAGCAATCTTACTTTTCTTATTTTTTTTTTTTTTTCTGTAGAGGTTTACTTCTAAAGTCTAAACTATATCTTGTTTTGCTTCCAGTTGTTGCTGCTGAAATTTGTTGCTGCTGCTGTTGTTCTCCTCTGTCGCGTCTCCGATCCTCGGGAGACCAATAAATAGCTATTATGCTCCATTTTTTTTCTTTTTCGAGCAGAGTTCGTCAAAGTGATACTAGTTCTCGTAGACGAGTCGGACTGTTTTTGAAGTTTCGAGAGTATACTTCGTGGCGGTTGTTCTGCGCTCCGCCCAATTTCCCAAGCTCTAAAGAGTTTGCCAACCGCACGGTTTCTTCAAATTGGATTTTTGTCGTTCTCGGCTTACCCCTTTCTGTCCTTTTTCCCGATCGATCGCCTCATTTTCTTTCTTCTTTGTGTGTCGTCTGTGCGGTGGTGTCGTCCTCCACACACAATGCGCGGCGGATGCTCTTCAGGGAGTTGGTTCGGCGTATCTTGGTTTCTGGGTCAACCTTTTCAGCGTTTTCTTCCCTCCCCCGCCCCCCTCTTCTTTTTTTATTTTGTCCCACGCTTTAAACTTTCGATCCCGATTGGAAGCGAGGCACGACAAAGCGAAAAGCCCTGCCATCCTGGCAACGAGGCCTCTCGGGTTCCTAGGTCGCCCACGCGCGCGCCCCGGGAAATTGGATATAACGAGAAGTATAATGAAATCGTATAATGATAAAACGAAATTCCTTGAGCCCAGCTCGGTATGAGCGGTAAAATATATATATATATAACCAGGTAAACAAGACGAGTTTCTGCTTTAGGACGAAAAGGACTCTCGGTTTCTAACTCTTTTTTGTTTTTCTTTCTGGTTAATTTTATCGCTCTTTTGTTGCGGCTTGTGCGCGCGGTCTCTATCCAATTAGTCCCCCCCCCTCCCCTTCCCCCCGGCTTCGTCATTGGAAACTAAAAACAAGTCCCGGTAAAGGCTTCTGCTCCGTAATCAGTTTGCAAGGTCGAATTTCGGCGGTGGCGGCAGAGAAATGAGATGTAGATGGCGTTGCCTCATGATGCTCCACATTGTTTAGCTGATTAAAAAGAAATGCCCACCGTACCCCGTTCGGCTTTTTATTCCACCTCTGGGTTGGGGGGGGGGGGGGATTTATTATGATTACCTGGCGGTGTCAGGTTACTCCGGGGCATTGAACGTCGCGAGTAGCTTTTGTTCTCCTTCGAGATACAGCGCCACTATAATCCTTCGTAAATCCCGGTTAGCTGGGTAACGTTTTCATGACGTAGCGTTTTTCCTTTTTCTGCACAATGATAGCTTTGATATGGGAATTCTGCATGGGCCTTGCTTGCTGATTGGTGCAAGTTGTTGTTGCTTTTGTCGAGCCCGTGCGAACGTTGTTCGCATGGTAGCAAGATCATGACAGAGTGTCAGCAACGAAGCGAAGTAGCTGTTGGTTTGACATCACAGCGCGCGCGACCCGTGGGGGAGGGGGGGGGGGGTTATAGGCCAATGTTATATAGTAGACAAGGCCCGCGCCTTTGACCCCGAACGTAATCACCAGTGGATCTACACACCACCTTGTAGCTTGCGTCGGCGCTGGGCGTCTGAAAACGAGAGCGACCCTGGCACGCGAAACAAAGGTGGAAAAGTGCGCCGAAAGCCCGTACTCGAGGAGACGCGAGAGCGTGTCCTAAGAGTTCATGGGAAACTCCTCCCGCCCCTTTCCAGTTTAGCAGAGCGGACGCTGGAGAGGAAGTCACCCCCTCTCCAGCGTTCTCTCTGCCAGAATGTGAAGGGGTGAGAGAAGCTGTCCTCGTACTCTTAAGCCGGGGTGTTCACACTGCTCATGCATCGTGCAAAAGACAGTCTGTAAACACGAGTCACCACAGTATCCGTGGTTCGAATGCCGCCTGCCAGGTTTTCTCCTTGAACTCATTGGCATGCGGCGTTCGAAGCACGGATCTCGCGGTGACTCGCGTTCGAATCTGAATGCAGACTGTCTTTTGTATCATGTACAGGGTGTCACAAAAGAAAATTTACACGGTCTTTTTTACCGCAAAAATAAACTAGGCAACGCCGAACGCTCACTTTCCGCCCAAAGGTAGAGCTAGAGGTCACAACCCGATGCCAAAGTTTCAGCCCGATCCGATAACGTAATCAAAAGTTATAACTGATTTTCTGAAAATTTCAATGGGAAAACCGAAAACGGGCAAAAATGGGCTCCATTTTCCCATTGAAATTTTCAGAAAATCACTTATAACTTTTGATTAAGTTATCGGATCGGGCTGAAACTTTGGCATCTGGTTGTGACCTCTGGCGCTACCTTTGGGCGGAGAATGAGCGTTCGGCGATGCCTAGTTTCTTTTTGCGGTAAAAAAGACCGTGTAAATTTTATTTTGTGACACCCTGTATAAGCAGTGTGAACGCCGGCTTTAGCCTGTCACTGGCAATAGTTACTTTGTATGAGAAGGAACGAGTAACGTATTTTAGCTATTTTTTTGTGAAGTAACGAGTGAGGCTATTTCTTAATTCTGGAGGGGAACGTGCGTGTGTCCAACCCAGTTCTCACTCACCCCAGCTCGCGCCTGAATTTGCTCATTTGGAAGACGAGAAAACGAAAGATAGACCATAAAACGATATGTATTCGAAGCGTCTACTGCTCCGTAGAAACGACGCATTCTGAGTAACGCGAAAATGGCGCGTCACTTTCAAGCTGATGTAACGCGTTCCTTTTGAATCGCAGTTACGGGTGACGTACTTGGTCACTCTCTGAGTAAGAAACGAGTAATGGTATTTAGTAGGGGTGTGCGAATAGTGACTTTTTGAAACCCAATCGAATACGAATCGAATAATTGTGGGACCGAATCGAATACGAATACGAATCGAAAAATTCTCGAATAGTTTCCGAATAGTAAGTAGACAGTTATTAAAGAAGAGCAGAGATTATAAATTTATTTTTATTGTTCCAAAATGTCCCTTAAATTTATTGTAAAAACGCGACTAGACAATAACAACTAGAGCTCAACGATATATATTTAAAGAGAGGCAAAAGCTACTAAAATATTGTAATGCTAAACTCATTATCACGGTTGACGCGGATGCTGAACATGAAATCACAGTTTGCTTGAGCCTGGTACATCCTGAAGCATTGTACTTAGTAGGAACTCTACATTCTGTTTTTATTCCTTGTTGTAGCAGATGTTCTTGAATTGAGGATCAAAGAAGGTGGCAAGGGAGTGATGTGCCTGTGTACTTACGTCCAGGAACCTTGTTTTCAATGATCTGAGAAGATTCTGGGAAAACGCACTGTCTTTTTCCACTTGCGCCCTCAAAAAGCAACATCTTCACACACTGAACAATTGGAACAACCGTGGAAAGTGTTGGGAGAAACTCGGCACAAGCAACTGTTGTGGCTTCTTCAATTGGTTGCATGGGAGCGGCCGAAAAACTTCCACATTCTACTGCGCTCTCTCCTCGAACAACTTCCTGCTTCTACCACTTGTACTTTGCTCACGCAGAGCGGCGGTACCGTTGCAACCAGTTCTGTAACGTCTCCACGACACGCTTTCCGAAAGCTTGCACGAGCAGTCTCGTGCGAAAGTGGTCCCTAAATGGTGAACCGCATGTAAGCGATTTAGCGAGCGACAAGACGAGCGACAGCGACAAGGGTCAGGACTCAGCAGCAAGCCACGGAGATTTCTCACTATCGCTCGTCGCGTCGCTCGGTGTTTGGATTTCTAGAAAACGTCCTCATCGCCTTGGCCACTTGCTCACGCCACTTTCATGCGGCTTGCCTTATCGCGCGACTGACCGAGTGACAGCGAAGCGGGTCGACGTCGCCTGTCTCGTCTCTTGGCAAATCGCTGACATGCGGGTTATACTTAAAACAGTGGTCCCTAATCAAGGAGGATAGAAGGGTAGGAGAGGGCATGTCGTCAGCCGCGTAGCCTCCACAAGCCATGCTCCCTTGACGCCTCGCCTCTTTCTCATTTTCCTCCTTACTCTCCTCACTTATCAGCCCAACATGACCACATCACGTGACCGTAGCTAGCCTTCGTCTAGCCTTCGATCTGATAAAACCTACCGGACGGAGCGCGCGCAAGCCTGCAAGGAATCCTTCTACAACCAACCATCCACCTCACACGTGACATGTCACGCGCATCAATTGCCAGAGAGATCTACGGTCACGTTGGCCACAACATCGTTTAAACTTTTTATGACTAGGCTTCACCAATATTGCAATGTTGCCCCTCCTAGTACTTGTAACCTCCTTGTCCCTAATGGAGGCAACATCAACGTACGTATAGAGAGGAACTGCTGCTGCCGATGACGACAATCATTGTCCAGGAGAAGAGGGTACGTATTGCCATCTTGCGGGCACGTATGGCAGGCGTGCCGGCGCGTTGTGGGACGCCTGTGAAGGGAATCTCGCGGCGCGACACCGTAACGACTAATAGAAAATTATTCGAAAAATATTCGAAACTTTTGAGAATTATTCGATTCGATTAACGAATCGAATAGGGTAATATTCGATTCGTTATTCGAAAATGGCGAATATTCGCACACCCCTAGTATTTAGTAACTTTATTTCAGTAACATGCAGATGTCTGCTAGTGACACACCTCTGCTGAGAACACGTTACCGTTCGATGTGCAGCTGCTAGACAGCTGTGTTCGAGGCGGGGCTTAGGCCGCACGTCCGGAGGCTTCCTGGCTCGTGACGACGACCATTCCCCAAAGTGAAGAACCCAGGGGTCCAGTGGAGGTGGGAGAATTGGTAACGTAACGAACGGTTTAATTACATGGTAGCGATACAGTCGTCAAATCCAAGAGAACCCTGGAGCCGCCTCACGCCCTGCCTTATATAGGGTCCGTTTTCTCCCTCACTCTCCGCCAGGGCAGCAGGTGCGACCGCCAAGTGCGTTGCAGCAAGGTCCGCCGCGTCGTAGCCAGAAGTGCGTCGTAGCCATGGTTCTCCGCAGTTAGGCCAGGCCTCTCTCCCCTTTCGGAGCGCACGAACCCACTCGCACACACACTCACGTCCCGTTGACGTCACGGACGCGTTGAGACTCGTTTTGGGCAGCCTTCGACAGGTGGGCGACAGTCCTGAACACGTCGGGACTCGTTTCCGGACTCGTTTCCGCAGCGTTGAAACTCGGAAGAAGGTCGCCGAAGGTTCCATTCTTAACAGCCCCTCCGGGGCCAGGGAAACCTCGAATGGCCGGTGGTACAATCGCTGGCCTGAAGAGGTGGGCTTGGAGTAGGCCTTGAGAAGACGCTGCAAGCACCAAACAAACTCCCAAACCTCTCACAACGGAGGCACCAGCGGAAACGTCCCCCACAACACCATGCCACACCGCAGTCAAACGCCCGGAATTCGCCAAAGACCCGCCAGACTGGATTACGGATTACCAAAATTTGGTACAATTCCGGGTATCGAGACCCCCTGTCGCCAAAGAAACTCATTTCTCCAACGAGGTCACTATGAACAAAATACAAAAGACAAAAACTTCTTCGCAATTTGTGAGGTCATTGTGGGGTTTTAACGAAGTGCCCCCACTTTGATCCTCATTCCCGTGGATGACGAAGACCTCTGAGATCATCCCTACTGTTTTTCGTGATGTCAGAAAAATCTGCTCAACCCATCGGCATTGCCGTTAAATTTGCCTTTCCTTTTTCTTACGCTGAAGTCATAGTGATCGATTTTCACGTGATTTCTAGACGTGAAAATGCGGTCCTTATAGCGCCGATAAAACAATCCGCCTTTTTCATGCCCCGTCACATTGGTCCTAGCAATCTCCTGAGCTGTACCGCGAAACCCTGACACACTAGGGTCGCTCTTCTGCTCGACTCTGTCTACTCGTAGCAGAGGACCAAAGTTACGTGACGCCGGAGCTACGAAAGATCTTTACCTGATCCCGTCTTCCTCCGCCTTTTTCGCTGGCGCGTTGGGACGGCGTACGCTTTCTAGTGCTACGAGGTCAGGCTGTTCTACAGCCTGGTCCCTCTCATCCCGGTTTTCTGCCTCCAACTCTGGGAGTGCTTGCTCCCCGTCAGCTGCCTCTGGCTCTGGATCACTCGTCAACAAAGGGGCGACCTGACGCGATTTGGACCTCGTACACGACTGAACTAGCCCTTCTCCCAGTTGTTGACCCCTTTCGCGCAGCAAGAAATCTGTCCGGTCAGAAAACAAATAAGGATACTCCAACGATACTGTTTGCGAGACAGCCGCCTCTGTCACTAGCTCTCCGAACGGGCCAGTTATCCTTACTGTCGCCATAGGCAGACAGACACTGTGCTTTTCGAGCAGCTGCTTGATCTTTCCAGTAAAATCGGATGGCGTTACATACGGCGGATGAACAACGTCCGTCGTCGCTGCACTGTCACGAAGCACCCTGCACGGCTTTCCGTTTACCTGGAGCTCGTGAAGATAGGGACGAAGAAGCTTCAGGTCCTTGTCACTAACGTTCACGTACGAGAACACAACCCGCGGTTTCTTACATCTGGCCGCTGTGTGTCCCGGCTCCTGACAGTTGTAGCACAGGAACGGCTTCCTTGCCTCGAACTGCCCTGTTGGGCTTTTCCGCGCCTCGTCTCCGTTCGAGTGTTCTGCGCTCTTTTCTGGGACCTTTTGTCCTGCTTCGGGCTTCTCGGGCCCGTTTTCTCGCGAGCCGTTCCCCTGTCGGAAGGTCTTGCGCTGATCGCTCCGGCCGGGTTCGCTTTCCTCTCCGCTCAGCTTTCTACGCGTTGCGTACTCTTCGGCTAGCTCAGCGGCCCTTTCGACAGAGTCGACTCCCACCCTGTCCTGCACCCAGAGCTTGACTGACTGCGGAATGCTACGAAAGAACTGTTCGAGGCACACACACTCGACTACCTTGTCTCGGCTTTCGTACACTTCCTCGCTCTTCAACCATTCTATCAGGTTGGTTTTAAGCCCGTACGCGAATTCCGAGTAGCCCTCGCTGCTCTTTTTGGATGCGTTTCTAAACCTTTGACGGAACGCCTCGGCAGAAAGGCGGTACCGCTTCAAAAGGCTGGACTTCACCTTGTCGTAGTCGTCCGCGTCTCCTGCACTAAGGCGCGCGACAACCTCTACAGCCTCACAGGGCAACAGAGTCAAAAGCCGTTGCGGCCACGTTTCTGGGGCGAAGCTCAACTTCTCACATGTCCTCTCAAAGTTAACTAAGAATAGGCCCACGTCTTCCCCAACTTTAAACGGCTGCATGAGCTTCTTCGTTTGATACGACTCGGTCTCACTTGCTCGTACCGGAGCCCCAACTCTACTGTTCTGCGAGTTTAATCGCTGTTGTTCTATTTCGAGCTCTAGCCTTTTCAGCGCTCGCTCCTCTGTCGCCGTAGCCCGCTCCTCTTCTCGTTCCTCTTTCGCTGCAGTCTGTGCTCGTTCCTCTCTAGCTGCAGCTTGCTCTCGTTCCTCTCTCGCTGCAGCCTGTTCCGCTTTCGCTGCCGCCTGTTCTCGTTCCTCTCTTGCTGCAGCTTCACTCTTAGCGTTCTGAAGCAGTTCCCACGCAATTTTAATTTCCTCTGCTTCCGCGCTCTCTGAAATCGCTTTACTGATCTCAGATTTCTTCATCTTTTGCTCCACCTCCACACCCAATTCTTCACATAAACAGAGTAAATCTGTTCTCAGTAACCTCATCAGATCCATGATCGCTGCTCTTTAGCTTTGACTTTGCTATAAAACTTGTCGCGATGTTGTACACAAACCTAGCGCACGAGTCAAACACTAAGGATTCCCAGCAGTTCAAAATTAATTACCCATAATCTGAAGCCTGGCGAATCTCAAAGCAAAGTCCAAACGCTCACCCACAGATGTAGCACGATGTCGCATGGTCCGATCCCAACCGCTGCCAACCAGTTGTTCGAGGCGGGGCTTAGGCCGCACGTCCGGAGGCTTCCTGGCTCGTGACGACGACCATTCCCCGAAGTGAAGAACCCAGGGGTCCAGTGGAGGTGGGAGAATTGGTAACGTAACGAACGGTTTAATTACATGGTAGCGATACAGTCGTCAAATCCAAGAGAACCCTGGAGCCGCCTCACGCCCCGCCTTATATAGGGTCCGTTTTCTCTCTCACTCTCCGCCAGGGCAGCAGGTGCGACCGCCAAGTGCGTTGCAGCAAGGTCCGCCGCGTCGTAGCCAGAAGTGCGTCGTAGCCATGGTTCTCCGCAGTTAGGCCAGGCCTCTCTCCCCTTCCGGACAGGGGCGGATTTATGGGTCAGGCCTGGGGGGGGGGCGGTAGGCCTTCGGCGGGGGAGTCGGGAGTCTGCTGAGATATGACACGGTCCAAACGTTGCCCAGGTCTATTTTGTTGACCAAATATTTGCTATGTCGCCAAAAACTAAACTTCTGGCTGGTGTATATCAATGATTTTATTTTAAAAAAGTTGACCTTGGGGAGCTCAGGGGGGGGCGGTCACCCCCCCTAAATCCGCCCCTGCTTCCGGAGCGCACGAACCCACTCGCACACACACACACGTCCCGTTGACGTCACGGACGCGTTGAGACTCGTTTTGGGCAGCCTTCGACAGGTGGGCGACAGTCCTGAACACGTCGGGACTCGTTTCCGGACTCGTTTCTGCAGCGTTGAAACTCGGAAGAAGGTCGCCGAAGGTTCCATTCTTAACAGCTGACACAATGTAGAGTTTGAGATTGTTCCGATACCCCCGATAACGATACGTTGTACACTCTTAAAAAAAAGCTAGTAAAAAGCTAGTAACTGCAGCAGTTACTACCTATTTCTGACCATTACTACCTTTCACTAACTATTTACTACCTCAAACGCGCGATATAGGTAGTAAAAAGCTAGCAAATGCAGCCATAACTACCCTTTTCTGACCGTTACTACCTTTTTACTACCGCAAAGGCGCGGAGAAGATGGCGGCGCTTGCTTCACACCCGATTGCCAGCGTTAGCGACGTACTTGCTGTTTCGGAACGCAGGGGGAGGTATCCACACGCAATCGTAGCGTCAAATATTGTATGAGGGGGCATGTTTAAAACTTGGAGCTGACTTTATAACGATCGCAGCCTCCGTACCAGCACGACGTGGGAGCCAGCGCTGCAGCGAGCGCAGCGGCCATTGTTGATGCAATGGCCATGCGGCTTACTTCTTTCCTTCTCGTTTGCATTCGTTTGTGAGCGTTCATATTTTCATTTTTGTTTTAACTGGGATGAAAATAGCCACGTAGCACATACTTAAACGTTTCCGAAACCAGGAAAAGTTCAATGTTTTTTTTTATATTTGTTATATTTGTATTTTTTTAAATCATATGTCTTTCTCTCACAAGAGACGTTTGGCAACATTGTACGACAAGCAAGTCGGGGCGGTTGGGGCCAGTCGGAGTTCGCAAGACTCTAATTTCTTTGATGTGAAACTGCCGTTTTTGCCTTGTGTCGTGTGCAGCTCTCGTGTTCCCGCGTTGGAGTGCATAGTTAACGTTCGTGCGCTCGACGGGGCGAGTGTGTGCGTGGACCTGGACTGCTCCGAGGATAGCTCTAACGAGCCGGTGCCGCTGTCACTGGGTTGGATTTCGTCGTCCAAGAAGCTTTTCTCCACCTCCTACTTGACACTGAGAACTTCTTCACGGTTTGTGTGTGCTCGGTGGTTGAATGATTCTGATTGAGCTGTCTTCGGTCGTGAGAGTGCACTGTCACAACCGTTGATGTACGTCGTAAATAGTGTACGTAGCTTTGGGACTAATGAAAAAAAAAAAAAAACTGTTTTGGCATTCTACGAGTCTTTCTGAGTTTGCCCCAAAACGCGAGCATTCGTCAGTGTACTAGAAAACTTAAGACGCGAGCTGCACGCGCTATTAATTTTGCCTGCATTTTTGTAGCGCAGCACGCGAAAGGAGTGCAGCTGCCGTCGTACTCTCCGTCAATTACAGCCTTCGTTCACCGCGGGAGACGGCGAGAAAGCACTCTCTCGCCGACGGCGACCGCATGTATCGATTTACCGAGCGACGGGGCGATTGACGGAGACAGCGACGAGCGACGGCGATTTCTCACGGTCACCCGTCGCGTCGCTCGGTTTTTTAATTTCTAGGAAACGTCGCTTGTTCCCGTCGCTTTCATGCGGTTCGCCTCGTCGCGCAACTGACCTATCGACTGCGAATAACTGACGTGCGGATACACGACGACAAGTTTGCGCACTCAAATGGTCAGTATGTCAGTCAAAGAAGTGAGCGGGGAGGAAGTGGCCGAGTGGGCTAACGCGTCTCACCTCGAAAGCTTGCGCTGGGAACCTCCTGGGTTCGATCCCCACTGCCCCCGCCCGTAAGTTAGCGATTAGATTAGATTAGACAAACACACGCTTACATAAGTAAGCGTGTGTTTGTGTTGAATGCATTGTGTCGATTGTGTGCTAAAAGTGTGGGTGTGCATGTTTATATGTATATACTTGCAAATGTGGAAGAATTGATATAAACTGTAAAATCGGCTTCCTTTTTTGTGTACGTTTAATTGGACGGTGACTAGCGCCACCTGGATTGCTCATTTCCAGTTTCAACTTTTTGTTGCAGGTGCTACCTGGTGGTATGTGGCATAACCCCACACCTTCTTTTCCACCGGAAGTCACGTGACTAGTTGCGTTTCCGGTCTTCCGTCGGGAGGTAGCGCTAGTTACTAGCTAGAGGTAGTAAAATACATGGATTTTACTTTGAGGCTAGTAGCAGTTACTAGCTTCGTGACCTAGTAACCGTTACTAGCTGGACCGTTACTACCTCAGGCTACTAGGCACCTAGTAACATATGTGACAAGCGGTTACTAGCTCTTACCTAGTAAATACTACTAGCTTTTTTTTAAGAGTGTAGGCGCAAAGGCGGCGGCGGAGTATCCGCTATCGTTATTGGAGTCATCTGAAAGATCTACTAAAACTCTACTAGACCGATCTCACCCAACGTTCGGCGCTCGCGTGAGGCTGCCTTAGCTTTAGTTCGTAGAAGGCAAGTGGTAGTGCCCGACGGCTCGTGCCGTCTTGTGCTTTACGCGCGTAGTGCTCCAGTGAGGTTGTTGCACGAGCAGAAAGACTAAAGTTCCCTCGATGCATTGCAGCAGCGGTGGTGTATTCAAACTGACTCGTGAGATTGGTCTATTGTTCGGTACCTTGTCGCTCGCGGCTTTTGTCCTTTTTCTTTCTTTCTTTTTTTTGCAGTTTCGATGTTTTTTTATTAACTCAAAGCAATTTCTTTTCTTTTTTTAATTTTTAGAAGTTTTATAAACTATATTGATGACAAGCTGCAGATCGCGAATTCAAATAAACTAGCTAAACCAAATAAAAAAAAAAAACGGTGCATTTTAGGTAAGTGGCATGCCAATAAACAGAACATTCATGCGCTAATGTCCGCCGCAACCAACCACTTAATAAAAAAAGTTGTTTTTTTTCTGTTTTCTTTGTTTGTTTTTTTTACTTTCAGGCATTTTTTGTTTTGTAAGTCTTTTCGATTTAGAAACCACCTCGTGTGTAGACCAGCGTGCTGTTTACAAACAACGTACTGTAAACACGCGCAATTCTTTTCTTTTATAAAGGTGGAGTAACGGTTTTCATTGCCCACATTTCTGCCGCTTGTTTAAGTAAACAGTATACCGTCGTCCAAGAAAAGAAGGAACAATTGCTTTTAGATGCGGAGCATTTCTTGCTCGGGTCTATGTCCCGCGGCGTCGGCGTTGTAGTCGGCACTCGAACTACGCACGCGCTACTCTCCTCCTTCCCTCTCTCCAACAGCTGCGCGTTACTCTCTCCGCTCTCTCTCTCTACCAGCTCTCTCTACCAGAGTTGCGCACGCGCAACTCTCCTCCTCTAGTCTCCTCTCCTTCAAGAGTGAAAAAAAATAAACGGCGAGCGGCGAGCGTTCCAAGTTTCTCTGCCGCGAGCCGCGACGAAGGCTCGCGTAGGGGGTAACGCTAGGGCAGTCGGTGGCGCCATCTCTCGACGTCAGCACGCAACTGACTCTTTCCTCGGAACCAACACGATGCTCCGCATCACCCCATGGTTCCCCTCGGGAAGATGGTGTAATTTTTTTATGGCGGTTCTGATAGTGGGATGTTAGTCTGGCCTAAAATAGCGTCTGGTATCTCCGCTGTAGATGGATAATTTAGCCCTCGTAGTACGAGGACAACGAAGGGTCTTTATTGCGCATCACGCAGAAGCAATTACGTCCGCACGCCGGTATTCGATGTTTATCGCGGAAATCGAGGCCCCTATCCGTGAACGTATACTTCCTGGTTTGCGCGCGGAGTCTTGTGTAAACCGCGACGGGGCAGTGGCACTTTAATGCAGCGGAGCCCGTGGCGCGGACGAAGAGTGCGAGGGGCCAGGCACTTACCAAGGATTTTGTTTCGAGGGGGGGGGGGGGGGGGGGCATGAGAAAATGCTGTATGAGGGGGAGGGGGAGAGGAGGTCCCAGCAAAATGGAAAATTTTGAGGGGGGGGGGGGCCGGGCCCCATGCCCCCCCCCCCCCCCCCCCCCCCCCTTGGCTACGTGCCTGCGAGGGGCCAGGTCACGTTGTGAACCGCGAGACTTTTTTTTTTTCGGGATCACTTTAGTAACATGAGTGCGCACAATTTTTTTTAATAGTTGAATAATTTTTATTTTTTATTAATGCTCCTGGGTGTGAGGTCTTCCTTCCTCTCGTCGGAATCGAGGTGCCCTTTGGGGAGGGTTCAGCGGGTCACTTCGCGAGAATTATTTCGCAAGTAGCGCCCAAAGCCGCGGTCAGGCTGTTAATGCATCGTAGAAGACAGTCTGCACACACTCTCTGAGGCGTGTTTCTTCCTTATATGGCTGGGGGGAGGAGGAGGGGGAGGGAGGGACTTGACGCATATAAGCCTCGAAGTTCGAGGGGCGTTAACTACAGGATTGTCCGTGAACGACCTCCAGTGGTCTTTAGGAAGACTCGTTTGTTTCATGGTGGCTGATCTTGCCTCCAGGTTTTGCCCATGTTAGTCCGAATCAGACCAAGCACGCGTGTGTATTTCGTGGTTTCACTTCTCCAAGTCCGCGCTGACTCTCTGGGGAGCGTGGCCAGTGTCCTCGGTGGCATTTCCTGACGGATACTAAGAGATGACATGCCCAGATAAATGCGAGGTTGTCTCTTCAATACACATGCGCTTCAAAACATAATGTAAGCGAAGGACACCCGGCCTTGCCTACTGAACAGCGCGCATGGAAGCTTCTGTGAGCTTGCGTATACCGATGACTTTCCCTGTACCGGTTCAAGGCATCCCATTGATGATGTTGGGTTTGACTCTCGTCAAACCAGTCCTCCGCCTTTAATATTCCACGATCGCTCTTGGTCTAATGACGCACAACGCCGTTTTTTTTTTTTTGTTTTTTCCCCCTTCCGTGTTTATAAATACGCTGCTTGCGGGACACACAACCTCAGTCGTCCTACCTTCCACGAAAGGGTTGAACATGGCGGTGAACGAGCATTGCGAGCAACCAGGAACCACCGCGCGGCCGGACTCGGTCAAGGTGTACGCTCGTTCCTGCCTCAGTGAGGTGGACGTCCCCATCCTCGGCGAGGTGACCGGAGCCTTCCCATCGTGGCTTCGAGGCCGCCTTCTGCGCAATGGACCGGGGCTGAACGCCATCGGGCCGGACCGCTACGAGCACGCCTTTGACGGCCTCGCCCTGCTCCGAGAGTTCAGCGTGGAAGGCAACCAAGTCAGCTTCCGCAATCGGTTCCTACGCAGTCAGACCTACGTGCGGAACAAGAAAGCCAACCGAATCGTCGTGTCCGAGTTCGGAACCGCGGCCTACAGGGACCCTTGCGCCGGTGTGTTCGAAAAGCTCGCCGCCACCTTTACGACCGAGTTCACGGACAACGCGCTGGTGAACGTGACGCCCATCGGGGACGAGTTCTACGCGATTACCGAGTCGCCCTTCGTGCACCGCATCGACCCCGCCACGCTGGAGACCTTGAGTCGGCAAGACCTGAGCAGGGTGATGGCCGTCCACACGATCACGGCTCACCCGCACGTCGACCCGGACGACGGCTCCACGTACCTCGTGGGAAGCCAGATGGGAGTGCGTCCGCTGTACGTCGTGGTCCGCTTCCCGCCTCCCGCCGAGGTTCCTCCCGAGTCCAAGGCGCTCTACGAGGCACAGATAGTCGCCACGATTCCGATGCAGTCTCGCCTCTACCCGAGTTACATTCACAGCTTCGGACTGACCGAGCACTGGATCGTGGTTGTGGAGCAGTCGCTCGTCTTCAGCGTCACCAACGCGTTTCTCAGGCGAGCTCTTGGCCAAGACTTTGCAGGGGGTCTCCAGTTTGACGCCGGGAAGAAGGCCAGGTTCCACGTGGTCGACAAAAAGACGGGCGAGACGCATCCCGGTGTTTGGGAAGCCGACGCTTTCTTCGCCTTCCATCACATCAACGCGTTCGAGCGCGACGGAAACCTCGTGGTGGACATGTGCGTGTACGAGGATGCGTCGCTGATCGCGTCCATGTCTCTCGCGGACGCCCGCACCGACAGCGTTGGTTACAAGTCGGGCGCGGCTCGGCGTTTCGTCTTGGATTTGAACGTGGGGCACCCGGTGGTCATCCGCCCGCAGAGTCTCTCTGGAGCCGAGCTCCGTGCAGACATGCCCAGGATCAACTACGGGCGCTTCAACGGAAAGCCGTATCGGTTCGCGTATCTTGTGGGTCACTTGGACGGCAAACCGAACGAGACCTTTCTGTCTAAGCTGGACGTGGAGTCTGGGCACTGGGTGCGCTGGGAGAGACCCGGCTGGGTGCCCTCGGAGCCCGTATTCGTCCCGAGACCCGGAGCGACCGACGAGGACGACGGCGTCGTCCTGACTTCGCTCCTGGACAGCGCGGACGAGAAGAAAGTCTCTCTGGTGGCCTTGTACGCTCGGAGCTTCGAAGAGATCGCCAGCGCCGAGTTCGAGACACCCTCGGCGAATCCGGGAGACTTTCACGGATGGTTTGCGTCCGAAGGTTGATCGAGCGTAGGTGACGAGCTTGTTTTGCTCGTATGTTAGTACTTCTGTGAGCGATGACACTAGGGGAACAACGATGAACCGTGGCATTGGGTCCCGTTTTGTGTACTACAACATCTTGTCGGCTAAAGGGCGTGACAAGCGGGGCAAGTCCAAAGACCGCCACGCTTTTCACAAACAAGTGAGCGTTTGCCCGTTCTAGGTGTGGGCGCTGCTTGTGCGCAGAAAACGGATTCGCCTGGAGTGACGTGAATGCGTATGCGTCGTACCGACAACTGCGCCACCGTAGCTGTGTGACGTCAGAGCTTCTTGTTTGTGTATTGGGCCGTTGTTGTGTGAGACGCGGAGTGGCTTCATGATGTGGTTCGTAAATGTCCAAATTCAAACACCGGCTCGTAGCTCAAATCAAATCATGTATTGTACATCTGCATATGTGGACGGAGGACAAAAAGCCAGCCTTTGTTGACTGACGAAAGTCCGGGAGCCGAGCACTCAGTAGATGGCCAGGCATAAAAAATGTATTATGAATATCCGATGATCTATAGAGTAGTTTGATTCTTACACGTCGTTCTTTTCAAAATCCAAGAAGTACAGGACAGTATTTTTCGAACTTGGATTCTCAAACTATACTCAGACGAATGTTCGTGAGAGCAGCGATTCTCAAGTGGCGGCTTTAAATATTTAGTGTCATGGTTATGGGATACAGCAGCTCAGAAAACTTTACACGGTTGAACGATAAAACTCGCATATATGTCTAAAGCTAAAATATATTGTATCTATCAAAAACTTTTTTTTTTGTCTTAGCAGGACGAAGTCATAATTAAAGCTGGACATTGGCCATTCTAATAAAAATTTGCTCGTTGCCCCGCTTAGCATCTGTGTTGACGGCGTGAAGTGTCAGCTTCATACGCGTCTTCGGTGTTTGAAAAGAAAGCAAGATACAGGTTCTCAATTTCTGCTGGATCTTGCAATGCTGACTAGAAATATTTCGAGCCTCCCACCGGTCGCGCCGAAAGTTGGCAGGTGGGCCCCCATAGAACTAACTATGGCATGAAAATGTTGGTCACGTTTACTGAACAGATTGATTAGTCCGAATTTGAACGTGGAACCTCCCATCCTGTATCATTCACAACATGTATATTCGCAGTGGCAGCGCCTCTTTGTGGATGAGTGTGTCAAACCGAGAGCTGCCGGTAGACCCATCAGACTGTTCTGCAGCTTATTTTTTCGAGTTCGCAGCCTAGGAGCTAGTGACGAGCGCCTTGCTAGGCTGTTGGTACGGCTGCTGCAGCTCTAGTCGGTGCGATCTTGGTCGTTGCTTCCGGAATCCGTGGATCAAGAGGCCTTTACCGATAATTGTAATTACCAATACGTTTTTTTTTTTTTTTTTTTTTCTCCTGCTTGAAGTCGGGAAGCACGCGAAAAGCACGTAGGAGTGTGCTCGTTGGTCTCGATCGCAAAGTATCCGAGCGGTGCTGGCGGCCATGAACTATCGCGTACGATTCCATCGTGACCTACCTTTTTTTTAGGTTTCGTCGTACGCACGTTTTGCGTCATGGCAAAAGCCAAATATACTTAGCAGACACTTTCTGCTGCTACGCGTTAAATGCCACGACCAAATCAAAGTGGAGAAAATACCTGGCCGCGTCAAGTGATACTGGTCTCCTACGTCACCATCGAGTGATCGCAGCTCTCCAATCGGTCCCGTTCGGGGCTAATAGTGCGCTGCGGTATGGTGTGTAGACACGGCCGCACAGAAACGTTTCTTCGTTAAATGACTACGGTACCACGTAACTTGTCTCGGTTAGCTGACTTCTCACTCGCGTTCAAAAGTTAGACGTCGTGCAAACTCGTCGTGCGATGCATTGATCAGTGGATTTCTGAAAACGCGGTTGAATAACCGGAGAGTATGCGTCACGATCGTTTATAGGGCCAGACGATGTCTTCGAAACTCTTCGGCTAAATATAGACGCAGCCTGCGGCGAACAAACGAGTCTGTACAAGAGGACAACAACACGGCGAGTTTGGAACCTCGCCGACTGTTTTGCGAGTGTCCAGATTAGAGCCCCTTTTTGCTATCGGTTGGCGGGATATCAAGGCTGCTTTGAGACTTCTCGTGATCTGGGCAATGTCGCTTCGTTGTTCTCGATTCAAGGTACCTTATCGTACCCCGCTCCTCCAGCTCGCCAGCACCAGTCCTATTGGCGTAGAAGACGGCGCACGCTCTGTCGTCTCCTTCGTGTTCCCCCTCCTTTTCCAAGGACTTGGGTGGCGTACGCTCGAACGGCGTCACTCGAAGCACCCGACTCAGAACGTAAACAGCAATGGAAGGTGACGCAGACCAAACCGGAGCGAAGGACTCGCCGTGGCTCTTAACCGACCTTTTGGGTCGCTCCTGCCTCGAGGAGGTGGAGGAGCCCTTGCGCGGTCGGGTGACGGGCGTCTTCCCCTCCTGGCTCCGCGGCCGCCTTCTGCGCAACGGGCCGGGTCTCAACTTCGTCGGTCCGGACCGCTACCAGCACGCCTTCGACGGCCTGTCGCTGCTCCGGCAGTTCAGCGTGGACAGCGGGGAGGTCAGCTACCGGAACCGGTTCCTGCGCAGTCAGGCCTACGTGCGCAACCGGAAAGCCAACCGCATCGTGGTGGCCGAGTTCGGAACGGCCGCTCATCCGGACCCCTGCGCCGGCGTCTTTGAGAGGCTGGCCTCCGTGTTTACGCCCTCCTTGACCGACAACGCGGTGGTGAACGTGATGCCGATTGGAGACGAGTTCTACGCCATGACGGAGACCCCCTACGTGCACCGAGTCGACCCCGCAACTCTGGAGACGCTGAGCCGCGAAGACCTGAGCAAACTGGTAGCCGTCCACACGATCACGGCCCATCCCCTCGTAGATCCTGAGGACGGCTCCACCTTCAACGTCGGGACGCATATGGGGTCGCGTCCGGCCTTCGTTCTGATTCGGTTCCCGCCTTCCATCGAGTGCCCCGACGGGTCTGCGTCGTTGCGCGAGGGAAGCGTGGTGGGCAGAATCCCGATGCAGTCCCGCTTCTTCCCGAGTTACATCCACAGCTTCGCCATGACCGAGAACTGGTTAGTCGTCCTGGAACAGTCGCTCGTCCTCTGCGTTCCCAAGCTCTTCCTTGCGAGGGCATTCGGTATGAGCTACGGGGACACCCTCTCGTTCGACCCTAACAAGAAGACCAGATTCCACGTGATGGACAAGAGGACTGGCGAATTGTTTCCGGTCGTCTTCGAGGCGGCTCCTTTCTTCACGTTTCACCACGTGAATGCCTACGAGCGGGACCGGGAGATTGTCGTGGACCTCTGCGCGTTCGACGACGACGCGGTGATCCGAAACTTGCGTTTTGCCCGTCCCAGTCCTAAGAAGAACTGCGAGTTAGTCCAGCGTCCGCCGTTTTGTGCTGCCGCTGGACCCCGCTGTCAAGTCTCCGGCGCTTGTGGAGTCGCGAGTCTTGTCCTTGGAACTCGATGGACTCGTGCTCCGCGCCGAGCTGCCCAGGATCAACGACCGCTTCAACGGGAAGCCTTATCGGTTCGCGTACTTCGTCGGTCATCCGGACGGACTCGTGGAGGAGTGGTTCGTGTCCAAGTTGAACGTGGAGTCTGGGCGCTGGGTGCACTGGAAGAGGCCCGGCTTTGTGCCTTCGGAGCCCGTGTTCGTCCCGCGGCCTGGCGCGACCGACGAGGATGACGGCGTCGTCGTCTTTTCGCTGTTGGACGCCAAGGATGAGAAGAAGCTGTCGTTCGTGGCCCTGGACGCCCGGAACTTCGAGGAAATTGCCAGAGCCGAGTTCGAGACGCCCTCGGCGAACCCAGCCGATTTTCATGGCTGGTTTGTCTCGGCATGATGTGACGGCGGTATATGCTGATTCTCCCTCGTGAAGACAAGCTGCCTAGATGGGACCAGAATAGAATCCACGGAGCGTACGCCTTTTAGTATATGCGAAGTACATCGGGTTCGTTACCGTCGACAGATGCTCCGCCTCCTGGAGTCATCTGGAAGCAGATAAAACTTTGGAGAGGAGAGTAAAGCGCTGCGAAAGTGTGCGTCCTCTACTCCGATATCTTTGAACCTCGCCCAGCACAATCGAAGCTTCCACGCTCCGCCCGTGTTGGTCTAGAAGTTCTGTCACTCTTCGCATTTCATTCGAATCCGAGAGTGTACGTATTTATCTACGCGGCGCAGTTTTCTGATCGATGCAGCTTCGACGGCGCGTGTCACCGCAGTTTATTACGCACAGTCGATACCTATGATTTATATTTCTCCAGGTGATTCCAGTCCCTGCCATACCCACGCGCAAGAGCAGGGTCAGATGATTAAAGGCAAGCGGTTAATTGGTCGTGCGAGCGTGGAACTCCCACCGCACTGTCAGCTCGGGGGTGAACGCCGCATATATACTCTGTTTCACCTTGTGTTGTACCGCAGGAAAGGCTACAAGCGCGAGCTCCTTGCTCTAGGGCACACCTCGGCGGCACAAGCTCTCGTGCACCAAGGGCAGCTGCCAACGCTATGAGCTCGCGCTTCTAGCCTTTGCTGCGGTACAACATAAGGCGAAACGGAGTATTGGCGACGTGCGCGACCGAAAGCGTCGCTGTGGTCGGCCTTCCACGATTGGCCGAACGCTGACTATGACGTCAGAAAAGGATTTATCGACGGAAATAAGAGGAATGAAAGAACTTTAATTTTGACGGTGTTGGCAGTGGTGGTGGTGGTGGTAAAAACTTTTAATTGTCTCTGATTTGTGGGGTTTCCCCCCCCCCCTAGGTTCAGGTCCCCACGTCCAGGGCCCCGCAGGCTACCGCTATTTTTCTGGCCCGAGCGATCAGCTCTCGCTGTTGCTCAGCGCCCGAGCCGAGTAGGGCAGTCTCCCAGGAGGATGTGGGAGGATTTGGTATGGGTCGGATCCCTTCTCCAAGTGGAGTCGGACAGGCCCAGGTACAGTGATAGAGTGTGGGTGTCGGGGAATTGCAGCCCGGGCATATGCCTCGATAGCTGCCAGGAAAGAAAAGGTGAAGGTAGTGTAGATTTGGAAAAGTCTATGTTTGTATGCGCCTCCATTCGGTAGCCTCGCGTCTGTTTAAGTCTTTGTGTGGAGGTCGATATGTCATTAGCCCAGATCGGTAATATTCGGTAACCTGATTAAAGGTTTCAAGTTGCGGACTTTGTGTGGGGCGTTCTTCGGTTTCGTCGTCTGACTGTTGACGATTGCAGACGGGTCTAGTCGAGTTGCTCTCGACCAATTCCTCTTCCCAATGCCGGGCTGCTCGGAAGGTCAGTCCTTGAGCGAGAGAGTTTGCGCTCTCATTACCCTGAAGAAGAGTGTGGCCGGGTGTCCACAGTATGCGAATCAAAGGGAGTTCTTCGTGGGTTAGCTGGGCTAGGATTCTTCTACTCCATTTAGAAAGGAGTCCTTCTGCCCAGGCCCTGCAAGCAGCCTGAGAGTCGGTGATTATGGTAACTGTTTCGTTTGGATCGTATCAGACTTGTGCCTATCTCAAATACTCTACTCAAGATACTGTATCTTAAATACTTTTTGGAGTATCTTGGTATCTTGCAAATACCTTTGATAGAGAGTATTTAATACTCTATCTTAATTACAATTCCGAGTATCTTGTACTCATTATCTTAAATACATTTTGACATTCCGCCATTTTCCGAGTTTTTCGGTATGAAGTGGGGTGGGCGTGGCACGAGGAAACGTGAACATTCTTTCGAGCAACCGAATCCTGTTGCTAGCTCCGATTAGCTACGGTGACTTAGATTGAGCTCGTAAAAATATCGCTTTCTTGCCGACTGTGACTCATATTTCAGCCGAAAGTTCGTACAATAAAGGTTCTCTCCTCGCCTTCCCAAAGGCGCCTTTTGTTTCCCCCCAAAAAATCCTCAAACTAAAGGTGTGGTTTTACGGAACTAAAGATGCCACCCGGAGGCGAAAGCAGACCGGGAAACGACCTACGAGAACAAGGCACACTTAAGTGTCAAGAAATAACAAATAGAAGAAAATGAGAAGTGGACACACAAAAAAGTAGACATTTTTATTTTGCTTTTTGTATATTTGACCCCGCCAGGGCAAAACGTCAAGGTTTTTTTTTTCTTTGTGTTGTCAGCCCGGCGCTTATTGCTCTCGCGAACACTGAGCAGAGAACAGGACAGGAAACGAACTGCGAGCAGGGTGACGTGCCGTGGCTATTATGTGGGTTCTCTTTGTTATCTATTCACTCATATCCGTGTCTGAAGTTCGTTTATAGTGAACTCCCCGTATAGGGAATATGGATTGTAGTTAAACGATGCGTCTAAGGTGCGCCGCAGGATGTGATATTCAGCGATGTCACTATCGGCGAGGCGCTCTATCCCGTTTGTTGTCCCCACACCTCAGTGTTTACCCACCACAAGGCCTGTGCACGTGCTTACAGGCCTTGTGGGAATATCCATGACGTTAGGTGCCGGATCTGTCCCGAAAGAAGTCTTCAGAGGATGCGAGCTTGACCCACTTCGGCTTTTGTGTTTAGCTGAGGACCGTGCATGCTGCATCGTTCATGCAGGCCGGAATGGTAACAAAAGAGCCCCTCCTCCCCCTCACCGGAGAACACGAACTCCAGCCAAACGCTGACGCCGCGTTCGGTTAAGTCAGCCGAGCGCTGAGCCATTGTATTTGTTGTCCTCATCCATCTAGTTCTAAAGTTAACCGCTTGCGGCGCCACGGTCTGATCTTCTCCCCAATAGCTAAAGCGACCTCTTTCTTGTTGTCCCAGAAATGTTTTGTAACATCTATCAGTGATACTGCCACGCGCGTCGCCCAGCGAGCGCGTGGCCGGATGGTTACCGCGCTTGGCTCTCGCGCGGAGGCTCTCGCGCGGAGGCTCTTGGTTCGATACCAGAAAGCGGACTTGTCTTTTATTTATTCCTTCAACTTGACATTCTGGTAAGTTCGAGGATTTTGTCGTCTGATTGCGTTACGAAAGTTCTACGCGCCGAACTTTCTACGCCGAATGTTCCAGAAACACACGCGGGTACAAAAGGTGCTCCGAGTGGCGGTCCGGAGTCAGTCTCGCCCCAGCGGTCGATCCTGCTGTTTCGCTGACATGGACGCCTGCGACGCTAGCCTTTCTCTCTTTTGTTTTGGGAACAAGTTCGCCCCATTAAACGTTTAGTTTCTTCAGTTATTCGCCGCGTCATCATTTATCATTCGTGACAATATTTTGCTCTTTATAGTCGGACTGCATAAAATAGCCCTACGATACTTTTTTTTTCGTTTTCTGTAGTTGCGTGCTAATAAACCATTCTGGTAACCCAGGTTTGCGTAGCTAAATAACTGCCGTTGTCAATGACGTTGATAAAAATTAAGCAATGCGGAAGTATCTTCAAAAGTAACTGAAATACATTTCTAAGTATCTGTACTCTACTCAAGATACTTTACAGTGAAAGTAACTTGAGTAGTATTTTAAGTACTTTATGACGCAGGTATTTCGTAACTTAACTTAAATACTTTTATCGAGTATTTTGTCCAACACTGGATCGTATCTCCTTGTGTGTTGGGTGCTAGTTATAGCTAAGGCTATTGCCGCCTCCTCCGCTTCTGCGACGGACACCGTTCGGGCCGCACACCGCGATGCACCTGCCCGAGATGGGAGTAGAGTACGAGGCCGCGTCCGCATAGAGCACGTCCGGGTCATCCTGATAGCGTCTGCGAAGGTACCTGACTCGGGCCAGTCTCCTTCCTGCGTGCACTATCGGGTGCATGTTTCTGGGAATCGGCATTGTTCGAATCTTCGCGGCTATCGTCGGATGAGCCGGTTTCCGCTCCGATTCCTCTTCCTTTCGTGTTAGGTGCCCGTCGTATCCCAGTCGCCTGAGCAGTGCTCGCCCCGTCCGCGTGCGGCCGAGCCGAGTCCTCTGCCCAATCTCTCGTGCCTCGACGAGCTCCTCTACTGTATTATGTAGTCCTAGTTTATAGAGTATTTCTGTTGAAGTGTGTTGAGGGAGGCCGATTGCCGTCTTCACCGCAATGCGCAGTGTAGCGTTCAGCGAATCGATTTCCCCCCGACGCAAGTTGTGGTAGGGAATGTGATAAGTTACCGGGCTGACTATGAGAGCCTGCACAATTCGGATAGTCTCCTTCCTTGAGTCCCCTTCTTCGGTTGGTGACTCTTCGGATGAGGTGAGCCGTCTGTTGGCTCTGTTTTCGGATCATCTGGACGGTGAATGTGGCTTTCGCGTCTTTTTCTAGGTATAGTCTCAAAATCCTTATTCTGTCCATCTTGGATACGGCTCTGCCATCTATTTCGACGGTAATGTCCTGGAGTATCTTATTTATGGTTGGCCCCCGGATGAGGAGAAGTTCGGATTTGTCTGCCGCGTATGAGAGCCAGATTTTTTTAGCGTACGCCTGAGTAGTTTCAGCCACCGCCGGTAACGCGTCCTGAATTTCGCCGTCCGAGCCTCTGTCGGCCCAGACCGTGATGTCATCCGCGTACAACGCGTGCCTGATGCCCGGAATAGCGTCTAGCAGGGCCGGTAATCCCGCCATTGCAACGTTAAATAGTGTTGGAGAAAGCACCGACCCTTGAGGTGTACCTCTTCCCGTGAGTTGGATGAGGCCAGAGCGCAGGTCCCCGATACCTAAGGTGGACTACTCGCTCGCTGAGGAACGAACGCACGTAATCGTACGTTCGTTTTCCGCATCGAGACCGGGCGAGACCTTCTAATATCGCGTCATGAGACACGTTATCGAACGCTCCCTTTAAGTCTAGTGCGATTACGGCTCTAGTTTGGGCTCTGCTCGGGTGATCGAGGACGTCCTCCTTGAGTTGCAAAAGAACGTCTTGCGTGGAAAGATTGGGTCTGAATCCGAACATCGAGTTTGCAAAGACGCTCGTCGATTCCAAGTGCGGTTGAAAGTCTCCGGAGCACTACGTGCTCCATCAGTTTGCCTATGCACGACGTGAGTGATATGGGTCGCAAGTTCTGGAGCGAGAGCGGCTTGCCTGGCTTGGTCATCAGCGTAATATCCGCTCTTTTCCAAGCCCGAGGAAGCTCGCCCGTGCTCCAGACGCGATTAAAGTATTCTGTTAAGGCCGAAATCGAGTCGTCGTCTAGGTTTTTTAAGATCCTATACGTGATTCCGTCCTTTCCGAGGGCTGAGCTACGGCTAATGTGTAGTAGCGCATTACGAACTTCTTGCTCCGTGATGTCTGCGTCTAAGGGATGTTCGTCTTTCTCGTCTTCGCATTCCGGGTACTGGTGATAGTTGGGTCTAGGCCCTGCCGCGATGTATCGTTCAATCAAAGTTTCCCTGAGACGACTTCTTTCCTCTCCACTTAGTGTGTGGAGAAGCTTAGCTAGGGCCTTATTGGTCTCCGTTTTGGCCTTTGTCGGATCCAAGAGGTTGCGGAGTATGCCCCATGTCTTTTTCGTACCTAGCGTGCCCTGGAGTTGATCGCACATCCTGTGCCAGTTAGCTTGAGTGAGATCTTCAGCGTATTGTTCGGCTTCCTGCGTAAGTTCGGCAATGCGCTTCCTGAGTGTCCGGTTGAGTTTCTGTTTCTTCCACCTCTTGGTGAGGCCGTGACGGGCATCCCACAGGTGGAGGAGGTGCGGATCTATCTCGGGAGCTTGATCGGTGGTGAGCACCGTTTTTGAGGCCTTTTTCACGTCCGCCTGAACCTGCTCTTCCCAGCGTTCTAAGGCTCCGTTGTCCTGCGTGATGGGGATCCCTTTCAGCCTTTGCAATGCGTAGCTGACGGAAAGAGTCCCAGTTTGTGAGTGTCTGTGGTTTGCCTCGTTTTTTCCTAGGTGGTTGGGAACTGCAATTTCCAGAATGTGGTGGTCAGAGCCCAAATTTTCCTCGAGATTGACCCAAGTACAGTTTCCGCGCGCTTTGACTAGAGAGATATCCGGGCAGGTATCCCGGGAGACGCTGTTGCCCATGCGTCTGGGCTGCCCCGGTTCGTTGAGGAGGGTTAGTCCGAGGTTTTCTATGACGACCATCAGCTTCCTACCCTTTGGGGTGTCTCGTGGGTAGCCGAGAACCCCGTGCGGCGCGTTAAAGTCTCCCACTATGAGTAGGTTGTTTCTTCTCGGGCAAGTGATGTGGAGTGCGTCCCGAAAAATTTCATCGAACACGTCTTGCGTTCTTTTCGGCGAGCTATAGACGTTTAAGAGGAAGAGACTGCACTTTCCTCGATCCCTGGCCAAGAGTTCGAGAAAGACGTGAGGTACGGGCGCAGCGAGTTTGTGTTCTATTACGGGAACGTGTTTGGCTACCAGTGTGGCGACTCTTGGCTCCTCGTCTTCGTCTTCTGTTTCCTGGCAGAAGGCTACGTAACCTGAGAGCGAGGGTACGTTGCCTGTTTCTTGTAGGGCTATAGCGACAGGCTTGCAGTCTCGTGTCGCTAGGAACTGCGTTAGTGCTCCACGTTTACGGCGGTAGCCTCTGCAGCTCTGCAGTTCCACTGCCACACGAGACCCAATTCCTCCGCCTTGCGCTCGGTGTTAGTTCCGGTCATATGCATGTGGCCGTCACTACTGCCTCCCCCCGTTTCCATCGTGTGAGCAGCAAGCTACGCTCGGGTGTGGTTGTATGGCCTCGGTCACATTCGGGTTGGGTGTTTGGCCCGCTACAACTTGCAAGATTATCGGGTTCCCGGTTTGGCTAAGGGAGGAGGTCGTTAGCTCGTTGATTAGACCCGTCTCTTTGAGAACCAGATAGAATGCTTGCATTAGTTCGAATTTAGCTGTTCGTAATTCTGCGTGGAGAGCTCGTACCTCTCTGTAGAACTCCTCACGCGTTACAAAGTCCGGTTCGTTTTGGGTTTTGTTGTTCTGTTGTTCGATTAGGGCTCTTTTGGCCGGAGGTGGTTTGGGGCTTAATTCCCCTGTTGTTGTCGATCTCGGGCGCACTGGGGTGTTTGTTTGTGGGGTGTGTGTGGGGTGGGGTGTAGTGATAGAGGATTGGGGAGACTGTCCCGCTCGGCTCACCTGCTCTCCTCGGTCTGTACTGCCTGTTGCTGTGGGGCCCTGGACTTCTCCCTGGTCCTGCGGATCTTGTGCCGTCCGTTTGGTTTTCTTTCTGTTTTTTTTTCTTTTTTCCCGATGTCCCCGGTGCCGGTCCGTGCTCGCTCGGTACGGGTAGTCCCATCGTTGGTCCGTGGTAGAAATGCTGGTTCCCCGGGTTCCATCCCGGTGCCTGTGTGAGGGCCGCTGCGTAGCTCTCCGGACCCGCGTTGGCCAAAAGAGCGTAAGGGTTTGTTGTAACGATACTTTCCAGCGCCGGCCAGTGGAATTGCGAGGTCATCGTTGGCGGTGAAAGTTGCCGCTGCCATTGCTGTAGCGGCTGTAGTGGCTGTCTAGCGTCGGTATTGTTTTGGCTCTGTTGTTCCTTGGTTCCCTTGAACTGTCTCCCTCTCTGTTGCTCTTCCGCCCTCTGCTGGTCCTGGAGCCGGCCCTTGTTATACGGTTCACGCTTTCTCGCCGGGCATTTGGGATCGTTGGACGGATGTTGTCCCTTGTAGTGTATGCAGTAGGGTGAGCATTCGTGCTCTTCCATATCTCCGTTGAGGAGGCCGCATGTAGAACACTTGTTCTGCTCGGGGTAGGGGCATACGTCTCTTCTGTGCCCTAGCCCAAGGCAGACATCGCACACCTGTTCCTTGGGAAAGTAGGGTTTGCACCGGCATTCCACCATTCCGAAGCGTACGAAGCGTGGAACCCTGATTCCTTGGAATGTGATGAGCGCCGCATCAGACTTGCCCATCATGCGTGCGTTGAGAACTCTGGGGCCTTCGGGTCCCATCGGTCTGATTTTCTTGGTGAGATATTCGGTGCTGAACCCGAATCCGATCTTGGTTATGACTCCCCTGCAGGAGTCGTCCGGAGCGGCGATGTAGGCTGCAATGTCGTAGTCCTGCCCGTTCAAACTTGGGTGTTTCACTCGGGCCATTCTTTCCGCCGTACCGACGTCGGGTGTACTGAAGATCATTAGGTTCTGGTCCTTGCGAATCCGGATTGTCGAATCTTCCCCCTCCTGCTCCTTGAGGCCGCACGCTGTGGCTAGCGCGTTCATCATCTTTTGGGGGGCTTTTTCGGCGAGTGTGAGCCCATCGAAGGGCCTAATAACTACCTTGTAGTGATCCCTGGGAAGTGGTGGGAGTCTTTCGGCCACCGGTTTTCGTTTGGTCTGGGAGCCGCCATTTTTTGCCGGGTTCTTTGGGGAAGCCGACGGGGATACCCGGTTTTTCCCGCCTTTACCAGTGTCTGCCGCCATGTTGCTCCTCACGCTCTCGCGCGTCGAAGCTTCGGGAACGTTATCGGGTTTTTGGAGATTTCGTGCTGATCTCCTTTTGTCCCTCCGCCTTAGAATCTCGGTCCATGGAAGGTTGTTTCCCTCGTCCTGGTGAACGCTGGAGCAGTCCTGGAAGCTTCCAGACCCTTCTCCCGTTGTATGGGTTTGGGATCCCTGGAGTTCCGACGTATCTCCTGGGGGCTCGTGATCTCGGACTGACTTGTCCCTAGGGTCCTGGTCCATGCTCTCGTGGGGTGTTTCGGTCATTTCGCCCTAGAGGCGCCCTGGCCAGGGGCCGATGCCACGGGCAGCCGTCCAGGATCCCTGGCCGGCGAGAATCTTGGTACCTCTGATGATTCTGATGAAGATGATCACCGGGGAGGTGGTTGACCCCGGTGGGGCCAGTTGAAGAGGTGATTCAGGAGCAGAAAAATTGAGCTCGGAAAAACACGTCCGCACTCTAGCTGCTCCTCTTCTTCTTTTTCTGTTGGCAGTGTTCCTTTGAGAGCGCAATGATTTCAAGCTTCCACCATGCTATTTACAAACACCATCGAACTTGTTGTTTGCAAGGTAATGACGTCACAAGGGGGAACCATAGGAGGGCGCCACCAAAACATCTCGCCGCTAATAGCATTAGTATTTAACGTAGAGAGGGAAGGGGGGGGGTGGGGGGGTTGGTAGCCGAGTGGGCTAGCGCACTCCAGCTCGGAGCACGTGGAGTGAAAGCTCGCGCTGCAGAACCCAGGGATTCTGGGTTCAATCCCTACCCCTGCCCGTTTCGATCTGGATGAAAATTGTACCGGCGTGCGGTCGTGTATCACTACTGCGTGATGCACGTTAAAGACCCCAGGCTAGCGGTTGTACTGCACTGGCTAAATTTCTCATCTACAGCTGGGAGACTCGTCGCCCGTTGAGGCAGACCAAGTTCTAGGCTGTATAAACATACACACCACCCAATTTTTATTTAACGTAGAAGCGGGGCTGGAAACGCGAGTCTGGCTCTCGTGCGGGTAGGGGAACCTGACCGTGGACAGCAGATATCGAAATCAACTTAGTCCGAACATATTGACGGTTATGCTGATTTATGACTTAAAATCAACTACAAGCAAACTGAAAATACGAAAAAGCAAATGATGGTGGTTGTATATGAATTTTTGCTCGCCAGACAGCGAGAAGTTAGTCCAGTTTGAAATTTCTTTGGGTGTCTCCGCCATAGATGGGAGCTCTGGCCAGTGCAGTGTGACGCTGACCTGGGTTACTTGACGTGCATCACGTTCCAGTGATTACGCGACGTTTGGACGCTACCACGCCCATTGAAGTCTGGAAATGTGATGCTGTTCTATGGAGACTGTCTTCGTTCGAATATATCGTAGACTGGTAAAAATCTGTCTTTATTGCATTACCTACGGAATCTTTTTTTTTATGTTTGGTTTCTCGAAACGTGCGTTACATATTGAAGACGTGGTGTTCGGTTCAGTAATTAGAAACAAAAATAAAAAGAGCATTCAAGGAAATTTGGACTTTCGATTATAGTTTCCTCACTTCGTTTCTCGGCAGGGTCGAAAAGAAGGGGTCAAGGTAACAAACTACAAACCCACACTATTCCTCAAGTATACTGAATTGATGGGAGCGTGCTGTGGGAATGCATTACCTTTAACTAAAGTAGTTAAAAACGAAAGAATAACGACATTAAAGACTTAGACGGACACCACACTTTTTCAACGTAACCTGCGCAGTGCTCCTCCACTCGTCCGCAAAATGGCGTACGACACGTTCATCAAACCAAAATTAGAATATGCAGCTTCCATCTGGAGTCCCCATCAGGCCTACCTCATTAACCACCTGTAAGTAGTGCAAAACCGAGCCGCTCGTTTCATCCTGTCCACTTACGATTTTTCTGTCAGTGCATCCGCGTTAAAAAGTCAGCTAACCTTGTCTTCTTTGCAGCTCCGCAGAAAACTCTCTCGCCTCTGTCTTTTTCATAAGGTCTACTATCATTGCCCCGACCTCAAAAACTCTTTGTTATCACCTCCTGACAGAACATCTCGTCTTAACAACTCCTGCACAATCAAACGTGTTTCCGGTTCCACAAACGCATTCAATCAGTCTTTCCTTCCTCAAGCCATCTCCGACTGGAACAGCCTACCATCCTCCACCGTCACCATCGTGGACCCAGAAGTATTTCTGTCAAGCTTACGGATCCATTTTTCTTGTTATTAGTATTTTTTGCCAGTGTGTACGATTAATGAGCTTGACCTGGATGTATTAATTGGCTTGTGTTTCTTACTTTTCTTGTTTGTATAACATGTATATACCCCCCCCCCCCTTTTGTAATGCCCTAACCGGGCCCTTAAGGTGAAAATAAATTAAATGAAATGAAATGAATTAGCAACGATGTTATCTTCGATGAAAACGTCGTTGCCAATTGAAAGAGTGTGGTCGTCCTTGTACGTTTTAATGTTTTTATTCTTTCGTTTTTAAGTATTCATGATAACAACGCGCTTGTATTAACTAATTCTACTTAAAAACAGACAAAAAAAAGAAAAGAAAAGAAACCGGCTTAACATTCAAGCGAGTTGACTTTTAGAAGCCGGTTTCCCAGTGGAACGGCTTGTCTCCGCCTTTCAACAGCACGTCGTCAGCATCCATTCAACCCGACGCTGTCCAACCACTCGGAACAGGATCGCAGGTGAAACGTTAAACCACTACATCTCCCGTCGGATCTGACCTATCCCCTCACGCAGTGGTGTACCAATTTGTTTTTTAGGGCGGGGAGGGGGGGGGGGCAAACAAGACCCCCCCCCCCCCCCCCCCCCCCAGGGCCGGGGAGCAGTGCCCTTGGTATCCCTTGGGCGCCGCCGGCCAGTGTTTGCCCTGCCCAGTGGCGGCTGTTTCAGGGGGGCCAAACACATGCCTTGCCCCCTACCCTGAGAACTGGGGGGGGGGGGGGGGGGCAAGCGCCCCCCTTGCCCCCCCCCCCCGGTTGGAACGCCCACGCCCTCACGGAAGGCAAAATCGTCAAAACATACCGCATTTTTAAAGCAAAAAATAAAAAAAAATATATTTTTATTAATAACTTTGACAAAGCGCGAGCTGGGATTTCATAACATTAGATGAAACCAAAGAAAAGAAGTAGAAAGTTTTTTTTTCGCTGATTTCTTTTTTTTTTTTCTACCTCTTTCTTTTCATTGCTTGTCTTTACTATGGTTAACAGTAAATCCGACCGCAACTGGCTCCACTATCCGATGGAGCAAATCCATTCGAGAGAGAGAGAGTTTTTATTCTCTCCAATCGAAGTAACCTTACATGATGGGGCAGTACTTACAAAAGTCGAATTTCTCAGCATTTCTCGCATTTTTTGTCTTCAAATATACAGGGTGTTTCACGAAAGGTGGACAAATTTGATATTACGAAAACTACTCGTCGCAACAAAAAAAAAAAGGCTTGTGTCGTTTTCGTCCTGGGCCAGGGGCCTATTTAGGAAAATTTTTAAAGTCTGGGATAAATAGATTGTTAATTATTTTTGCGTAATAATTTTTTTAATATTGTGTTTAAGGGCATGGTTTTAATTAGAAAATTACTCAGCATCATCGAAAAACACTAAGTCAACAAATTGCGGAACGATAGAAGGCACGCGAAGCGTTTTACGGCTTTCTGAAAAACCACACAAATTCGACGTGTTTTTAAGTTTCGGCTTGCAATCGGAGCGCATCTCGGCCCCGACGACACCGCGCCCCGTGGAGAGATAGTGCAACCAGCCTATGCTGCGCTGTCCTCGCGCAGAGCACGTAGGAGTGAGCTCGTTGGTCTCCATGGCAACGTATCTGAGCGGTGTTGGCGGCCATGAAACTATCGCATAGGATTCCATCGTAACCTACCTTTGTTTTTTAGGTTTCGTCGTACGCACGTTTTGCGTCATGGCAAAAGCCAAATATACTTAGCAGACACTTTCTGCTGCTACGCGTTAAATGCCACGACCAAAGCAAAGTGGAGAAAATACCTGGCCGCGTCAAGTGATACTGGTCTCCTACGTCACCATCGAGTGATCGCAGCTCTCCAATCGGTCCCGTTCGGGGCTAATTGTGCGCTGCGGTATGGTGTGTAGACACGGCCGCACAAAACGTTTCTTCGTTAAATGACTACGGGACCCCTTTACTCGACTCGGTTAGCTGACTTCTCACTCGCGTTCAAAATATAGGAGTCATGCAAATTCGTCGTGCATTGACTAGTGGATTTCTGAAAACGTGGTTGAATAACCGGAGAGTATGCGTCACGATCGTTCACAGCCCGACGATGTTTTCGAAACTCTTCCGCTAAATATAGAAGCATTCTGCGGCGCACAAACGAGTCGGTACAGGAGGGCAACAACACGGCGAGATATGAACCTCTTTCAGATTCTCTAATCTGGACGCCTGGCGAAAGTCGGCGAGGAACCCGGCGGCAGTGATTGGCCGGCGCCGCGCTTGACCCTGGAGCCGTCCAGTCACGGCGGTTGAATTCCTCGCCGACTGTTTCGCAAGTGTCCAGAATAGAGCCCCTTGTCGTTATCCGTTGGCGGGATATCAAGGCTACTTTGAGCCTTCGCATGATCTGAGCATCGTGACAATTGTCGCTTTGCTCAGATCACGTGAAACGTCGCTTCAATGTTCTCGATTCAAGGTATCTTATCGTACCCCGCTCCTCCAGCTCGCCAGCACCACTCCTATTGGCGTTGACGGCGCCGCACGCTCTCTCGTCTTCTTCGTATTCCCCCTCCTTCCCCAAGGACTTGGGCGACGTACGCTCGAACGACGTCGCTCGCAGCACCCGACTCAGAACGTAAGCAGCTATGGAAGGTGACGCAGACCAGACCGGAGGGAAGGACTCGCCGTGGCTCTTTACCGACCTGTTGGGTCGCTCCTGCCTCGAGGAGGTGGAGGAGCCCCTGCCCGGTCGGGTGACGGGCGTCTTCCCCTCCTGGCTCCGCGGCCGCCTTCTGCGCAACGGGCCGGGTCTCAACTTCGTCGGTCCGGACCGCTACCAGCACGCCTTCGACGGCCTGTCGCTGCTCCGGCAGTTCAGCGTGGACAGCGGGGAGGTCAGCTACCGGAACCGGTTCCTGCGCAGTCAGGCCTACGTGCGCAACCGGAAAGCCAACCGCATCGTGGTGGCCGAGTTCGGAACGGCCGCTCATCCGGACCCCTGCGCCGGCGTCTTTGAGAGGCTGGCCTCCGTGTTTACGCCCACCTTGACCGACAACGCGTTGGTGAACGTGATGCCGATTGGAGACGAGTTCTACGCCATGACGGAGACCCCCTACGTACACCGAGTCGACCCCGCAACTCTGGAGACGCTTAGCCGCGAAGACCTGAGCAAGCTGGTTGCCGTCCACACGACCACGGCCCATCCCCTCGTCGATCCTGAGGACGGCTCCACCTTCAACGTCGGGACGCAGATGGGGTCGCGTCCGGCCTTCGTTCTGATTCGGTTCCAGCCTTCTGTCGAGTGCCCCGACGGGTCCGCGTCGGTGCGCGAGGGAAACGTGGTGGGCAGAATCCCGATGCAGTCCCGCTTCTTCCCGAGTTACATTCACAGCTTCGCCATGACCGAGAACTGGTTAGTTGTCCTGGAACAGTCGCTCGTCCTCAGCGTTCCCAAGCTCTTCCTTGCGAGGGCTCTCGGTACGAGCTACGCGGACACCCTCTCGTTCGACCCTAACAAGAAGACCAGATTCCACGTGATGGACAAGACGACTGGCGAATTGTTCCCGGTCGTCTTCGAGGCGGCTCCTTTCTTCACGTTTCACCACGTGAATGCCTACGAGCGAGACCGGGAGATTGTCGTGGACCTCTGCGCGTTCGACAACGACGCGGTGATCCGAAACTTGCGTTTTGCCCACCCCAAACCGAAGAAGAACGACGGGTTAGCCAGCGTCCGTCGTTTTGTGCTGCCGCTGGACCCGGCTGTCAAGTCTCCGGCGCTTGTGGAGTCGCGCGTCTTGTCCTTGGAACTCGATGGACTCGTGCTCCGCGCCGAGCTGCCCAGGATCAACGACCGCTTCATCGGGAAGCCTTATCGGTTCGCGTACTTCGTCGGTCATCCGGGCGGACTCGCGGAGGAGTGGTTCGTGTCCAAGTTGAACGTGGAGTCTGGGCGCTGGGTGCACTGGAAGAGGCCCGGCTTTGTGCCTTCGGAGCCCGTGTTCGTCCCGCGGCCTGGCGCGACCGACGAGGACGACGGCGTCGTCGTCTTTTCGCTGTTGGACACCAAGGATGAGAAGAAGCTGTCTTTCGTGGCCCTGGACGCCCGGAACTTCGAGGAAATTGCCAGAGCCGAGTTCGAGACGCCCTCGGCGAACCCAGCCGATTTTCATGGCTGGTTTGTATCGGAATGAGGTGACGGCGGCATATGCTGATTCTTCCTCGTTAAAGGGGCCCTGCAATGATTTTTTTACTGGTTTTACTGGTTAAGGTGCCTGCTGCGTTTATATCAGTGCCTTGTTCGGTCAAAATTAGATTATGGTTGCATGGTGTACGGCTCGGCACGGCCGTCTCTTCTTAGGGTCTTAGATCCTGTCCACCACCTAGGATTGCGACTTGCAACCGGGGCTTTCCGGACCTCTCCAGTTTCCAGTCTCTACGCTGAATCTAATGAATACTCTCTTGAAAAAAGACGTCTCTTCCTGGGCCTTCAGTATCACTTAAGAGTTCGGTCTGTGCCCCGACATCCTGCACTCGAAGTGTTCCTGGACACTCGGTATGATAGGACATATCAGAACAAACCCTCTGTTGTACCTCCTTTTCCCCTGCGCCTTAAATCTGCGGCCACGAATTTTGCAATAGACTTATCGAGTCCGGTAGCAACGTTGCCTAGCCCAGTTGCACCCTGGAACGTCGCACCTATTTCGATTAATTTTTCTCTTTCCAAGTACGACAAGAAGAAGGTACCAGCGGAAGATCTTAGGCAAGAATTCTTCCAAATCGCCGAAAGCTACAGGAACCTCGTACAGTTTTACACGGATGGAACAAAGGGGAGCAGCAGCGTTGGATCTGCTGTAGTCGGGCCGTCATGCAGTATTGTAAAGCGGCTCAACAACCAAGCAACCATTTTTTCTGCAGAGTCATATGCCCTACTGGTAGCTGTGGATACTATCATCAAAAGGAATATCAAGGCTGCCGTAATTTTCTCAGACTCTCTCAGTGCACTCTGTGCACTTGCATCCCTAGATAGGTCAAAAAATGCTTTTATTCTGCAAATACGTAACAAGATTGCAGCTGCCATAAACTCCAACATCACCATTAATTTCTGTTGGGTCCCTAGCCACGTCGGTATATTCGGAAATGAGGAGGCCGATAAGGCTGCTAGAACATGTCAGGACATGGACACAGAAGTTACCTGCATCCCATACTTGGATTACAGGTCATCATTGAAAAAGTCAATTCAAAAGAAATGGCAGGAGGAATGGGATACTGAAGTCCATAATAAACTCCATTGCGTGAAACCTGTTCTTTCTGAATGGGCCAGTTGCCGACATAACGAGCGTTTTTATGAAGTTGTTCTTTGTCGCCTGAGAATTGGTCACACTCACCTCACACATGGCTTCCTTCTGCGAGCAGAGGATGCTCCAATGTGTGAAGAATGTGATGAAACACTCTCCATCTTGCACATTCTCATTCAATGTCCGAAATATCATGAGGAGCGTCGCACCAACTTCTCACGGTTTTTCAGGGAACAGATCCCATTCCACCCTGCCCTTTTGCTGGGAGAGGAGCCTCTTGTTCCTCATGCCCAAGTTTTTAACTTCCTAAACAGCATTGGCTTATTACAGTATATTTAAGTTAGTGGATTTTCTCCGTATTATCTGCATTTCATGAAAGATTTTAAACTCCGATATGCCTCACCTTTAACTAAATAGCACCGCAGTTTTCTTCTACCATTGTTCTGGCGCACTATGGCCTTAGCAGCCGCTGCGCCATTAAAACCCAAAATCAATCAATCAGAACGGGAGCCACTTCGCGCTGCCATACCGCTAAATGGCCAAATCGCCAGCAGGGCCCGCGCCGAAGGCCTTCGGAACGCTCGGAACCGCTTGGATCCTCGAGCCGGTATACGACCGCAGCGCCGCCGCGTACATCCGGGACCTTTCCGTTTCGGCGCCTGATCCCACTACTCCTTTCTAGTATGCGCCGCCTTTTCCACCGCTTGGAGGCGGGTATGTCGATGGGTCATTTCTTGTTTCCGTACTTTATAAACTGCATTTGTTTCTTTTCTGATCTAAAATACTGAACAAAAACTAGTTTCATACATAATTGAAACGGTTCGCGACACTTATATTTTGTATCTCAACTAAAAAAAAAGCTTTTAGCGTCTCTGAACAGTAGTAAGCCCAGGACCAAAGACGTCACATTTCGCGCGCTTTCGGCAACGCGGGTCGCCCTCGTAGGCGGAGGAGGTTTCCGCGTCGTCCGGTTAAAATATGACGCACTGATATTTAGTTACTCTCTCCGTGCCCGCTGGCTTTCCCGAACCCCAAGAGACGTGGAAACCGCAAAAAAGGCAGACGCTTAATTATGATTGCAGGGCCCCTTTAAGAGAAGCTGTCTAGGCGGGGCCAGGATAGAGTCCACGGAGCGTATACCTTTCAGTATACGCGAAGTACATCGGGTTCGAATGAAATGCGAACAGTGGATCCCATGGCCGTCGATAGATGCTGCTGCCTGGAGGCATCTGGAAACTGATAAAACTGCGGGGAGGAGAGCAGAGAGCTGCGAGGGTGTGCGTCTTACTCCGATGTGTTTGAACCTCGCCCAGCACAACCGAAGCTTCCACGCCGCGCCCCGCCCGTGTTGGTCTAGAAGTTCTGTCACTCTTCGCATTTTATTCGAACCCGATAGTGTACGTATATGTCTGCGCGGTGCGTTTTTTGATCGACGCAGCTTCGACGGCACGTGTCACCGCAGTTTAGGACGCATAGCCGATGCGCATAATTGATCTTTTTCCAGGTGATTCCGCTCCCTCCCACACCCACGCGCAGGAGCAGGGTCAGGTGATTGAAGGCAAGCGGTTAATTGGTCCTGCGAGCGTGAAACTCCCACCGCACTGTCAGTTCGGGGGTGAACACAGTACCTGGCGTTAGCGTACAAGCGGGACCGGATATGCGAGTCTGGCTCTCGTGCTGGTAGGGGAACCAGGCCGTGGACAGCATATATCGAAATCAACTTAGTCGGAAGTCGGAACATGCTCACGGGTATGCTAATTTATGACTTAAAATCAACTGCGAGGAAACTGAAAATGCGAAAAAGCAAATGATAATGGTTGCATATAGATCTTTGCTCACTAGACAGCGAAAAGTTTGTCCACTTTTTTTTTTTTTTTGGGGGGGGGGGGGGGGGGGGGGTTGTCTCCGCCATAGATGGGAGCTCTGGCCAGTGCAGTGTGACGCTGACCTGGGTAACCTGCATCACGTTGCAGTGATTACGCGACGGTTAGCCGGTACCACGCCCATCGAAGTATGGAAATCTGATGTTCTTCTATGGAGACTCACTTTGTTCGAATAAATCGCAGTCTGGTAAAAGCCTGTCTTTATTATATTGCCTACGCACTCTTTTTTTATGTTCTTTGGTTCTTAGAAACGGGCATTGCGTATTGAAGGCGTGGTGTTCGGTACAGTAATTAAGAACAAAATAAATAGAGCATCCAAGGATATTTGGACTTTCGATTATAGTTTGGTTATTTCGTTTCTCGTCAGGGTCGAAGAGAAGGGGTCAAGGTAACAAACTCCAAACCCACACTATTCCTCAAGTATACTGAATTGATGCGAGCGTGCTGTGGAATGCACTACCTTACCTAAAATACTCAAAACCGAAATAATAAAAACATTAAAGACGTACACGGACGACCACACTTTCAATTAGTAGCGACGTTAGCAACGATGAAAATGTCGTTGCTAGCTGAAAGAGTGTGGTCGTCCATGTACGTCTTTAATGTTTTTATTCCATCGTTTCTGATTATTCCTTATAACAACGCGCTCGAATTAACTAATTTTACCTGAAAACAGACAAAAAGAGAAAAAAAGAAGAAAGAAGGCGTAAATAAACATTCAATCGAGTTGACTTTTAGAAGCCATTTTTCCAGTGGAATGGCTGGTCTCGCATCTTTCAACAGCTTGGTCATCAGCATCCATTCAACCCGACGCTGTCCAATCACCCGGAGCAGGATCGCCGGCGAAACGTTAAACCACCACACCTTCCGTCGTATCAGATCTATCTTGCTGTGCAAGATATGCTTTAAACTGCTTTTTTAAATATCTTCAGTCTAAGGTCTAAAGGGACTCGGAAGGAAATTTGGTACGATTGGGAAAAAGATCAGGTAGCCATGGCATTTTTTTTTCGTAATTTTTTGACCGATCTTATTTTCTTTTGTTGGAAATGTCGCTTTTTGAGTATTGGCAACGAAGAGAAATAAACCGTTTTCTCTCCATCACTAGTCGAGTGATTCTACGACAATCACTCGAGTGCGAGGACAGAGTCGAGTTATTGTGGTAGAACTTCCACAGTCAGCAGTGGGCGCGAGCTGACAATTCAGCACTAGTGAATACAATGGGCCGGTGTCCGAACTCGAGAGAATTGCGCCCGAGCTTTCCTTACTTTCGTCGTCAATGGGAACATATCGTCGACAACTAGCCATCGCCAACTTACTCGGAGTTCACTTCAATCTTTCTATAAAATAACAGAGCCGGAACTAGGTGGCCTAAGAATGTTTTATTTCCAAACAAATGGTTAGTGCATGCGTTTATTTATTAAGACAGGACTCTCAATATTGTCGAGGAAAACTGTTGAAATCCCTTTTTTACCACCAATGTTAGACATATAGTAGTGCAGCGAACATTGCTGTTTGTGAGCACGTATGATAAAAGATGTGACTCCAACCCTGATGGCAAACTCAATCGACGATGTGTATTGGTGATGTAAGCTTTTGGCTAGTTCCGTTCCAGACAAGGAAGCATTCATCACCACCATCATTCACTTTTATCGGATTGCTACGAGTTTTACCGTGGTGCAAAATGTCATGGCACAAAAGTAAGCTAGCACATGTTCGGTTCGGGGTTACGACGGCATGGGCGTCGTCACTTACCTTCTTGAACGACGTAGAGCCACTGAATAGGCTACGCCTCAGTGTAGCGGCACTTCGGCCGTGGATGGATGAATGCTAATGGCTCTACCATACCCTGTATAACGGGCGGTAACTTGCGCCTTCTAGCATAGAAATCAAAATTATTATTCCATTATCATGCTTAAATTCGTGGTTACCAGCTGTCTGAAGCTTTACCTACAATCTCAGGAAACTGTTCCCCGTCCGTCAAAAATGGCGAAACAGTCCGCGAGAAAGCAAAACGACATCACCTGTACTCTGTTACTGTATGTAAAAGTGAAAAAAAAAGTTTTATTACCAATTGTGACGATCGCCAAATTTGGCCGCGCTGCTCTATGACACAGAATGGCGGCGCCCACGAAAGGAATCGAGAACCGGACGGCCGATTCTCTAAGCGTATACCTTATATTTAATGACTCTAGAGCGACGCTTACAAAAGTTTTCGGAGTGGTCATACCCCTGCGCCTCCTGCGAGGCGGGCCTTCCGAGAGGAGACGCAGCCCAGGCGACCTGGCGTCCGCACGACGTGACGCCTTCGTCGTTGCTGGGTTCTCCATGACGGCGTGAAACGCGAATCTTCGCGCATCATCGGCGGCTCATTAGATTAATTAAGCCGGGCGGCCGGTCAGCGTCACAGTTTCCGAGAGACTGGCTTGCCTTCCGGGGCCGTGGACTGCTGCTTGCCCCGCTGTGTCGTCGCCAAACCAGCTGGGACCGCTCCCAACTTCGCTGTCTTTCTCTCTCTCTTTTCCATTCCTCCCTGTTCTGCTGTTACTAGCGTTAGGTGCTTAATTGACGCCCGGAGCGCGAAATCCCCAAATGCAACAATCACTGTCGTCATTGTTTCTTTTTTATCTTTTAATGAAAATGAACCTTTTGTCATCCAGGTTTCATGCGCTTCTCTCGGCTTAAAATAAAGACCTTGGACACTGTCGTGTTTTTTTGTATTGTTTTTTTTTAGACTATTCTCGGGGCATTTATTTCTTTCATCTTTTTTTACGTAAGTGTCTTTGGTGTCTTTTTTTTTTTCCTTTGCCCCTGCCCTACTCTAATGGTACGTTTACACCTGAGAAGAAATCCGCTGCCGCGGGAGCGGATCCGCTTCCGGCGGCGGCGGCGACGAGCGGGTTGTGTTTACATCTATTTCCTTCGAGCGGCGGCGGCGGCGGCGCCGGCTGCGGCATCTGTTCTCGTAACACCCCGTCAAATATGACGAGAAGGCGCGAGAGTTCCCACCTCGGCTGTCTTTCCCGGGCGTTGCTGCTCCCAGAAGAACGCGTACTCATGACGTAGGCAGCGTCGCACTGCGCAAGAATGTCACTTCCGGTCAGCGAAACGCCTCGTTCGGCGGCAGAAGTAGGTGCGTTTTCCGCCCAGCGTTTCGCCCCAGCGGCAAGAGCTGGGCGGATTCGCTGGCGGATCCGCATGTGTAAATGAAACAAGTAAATAATTGAATAAACCTCGGATATCCGGTAAATGATTTTCATTACGGTGCGCTTCCTCTCTGTTCCGGGGTGTATAGAGTCATCCCACATAAAGATATGTCATGAACACTTGACAGCCATACTTCGTCTCGCCGGCGGATCTGGACCAGCTAGCCTGGCTTTTCGCAGCTTTTTCAGTATTTGAAATCCATCTCTGCCTGTTTTTCGCCTGTCGCCTTTGGCACGGGCTGGACGTGCAGTGATGAAAGTGTTTTGGCACTTTAGTTTAGATATGTTTACTGTTAATGCAACTGCACGGTGCTTCCTTCAGTTGACATTGTTGCAACTATCCGTCAGTTTGCAATTTGTTGGTGCCTGCCAGACCCGGGGCGGCAAGTCAAGCTGGTCAAACCGACTCTCGGAGTTGCCGGCCGGCAAGCGCGCAGTAGTTTTTTTTTTTTTTTTTTTTTTGTCTTGATCGGTTTATTTTGTTCGCTCGGCTCAGAATGGCGCCCCCGGGGCTTACCGAGGCTGCCGGGCTGGAGTGTCTCGTTTTGCATGGCCTCTACGCGTGCCCGAAAACAGCCGCGTCCTCCTTGCAGACAAACTAACCGGTTTCGAAGGCAGGCGGTGGACGGGAGCCCGGCAATCGACCTCGTAAAAGGACAGAGAAGCATGGGATGGCCGTGGGCAGTGAGGAACTTGGCCGATTCCCTTCCAGGCTCTTCGATCGATTTTGGGAAAACTTTTATCGCGCAAGAAGAAAACTTAGTGCAACGCGCGAGTACAATGTCTCTGTGTGAAACTATCGAACCACGAAATCTTCACTGAGGCGTTTCTGATACCGGTGGTATTTGTGTCATTGTATTGTGCAGATATACTTCTCTCTTCTTCTCTGTCACGTCTCTTCAGTTATTCGTTGTTTCTATTTCTATTCTTATTATATACTAAGCCGATGTCTAAGGCGGTTAGATCAATGTCGGAGTCGTATTTTTAGAGTATTTCATTCGGTGAATTTGTGATACGACCAGAAGTTTTCCGATGGAATGGTTTGTCTGCACTTGACGAAAATCTCAAGGTGATGAAGGGTATTATAATTCATTCAGGAGCAAACATGGAGCGTACGTGGAAGCAGGTCCACTTCCGTGGAATATCTGGATACCCTAGAAAACACAAACACGCACATTCGGCCGCTTGGCTCCTTTTTACACGTTCCGGTTCCTATCCTCACTTCAAAGGCACCAATGTTTCCAATATCGATGCATAGAGCATCGAAGTGTACTCTTGTACTCTTTAAGCTTTTCGCTCGATTGTAGCTTTTCGTATAGCACTTAATTTCCCATCGCTTTGACACGCCCTTGTTGAGATGTCCATTATCTCAGATCTCTTTTCTGATTGTTTGTCGCAACCAAACCGCGACCACGGCAGCAACTGTCTGCTTCCAGCTTTCGTAGTGGCTTTGATCATCCAGGAAACGATAGCGAATTACAGGCCGTCAAGCCGGAAAGTGCTTTGTTATGTGAGCGTCTCTCCTCATTTTTTTTTTTCCTTTGATAGTTGGTAGGCGTGGTCGCGCACGCTTTGCTCTTCACGTTTGCTGACCATGGAAGAACACACAAACGCGCCAAGAGGCCGTCCTTTTCTGCGTTACTTTTATTTTACACATTTTGCGCCAGCAATGTAGGACTAATAAAAAAATTGTTTATTAAAAAATAAATTTAAAGGTTACGTTTTCGAGAATGTGTTTTGCTGATAACCTGTTGTTTACGAAACTTTCAATTAAGCTATGTATTTTCTGAAACCTATAGTTTCTGGTGACTGATTTTTGGGCCATCCACACGAAGGTATGTGTACTTCGCCATGTGCTATTCAAATCCTTTCTTTGCAAACTATCTATTTGTTCTATTAAAAAAAGAAAAAAAAAAGAGGGCGACAGCCTTTAGTTGTGCATACGGTTCAAAAACAAAATACCGAAGCAAAGAACAGGTCTCAAACTCGTTGTGCATTCGACGTAGTAAAGTAATTGTCATAGGCAGGCACGTAGCCAGGATTTTGTTTCGGGGGGGGGGGGGGGGGGGGAGGAGGAGAGGAGAGGAGGAGGAGGAGGGGAGGGGGAGGGGAGGGGGGGGAGATACCAGCAAAATGCTAGATTTCGGAGGGGGGCCCGATGCCCCCCCCCCCCCCCCCCCCTCCCTGGCTACGTGCCTGGTCATAGGATAGAGAGGAAGAGAGGGAATGAGATGATAGACTGAGAAATTTGATCGTAGAATAGAACCCGTGTCAATGCAGGGAGCACCTCCCAAGTCAAAATCGAAAGGCAAGATATACGCTCTGATACTCTTTGTCCGTCGTTATACGGAACAGTTCAAACTAATTATATACGTCACTTTTTTTTTTTTTTTGTGGGGGGGGGGGATTTTTGATGTTTATGAGGGATAGCTGTTCAAGCTCTTTCTGTTTATTGTCTTGCAGCAGTTCGAAGACACAATCTCTTTTCTTCACTGCTCACTCAAGTTCGCCGCGGAGGCTTCCTTTTGAACGTCTCCATTGTTCGACTGCGTGGGGCCTCCACCGTGGGCCTGTGTCACGTGCTCTACATTCTCCCCTCGCTAAAATAAACCTGGCCGGTTGTCACTCAGAAGTTGATACCCTTAAAACTGCGTGAGTCCTGGATAGAACGACAGGCTAGCGGCCAGATCATCACGAGAGCCGACAGATCGCCTCGGCTGCAGGCAGCATCCCGCCACCCGGACGCGATAAGAATTCGGGCCTTGCGAAAATTTCCCGGGGCTATCCCGTCCGAGCCTCTGCCACACTTGGCTCTCTCTGTATACGCTACTAACGAACCAACTATCGGTCCGTCTCAATTTGCACGTTGCGCTGTGACGTCGAGTCTCCCCGCGTGCTGCAGGGATGAACGTCACCTTCGGTTTTGTCTCCCCATACTTCGTCGAATCGACCGAGAGCCGGCGTCCCGTCCAGCTTGCGCAAACAGGCAAGAGGAGGACGTGGGAGCCCTTCTGCAAATGGGCGCCTGACAGGCTTCCTCTGCCGTCCCGTCGACTGTCCTCGTCACTCGGGCCGCTGATTAGCGAAGTGCGAACGCAGCCTAAGTCCGTTTCACTTTACGATGTACCGCAGCGGAGACTACGAGCCATCCCGGCGAACCCAGCGCTGTGAACTGATCCCGTGAGTGGTCGCCTCTAGAAGATCACGTGATACGAGAGCGGCATTGGATTGGGCCTCGATGGCTCCTCGTGTCCTCGAGTGGTCCATCGTCGGGTGAAACGGGGTATAGCGGTCGAGCGGCCGGAGTGCTAATCCCGGTCGCGATCAGGAGAGCGCGACAATTCGACGGGCGCCTCGTCGCGGGCTCACGGGCATCGATCTCGACGAGCGGGGGGCGGACGCCCGACCTGTCATCCCTTTGCTACGGGCTGCCGTGCGTGTGTGTATGCATGCATGCGGGTGCGACGCTGTGTGTGGTACTGCACACATCGTGCATGTGTAAGCGTCGCTGGCGATCGAACCCGCTCGCGCGGATCGCTCGAAGTGTCCGCTCGCGTTGATGTTCGTACACACCAGCCGAGAGTTTGCCGTTCGTGCTCGATCGGCATTTTCTCGTCGGAAATGTCGGGGCGATTCCACGTAGAGGACAAGGCTGGCGCATGACGTCATCGTTAGTGGCTCCCCAACCCGTCCCAGTGTCGCCGGAAAACGGCAGACGCGTCAGTCTTTGCGTCGCCGCCTGCTTGCGGTAGCGCTCGTAGTGAGCTCGGAGCCGCTTCCAAGACCGCTTCAATGTATTTTATCTTCTCTCCGCTCTCTGACAACCAAGTTATGTAAAGACTACTTCGCACGAAATATCCTTTCATGTAAGAGAGGACTACTTCGTACGAAGTTACAAGTAAGAACTTGTCACGAAGTATAAACTATAAGCGTAGCTTTTTTTTTTTTTTTTTTTTGAGACGACATCAGTGTATCGGGTGGCGTAATGTGCACACATTTTTTTTTGTTTTGTCTTGTTTTTTATCATTCAGGCAATAGGACCGAACGCTCGTTTGTTGTCGTTATTGTTTTATCGTTTTTTTGCGAAATTTTTATTTTGAGTCGTTTCTAGGTTTAAGAACTATTAATGTGTTTTGGATGTTTTCACTGATGTACCCTCCTGCATAATGCTTAATGGCGCAACAGATATGCGTGCAAATAAATAAATAAATAAATAATCCAAAACGAGCAGCAGAATACAGTGGATTTAGGATGTATTAGGGTGCCTCAATGTCCTTCTGTTTAGGGTGATGCCACCCTTTGTAGTACCCGATGCCGACAGCACGCGCTCACGGGGAAAATACAAAGAAATCGACGAAAACAAAATGTCGCCATAGCACAGTCAACGCCACAAACGCGTGCAGGGACACGCGCTTTCACGCGCTTCTGAACTAAAAAGAAAAATAAAAGTGTGGGACAAAATGGCCAGATGTCTCCACCCTAAGCAAAGCGCACATGAAGGCACCCTAGGATGTATCTTTCGTACCATATGTTTGAACCGCTATCGATTCCAAAGGAGAAATGATACCGCCCGAATGCTTTTGTGTGTGTGTGCGTTAATCTCGTCCTAAGTAGCTGTGCTATAATGTCGGGCCATTACCAGTAGCATACAATATTTGTAAAGTTACGTCCATTCCGCTCCGGTAAAGTATAGACCGTTCCATTAGGGTAATAGAGAGAAAAAAAAATGCCCTCCCCCACTCACCCCGCATGTCGTCTGCTCCGTCGAGTGGGCTGTACCTATAGCATCCGGCTGGCGTGCAAACCCTGTTAAAAATCGCGTCATTTTGGAAATTTCAAGCGCAGATGCACAGATTTTGGTATGCCAGTTATCGTAGAATACTATGATAGATAAAAAGACTAACAGGGTCAAATTGTGCTGTTACCTGCGTGCAAATAAAAAAAAATAGGGAAAACTGTGTCAGATTGGCCGGTCTCTCCGGCGAAAAGTAAATCCGGTTGCTGTACGTTTTTACTATACAAAGTTCGTACTGGTGTAAGCCTTTAGCGACCTTGAGTGGAAGTCTGATATAAAAAATAAAAACGTTCTCTCTTGCCGCAATACACGCAGTAGTGGAGGGTAATACTGCCGGCTGACTCAACTGCTATTTAAGTAACGGAAAAAAAGATATGCTAGTTGATCATTTACCGAAACAGAACAACAGAGAGCTATAGGCTGATTTTGGTGTAGCCATAACTGTTCTAAGAACGCGAACCATTTCACAACGGCAGCCACGAGCGAAAGTTCGATGTTCCGTACAGCCCGCCGGTACAGCCCAAAGATGGAGAATGGCAACCTCCCGGTTTGTCGTCTGCTAGCGGAGTCGGGCGCGTGCCCCCTCTCTCGTTTGATTCCGCCGAACCCGCTGAATTTCCCGGATGTATGGAGAGGGCTCTGCTGTCGAACAAAATGGTGCCAGCCCAGAGAGCGCTAAATAGAATGGTCTATACATGGGTTGCACTTGACGTCATTCAAAGAGCGCTCCGATGACCACCAGACAAGAGGGGAAGAGGGAGCTCCCCTTTTTACAGGATCCTCTTTTGTGCCTCCCGTATTTGCACAGACGTCGCTATTCTCCTCCCAGAAGATTATAGAAGGTTAACCTGTCATTCAATGTTCTTACAAAAGCAGCTTCCCTCTCCACCTCTCACATGGTGGCCAAAAGTATGCGATGTGATGTCCGTGCAACCCACGTAAGACACTACATATACGGTGATGATAGAGTGGTTTTAAGATATATGTCCGAATTCGCCATCTTTTAAAGGATCTCGCTACAAAGAGGCACACGTTGATGTTACCCAAACCACAAGTTGATTATAACTAGTGATGGGCCGAACTTTTGCCGAATCGAAAGTTCGGCGCCGAATCTCGGGATTCGGCAAAGCCGAACTTTTGCCGAACTTTTCTAAAAATTCGGCAAAGATTCGGCAAAAATACATTGTTACCAGACTTAACGTTGATATTTCGTTTTTTCTGGCTAAAAAGGGTTTTATGTTTCTTTTTTTCTCAACTTATATGCAACATCTAATGCATATTGACATAGTTATTACTAAATAAGGTGATATTCTACAAGATAATTGTGTCGGTGTCACTTTTGTGTGTTTACTGGCAATTTTAGTGACTCCTTGCAGAAGTGGCGTACAACGAGGTTGTGTAGAAGCATTTGTAGAAGCGAGTGTGGCGAATCAAGCTAAGAGAGTTTCGGTTTTGAGGCATCATGCATCAGCGCAAGCCTGCAGGTGTGTGTACATTATTAAAATGAAGGCAACAACGCTGCGTTCTTGCTTTCTCTGGAAGTCACCGTTTTGTGCGCGAACATGAATGCAATGGTTGCTGAGCCTTCACGAGAAGAGATAATAATAATAATATTGTAAACATGCATGTTTTTCGATTTGAGTCACTTGACGATAGCTTTGCATGAAAGTGTGCGTCCCATATTCGCAACGTCTCGTTTTTAACCTTTAAAATGCCAATTTCTGGTGATAGGACACACACGAACGTTTCGGAAGATAGGGAGAGTTAGGAATGTCAAATGGGGGTGCAACGTCGAGCATTATAGTTCTGTGTTTAGTTTTATGCAGGTACATATGAAAATTGCGAAATAACAATAATTGAAAAAGCAATATTATTTTGTTTTGGAACACACTACTCCTGAGCCGAAAAGAGAATTGTTATAATTGCGAGGAGTGCTTTAAAGTCATTGTCGGCTAATGTTTCAATGTTTCAGAATGCACAGCATCATTCACTTGCGCAGTGGACTGCGTAAATTGCTGGTCCATCTTCTATTCTTGAGGCAGAAAATATTGAACAGAACCACACTCGCTCACAAACGCACAGTTACCGTGTTGCCTACTCCACACCGCGCCGTAACCGCTGGTTGTACTACACTCCACGATGGTAACCGCACGACTGCACGGCGTCCATTTGCAATCCATGGCTCCGTCAGGCTCCGTCGCGTTCTCGCGCGTGCGCAGACATTTGCCGAATTTTTGCCGAATCTTTGCCGAACTTTCCTTCAAAGTTCGGCATTTGCCGAACTTTGCCGAATCTGAAGTTCGGCAGATTCGGTCCATCACTAATTATAACACTGACGTAATTGTTAAGTGCGTCAATCACTTTGTCGTTGTCGACATGCACGCGGAAATAAGCGTGCGTATCTTGTACAAGAAGAGACCTTTCTTTAGCTGACGTGACAATGTTTGTCTGTGACATCTCAAGCGTCTCGCGTCACGTTGGCGGCTAAATTGGCCCGTCTCTAATGGGCGACACTGTACAGGGAGAAGTAGTTGGGCGCAGTGACGTCACCGTGTTTAGCGGACCGCGAAAGATGGAGCTGCCTTTCATCATTGTTTCCTCAATTTTTTTTTTTTTTTTAATTTTATCTAAAGCTTTGTTTGTGACAGATGAAGCGGAATGTCGTTTGCCCGTGCAAACGTAGCGAGTGATTAACCGAAGAACCGCAGAATCACGACTTCAAATGAGAGGTTCTCGTTTGCTCGTTGGGACGTGTCTCCCTTCAATCGTTTCTTCATCTGATGGCCTGGCTGGAACATTGGAACAGCATTCTCTTACAGTAGACGTGAACTTTTCTATTTGGTTATTATTATTATTATTATTATTCGTTCGTTCGTTCGTTCAATCATGAGGTCCTGAAGAGCCGCCTCGGTGGCTCCGAGGCGAGAGCGCTGGCGTATACGGATCCCCATGTGGCGGGTTCGAATCCCGGCCGAGGTGCCCGCAATCTGACGGAGGCTTATTGCGGAGGAGGCGCCGTGTAACTGAGCTTTCGGTTGCACGTCAAAAGATCCCCAGGTGGTCCAAATTAATCCTCAGTCCTCCGCTGGGGCGTGCCAGATTCCCGTCGTTGGTTTGGCACGTAAAACCCCCAAATTATTTTGAGGTCCTGAAGGATGCAGAAACGCCAGTAATCTTTGATAGCGATAGCTGATCGTGAACCTTTGACAGGAGCAAGCCTTTGAAGTTGTAAGGTGGTAGGAGGGTTTGCGTTTGGGCGATTACAGCTGCATTCAAACGCCTAAGTTTTGTATATAGTAACCAGACACACTAAACACGTAACGTAATTACGCAAAAAAGACCTTTCTAAAATTTTATTTTATGGTTACCAGACCGTTTGATCGTCACGTGACATCAGTCTCACGTGACGTCATGGTGAAGTCATGGACAACAACCAATTAATAGAGGAATGAAATTTTTGTCCCTCAATCGCAAGTATTGTCCTGCTTTTGCACTGGTTCTGCTTTCCCGCTGCCATCTTCGAGGCTCTTTGGAGGGTGCATTCCGTCGGCCTCGTGGTAGTCACGCGTCTCTCAGCCGAGAGCGCCAGGATGCCAATTGTCGCTCATCCTGTTGTGCTCCCGAGGACAAACCTCCGGCTTTCATTCGTTTGTTTCTTTTAAGCGACACCCTGTATTGGCCGATGGTGTAATAGGGAGTTCTAGTAGAACCGTTATAATGACTCCGATATCAATACCCGTTATTGATACCCGTTATTGGGTTCGCCTGGTATTATTAACCTTACTAATATTGAGGTTTAGAAAACTCACTTTTTTTTTTTTTCGCTAGATATGTACCATGACAGGGCTGGTGAGATGAGATGTACGTTTTCTGAATAACGTTGGTCGCGCCAGATGTAAGCGCACCATTGCACCTTGATAATTAGTGTACTAATTAACGGGAATTTGCCAATGAACTTTTTAGAACTACGTTTAACGGCTGTCGCAATGGCATCTATGTCGGCTTGTTCGGATACGAAAATGTCGTGCCGCAGTGAGTCATTAAAATCCTTTACAAAGACCGCTTGAATCAGACTGGAAATATTACGAACGAACAAGTCAAAACCTGTTTCTTCACTTATTTTTTATTTTTTTTTCAACGTTGGCGATTGCGTCGGACATCAGGACAGGATTGCAGCGGGATAATTAGCGAACTAATTAAATGTAACTCACTAATTGTCTTTCTAACTATTGCCTTCCGTAGGCAGCATCGCAATAGGGGGTATTCACTGGACGCCATATTTGAGGGCGAGGTTTAGCGCGCATGCTGAGAACGAACTTACACTAATATGCTGCTAAGACTGGGGATGTTGATGGTGCAGAATGCACGTTACAAAAGAACTGTGGAAGCTCGCCGTCAGCTCGCACTCTGCAGTCGCGCACACAGCTATGGCCGCCAGTGAATACCCCTTTGGCCAGATGTTTTAATGTGGCCTTCTTATAGTTTCTTCTCCTGACGTGATTACCTTGCAAACAACAAGTTCGATGGTGTTTGAAATTAGCATGTGGAAGCTTGAAATCATTCTGCTCTGAAACCAACGCTGCCAACACCGTCAAAATTGGAGTTTTTACATTACTCTTATTACCGTCGATGAGAAATGCTTTGCTGACACCATAGTCAGCATTCGGCCAATCGTGGCAGGCCGACCACAGCGACGCCTTTGTTTGCTCACGTCGCCAATAGACGTCTTGCTACATTACCCAAGCACCGAGGAGTATGCTGCGAGTGTAGTTACACGCGCTGACCGTGCTGGCGTCTGCAGTAGCATGCGGTAGTGACTGTTGAAAAGCAAAAGCCGAAAACAAATTTAATCTTGAACGCGTCTTCGTCAACGCCTTATTTTAATTATTTACTTCGATTTTTTTTTTTTTTTTTTTTATGGGGAAGTCGAGGGCGTGCGGCACGTAGAATCACTTTAAACTTGAGGAAGAAAACGAGAAGGGACGGACAAACACAAACAAGTTTGTGTTTGTCCGTCCCTTCTCGTTTTCTTCCTCAAGTTTAATTATCCCTACCAACCCGCTCGTTCTGTCCCTACTCCGTAGAATCACGTTCCGAGCATTCTCCTTGATGCTTCGGTAATTTGTATCACCGCCTGGTGCATCTTTTTTCACAAGCAAGAGTAAGGATGCTTCAGCTTCCTCTGTTGGTGCAAGCACGTGCAATGCCAAGCTTCTATGCACTATGAAAATTAAAACCTAACCGCGCGGGCAGCAGTGCACTACCCACAGTACAGTGAACCCACAGTGAGGAAAACAGATGCGCCCCTAGCGAGCTTCTCACCGCGATACCCGTCGAAAAAGAAGGTGCTATGAATTGTTCGATTTTATGATAACGGCGTACGTTTGGCGCGCTCGTGACTGATGCTGGTCACGTGACGGTGTCAAGTCGTGCTGTCTCATGGCACCGTTACGTCACGTGTCATCGGGTATATGCACGGACGCGCGAACGGGCAAATTTCTGGGAGGGCGCCTGGAGATTCGCGTTCGGTGGGTGCAGCGATGGTCCGTTCACCCCCGAGCTGACAGTGCGGTGGGAGCTCTGTGCTCGTTGACCCAGGCAGACGTCTATCTTTCGCCAACGTGATCATGTTCTCGCCCACGCGCAAAGAGCGGGGTCAGGTGACGAAAGGGAGGCGGCTGATTGGTCTGGCGAGTGCGCAGCTCCCACCCCACTGTCAGCTTAGGCGTGCACATAGTTTGTTTGTGCACCGTAGGCGGCGGGCGGAGACTCGTCGTGGCCCATCTCCCGGCTGCGTGCTGCACGCACCGTTGTCACCCGCGACGAGGGCGACGTGGCCGCTGATTAACGTTTGGGTCGGCGACCGCAAATTAGGGAGGCGGTGGCTATCTGCCCCTTTGCACTAATGGTGAATTCCACTCGTAGATCCGGAGCGCTTTCCAAAATCCGCGAGGGAGGCAAAATTCCGCTCCGTGGGACCCGCTCCGAATCGACGAGGGGAAGATAAACTCGCCTTTTTGGAGCGACCTCCCCCACACCCCTCCCCATCGCTTTCACCCTCCGCCGTTCAAAATGGCCGCTGCTCGAACTTGACCAGGCGCTGACTTGACAGGCCCACCAACGCCTGAGCCGACTGATCTTTCCGACGCAGAAATAACACGCGCGCGACACAGGCCGGGCGAAATTATACGTACCACGGCGCTCATGACGCAAATAACGAAGACGTCCGCGTTCGGCACCGTCACATACCTTTCGGCCGCGTCGAAGCGGCGGGGCACGGACAGCGATTGCCAGCGGTGGAGTTCAGATTTCTGGTACGACTTTAATAAACACAGAGGTAACAAACCATCACTTGCACGGTCGTTGCCTAATCTCTTCTTGCTTTATTGCACGGGAAAACGCCGGCGGAGTGCCGTGTAAAAAGGTAAACAATCATTGGCTGCGGAATGAACAGGCCTAACCTTGCGTCTGCCTCCGGCTTTCCTGTCGTTCTTCCTCTCACGATCACAGATGTCAGCACTTACGATTTACCACGCTCCACAGTCCCGGCTTTGTATCCCTGATCTACGCGAGGTAGAAGCGTTCGAGCCGTCACAATCCCACGTAAACAACCGATGCACCCGAACAGATCCAACTCGACGACCCGTCCGGCCCGCCGACCTCGCCAACCTCGCCGCGCATGCGCAAAGGAAATCACGTGGGCCGCTGTGTCAATTTCCGGAGAGATCTGTGAAATCCCGCAGAGCAAGTTCGGCGGAGTTTGAGGCGCTCCGTGGAGCGGGCGTTGCCAGAGATCTACGAGGGGAAGATGACCAGCTCAAGCCAGATCTGCGAGCGGAATATGCGCGCTCCAAATGGAGCGCTTTTGGAGCGCTCGAGATCTGCGAGCGGAATTCACCATAAGTCGGGGCGGTGGCGGCTGTCCGTCCCGATAGGCGGGTGTACACACGCCGGGCTCGTCGACTGGGCCACGCCTGATGCACGCGCGGAGGCAACGAGGCCCCAACTCCTATTCGAGAGGAAAAAGGGGCGCGTTGCTATCTGCCAGTCCGCAGATAACTTTCTTTGGGAGTTGGGGACAGAGTTTCCAGACTGGACTCACTTTGTGTGCAGCATCGTATTTCCATTTGCCCCTCTTTTTTTTTTTTGTATTTTCGCAGGGATTGAGATTGTTTAAAAGAGCCGGGCGTTGTGCCATATTTTAATACGCGTTTGGGCTGTCTCCGACTTGGGGCACAAGTGACTGCACTTCTAGAAATCTTGCTGTTGTTTTTGGTTTGTTTTATGTGACATTTCAGTTGTACAGCGGTCGCTAAACTAGATTCCCGCTCCTTGGTGTTAAGTACGCGTGGCAGCATGTTCCCACAAATGTCGTTGCTGAAAGCGGGCCTTGTTCCACATTTTAATAGTTAATTAGTAATTATAAATTACAAGAAACGATCTTAACGCTGAAACTCGAGACGCGGTTATTTCGATATTCTTAATTAAGTTGTCGGGGACTCCAGTGTGACGTGTTTACTCTCTCGACGCTCTCGACGCACTGGTGCGCGGCGAAGCACGATCATCCTCTGGCGCTGACCAGGCCGGAGCTGTTATTACGCGAATGACTATCTTTAATTAAGCAGGACCAGCTTGGTTCGAGGCGATCCTGCAGAGTAACGAGAGAACAGCCCCAGTATCAATTTGCTTGATTTCCCGTTTTTTGAGGACGCGTCCCCTTTCCGAGCCACGGCTCTCATTCGAAACATAATACGCGGCATATTTACCTCGTGTGTGTGTGGGTGGGTTTTATAAATGCGCGCAGTACACCCAGCTTACGTTGCTTGACACTCGTGTACTCAAAAGTAATAAAGACGGATGCGACTCTCCATAATTGAAAATGCGCTGCAGCAGCGCATCTAACTGGAAGCAATTTTTTTTTTTCTGGCGCGCGTTTTTGTTGCGTATTTTTCCATGTGATCGCGTTTAATTTGCATGCTGGGGGAAGGAGAGAGAGATTGAGGGAGGAGGACGGTCCGGTGTCGTCTGCTGCTTTTGGGGTGGCTCCATCGGGTGGGGTCTCATTTTTCATAATTCGCTCTCGCGTCGTTGATTTCCGGAAATCCGCGATATTCTCTGTACACTTTGTTTTACCTTGCGATGGACCGCAGCGGCCGTTAGCAGCCACTCTGCAGCGCTGTGAACGAATCGCGTGACAACGCGCACCGCTGCTCCCCCTTTCGGAGGTCACGTGACGCTCACACGGCGTTGGATTGGCTCCGATAGCTCGTCGCGTCGCCTGCGGTTCACCGTAAGGTTAAACGAAGCCCGCATCTTTTCTTTCTTTTCGCGTCCTCTTCGGGGGGGTTTGTCTGCTCTCCTTCGGCGAGCGCTTTATCGGATGATGCGCCGGCGGCATTATTAAAACGTGGCTTCGCAGATGTGTCGTTGCGCAGCGGCTGCGGGCCAGGCGGCAACTGATCCTATTCCGGCGCGAGCAGGAAAAACGAGAAAGAAGACGCACGCGGCGCTCGTAATTTCCGGTAGTCGCTCCGTCGTGTGCGCGGGGGACAATGCGGGATAACAGGAGAGATCGAGAAAAAAAGATGGCGGAAGACCAAAAGAAACAAAAAGAAATCTGGTTTCTTCTCTTTGATTAAAAACCGTAGCTCTTGCCCCGGTTAAGCTCCGGTGTCTCGTCTTAGGGATGTAGGCATCGATCTCTGCCTCTTCCGGGGCTGATTGGGGGGGATTTTTGGTGGCGGCCGAGACGTCGGCTGATTGACTTCGAGGTTAGAGTAGGATAACAAAAGTTTATTTTAAATATATATATTTTTTTTTTTGCAAAGCCAAAGATGGCTTTTCTTTTCTTTTTCTTTTTTTTCTTTTTGCTGTGGGAGTTAAAGTTTTTAGAGAAAACAGTTGACAAGCTCCACGGAAGAACGCGGTTCTTCTCTGTTTCCTGCACGCGAGCAGGTACGGGCGGATAGCGTTTCTAGCGCCAGCGGCATGAAGGCTTCCACGGGCTACGGAGAAGGACCGTTTCCGAACGATGCTCGTTTTGCGCAAACTCGTGCGCAAACTTTACGTTCACCATTAAAAAAAAAAAAAAAAATAGAATCATTTTCTACCGCGGGAAATGTGTATCCAACGTTCCACCGGTTCCGTCGCTTCATGTGTAGCGAGCGCCACCGAGCGGACGCGCCACGAGAAGGCGCCAAGCCACCGTGCGCCTGGCGTTCTAGGAAGCTTGACTAGATCTACTAACGTTGGTGAGAGTCTCGTGTCGTTTTCGAGCAGCAAAATGGAAATTTGGAGCGCCAAAAAAAAAAAAAAAAAACACAAGACAAAGAGGAGAGAAAACAGGACAAGGCGCCTTGTCCTGTTTTCTCTCCTCTCTGTCCTGTGTTTTTTTGGCGCTTTATATCCCGATCGTTTTCGAGCTTCCGCTCGTGAGTTCTCGTCGCCACATTAAACATTTACTTCGCTAACCACCATGCAATACAAAGCGGTGTATAGTGCAGTGCCTCTGCAGGCCCTACTTGACGTTTGGATGGAATGGTTCGTTTTTAGTTAGGGAAAATTCTGGAGTACCGCCGCTACAAGGGTGCCGTACCTCGTCGTGAATGGCTCATTCGAGAACTTGATGAGCGTTATGGGTCGCCTGACGGAACGCCGAGAATAGAAAGCTCTCGAATAAAGGGCCCCAAGACTTGGGGGTCCCAAGTAAATAGGGGCTCACCACTGCGCATGCTTCCAACCCAAACTGTGTTTTGGATTGAGTTGACAAATTGGGGCCCCACGAAATATCGTGGGGCCCCAATTTGCTTGAGGCTGGGTTGCGTCGGCTGTTCCGAACGAGTTTTTTCTCCGGGCTGATAAGCTTGCTTGGTGCTGGGCCACGCCGGAAACGCTGACGTCATCGGGCAGGAGCCAAGGGAGCCAGTTGCAGGCGTCCCGTAAGTTTTGTTTATTTTACGTGTGTACAGACGTCACAGAGAGCACGCCGCAAACAAAATTGTGTTGCTTGTATGTTTAGACAGTCTTGATGCTAGTACGCCTCCACGTGTGACTTGTCTCCAGTCTTGGGTAAGTTACTTTTAAAAAGTAATTAGTTCCACTTACAAATAGTTTGCCAAAGTGTATTCGAGTTACTGTTGCCTAAAATAAAAGTAACGTGTTACAGTTACTTCGTCATAGTAACTTAATTAATTTCGAGATTTTTTTTTAATTTTATTTAGCTATGAACATATTGACGACAGCACAGAATGACTATGATTTATATTTATTTGAAACTCTCCGAAAACTCTCATTTCACTTTTTGAGATAAATAATATTACCGTAGACTCTATTAGATCAAAGCGTTTGCTGCTTCGACACAAGACGGATTAAATAATAAATTATTTTGTTGGTGTGCAGTCATATTTTCAATATTGCTACCTTGGATAGGGTACCACTACCATCTGAAATATAAACAACGTCTGACCAAAAAAAGATCTGTAAGAGTGGTTGGAAAGATGTTCTATTCTTACCATACAGATGCTCTTTTTGCCAGATTTAATGTTGTCAAATTAACACAGCTACATTACTATCGCCTCTAGTATCTTATAAAACAGCACAAAAAATAAACGTAGTTGTTTTCTGCAATAAGCATAGTTAAATAAAAATTAGCGTTTATAACGCATGGCGAAGTGAAGAGTGGAGTGTACCTCCCCCCCCCCCCCCCCCCCCCCCCCACCCTCGGACAAACTATGAACTGACATCGATTACATACAGACTGCCATCTTTTTTGAACAAGCTGAATGTCAAAACAGATTTTAGCCATGGCTTATCATTTGAAGCTTCAATAATAATAATAATAATAATAATAATAATAATAATGTTTTATTAGCACAAGATCATGCACATACATTGATTACTGCCTCACCAAAGCATCTGCGTGCTTGTGTGTGAGAACAGGCAGTCCAAAAAAGAAAAGCAAGTAAAAAAAATAAACAGAAAAAGAAACAAATTTAAATTTTGACACCACAAGTTACAAACCTGTGGTGAACTTCAACTTCGAGTCTTATGACTGTTATTTTTTCTCCCTTCTGAACCTGAAGAATGTTTTCATTTTAGATTTGATTTTGTGAGCAATGCCCTGTACCCGCGTTGCTGTCCTGGAGCTGGGGTCTTGTCAAGTTGCATATGTTGCAGCTTTGTGCCGTAGCTACCCTATTTCCTGGTGAAAGAAAGATAATTTGAGTGATTGATGGATGTAACGCAGCAGCAACTGCTTTTTTTAAAAATCACTTAACTTTGCCCTTTTGATGCACATTCCGGCCCTTGCTGAGGAGGCGCTCAGCGAGTACGCTGGACGACAGTGCAATATTCAAGCGTTAATATATATGTAAATCTTTTTTTTCTCTTTTTTTTTTTTTTTAGTGGTGGGAAAGTTGTAGCTAGAGAGCGCTGTCGACGCTTCAGCGTCTCCGTGCTTGGTGGTAGTGTCCACAAATGAAAATCTAAACTCACCCGAGGTGCTTGCGAAGGCTGGAGGAAGAGGACCTCCCGGCTGTGTATACTTTTTTTTCAGTGTTTGCAGTGATCAGTGCAGTTATCGCCACTATATTCGACAAGGTCAAAATGCAGTTCATTTCCGGGCCAGGGTAACACCTGCCTTTCGTCACTCATGACAGCCTCTAGTTTGAGCAAGGTAAAGAAAGGAGTGGACAAAAACAGCACAAAGCCGTCTCGGAATGCGTTCCGCTTTTCTTTTCGATTTCTTCTATCAAAGAGACTCTGCTGGGTGGCGAACAGGTTCGGTCCGTCCTCGCTGGCGTCTGCTCGTCGTCTCCTTCGTGTGGATGCGCTTGGGAGACGGACGAACCGCGGACATTTCGTCAAGTGATCAATCCGTCCGCGGATCAGTCCGTCGTGTGAAACGGCCAAAACGCGTTGCTCTTTTTCCGCGATGGTCGCTTTTGTCATGAAAGTTATCGCGCGAATGCTGCACATCGCCAGTGTGAACGCGTCTTTAGTAGGGCTGCGTGGTGAGCCGAAGGAGACCAACCCCGTCGAGCCTTTCATAAAACGTCTCCCACACACGCACTCACACACGCGTCCAAGCCGCTGCAGGTGGTTGTTGATGTCCTGTTGACCAGGGCGCGGCTTTCGTAGACTTGGAGGTCCGGCCGGTAGAGATCTGCGTCGCCGAGCTAAAGCCTCTCCGAGCAGATTTCCGGGCAGATAGGGTCTAGAAGCATACCCGAGTTCCTCGATATGCTTCCCCGAAGGGGGAGCAGAGTTGCGCATTTGTTTTCCCCGCGCCGCCACGCCGCTATTCGCCGAAGTCGATCATGTGAGGAGCAAAGCATCCACCGCCGTGCAGGAAAGCCACCGCTACGGTCGCTCCGCCGACATTGCACGCGCCCCGGCGTATATTCTCCTGCTTTCGCCTCTTTCTCCTCCTTTTCCGTTTTTCATGCGCGGCACCGCTATTCGCCGAATCCAGTCATGTGACGAGCAAAGCATCCAGGGCCTTGCAGGAAAGCCGGTGCTACGGCCACCCGCCGAGGCTGAATGCGCAACTCTGCTACCGTATGTAGATATATACAGGAACTCTACACTCTAAGAAAAAAGTTGGCCCCAAGGGACTAACGGCAGCATTTGGTCCACTGAACTCCCAGTTGCTCCCCGAAAGGACCATCTGGTTCAAGCTAGGTACCGTGCGCAAAAGCTGGGGACTAACTGCGCTCGACTGGGACAAACCGATAGGCGTGCGCGAGCAAAACCACCCATTAGTCCCCCTTAGACAGGGCGCATCTGTATGGTTTAGTCCCCGAAGGCAAGCGGAATGTTCGCCAGGAGGACGGATGCTATTTCGCTTGTCTTGGGGATCGGCGAGACTCAACCCAGCACGGCTGAAAGTGTTGACAAAACTCGGACGAAACTGGCGAATTGGTTTAATGTGCCACGAACGTTAAGACATTACATGGTAGAGCTTCACGCGTTGTGTGAATGCGAGTTAACGAATATGTTGACTCGACTTCACCCAACTCTCTCGTCAAAAATTATCTGTTGACATTTCACAAGTCCCATTCACGTAATTTGCCTTCGCGCAAAAAATGAGCATTTATCAAAACGCAACACCTCCAAACACTAACACTTTTTTTTTCTCTTAAATGAAACTTGACAATTTCTAGAAGCCGCGCTCTCAACGCCAGAGTTTCGCAGTCAGAATAAACGGTCACTTCAATCGCTAAAACTGAGTTACTGAGAACAAGTCGAGCCTCGTCTCCCCGTGACCAACCTTTCTGGGTAGTCCAATGTCAAACTTAAAATCCGCAACGACACACTTGATGCACAGCACGTTCCACTCAAAAAGCACATTCAGGGGCAGTATCCAGACGCCTTCATGCCATCGTCGTTGCTGTTTCAGATAACATTCCAGATGAACAACGAAGAACGAACCACGCCCAGAGCGCAACCCATGGCAACACCCTACTAATACAAAATAAATGCGAACTAAACAACAAAAAAAAAAGCCACCCGAGAAAGCGGAATATACTTAAGAGAGAGAGAGAGAGAGAGAGAGAGAAGAAACAAAAAACAACGTGTTTGCTTGTGCGTCACTCGACCGGCGTGTTGAAAATGGTGACCTTCTCCCGTCTTTGGAGCACTGCTGGCTGTGTCCGTGTGTCGTGTGTAGTGGGAGGGGGAAAAGAGATTTCCTTGTGCGCGCCCTTTCCCTCCCCCAACCCCCTACCCGCATTCTTTCTTAGAACTGCTTCTCGCTAAAGGCCCGTTCACACTCTTGCGACCTCTTAAATCTTGGTTCCTTGCAACCTCTTAAACCTCTTAAAACAAGAGGACACAGTGGCGCCATCTATCGGGATGCAGTGTAAACTTGACGATCCGGCATATTTTCTATTTCTCCCGCGCATTATCCTTTCTTTCTTGCCTCGAAAAACTTTTCGAAACGTTATAAACGAGCCTTTCTCATAAGTATTACGCACATTCGACCTCGGAAATGCCGCAAATCCGTCGCTCTTGTGAAATGCAGTTTCACGATCACCGCATAGATGGCGCCATCTATGCGGTGATCGTGGAACTGCATTTTACAAGAGCGACGGATTGCGGCATTTCCGAGGTTAAATGTGCGTAATACCTATGAGAAAGGCTCGTTTATAACGTTTCGAAAAGTTTTTCGAGGCAAGAAAGAAAGGATAATGCGCGGGAGAAATGGAAAATATGCCGGACCGTCAAGTTTACACTGCAACCCGATAGATGGCGCCACTGTGTCCTCTTGTTTTAAGAGGTTTAAGAGGTTGCAAGGAACCAAGATTTAAGAGGTCGCAAGAGTGAGAACGGGCCTTAACGCGGAGGGTTGGGCAGATAGGGTCCGTCGGGAAAATGGGAAGGGCCTTTGTTTGAAAAGACCCTGTTTTTAGTAAGTTGGAAGTTGACATACAGCCATCGTCGGAGGCTGGTCACCGTTTTTTTATTCTCCTTGTGTCGTCTCCGAACATGGCGGGATCCGGTTTGGATTCGCGGTGCTGAAGCACTTCACTTGATCTGTTCTGAAGTCACAAGTCAAGGGAACTCAATTAAGGTATGTCGAAGTACTTTTGTTTATGGTGTATCCATTACCTGCGGCTTCAGAAAGTGTTTTCTTTTGAGCGCGTTCTCTAGCTTGCTAAGCGCGCGCCATGCTCTATTCTTTTTGGCACCATGGTTGCTGATTTTGTTATGCAGTACAGAGACCTCATATTCAATCGTATCGAGCGAAACGCCAGTTCTACCGATGGCTTATTCTTTGTGTGTGTGTGTGTGTGTTTTGCAGACCCTGGCAGGATCGCTTGACCATAAAGGCCTGTCCACACATGCAGCGGAGCGCTACAAGCATATCGCTGACTTAGCGCTAAGCGCGTGCTGACGGGAGCCGTCACCAGCTTTGTATCGCGCCGTCAAAACTGTTGCTCATGGCAGACGAAAAGTAGCTCACGACACGTGAGTAGCGCAACATCAGCGCTTCACTGTGTGTGAGAACCGGCCTTAATGGAGACATTTATTCGATTGTACACTATACTTCGTCTCGCCTTAGTATGGACTATTGTTAGCCGCGCATGCTAGAAGCGCGAGCAAAATTCTTTTGACGAAGCCTCGGCGGCTGCACGAGCGTTCGTGCAGCGAGTGCTCCAGTCAAGGCAGTCAAGGCTAGCCGCTCGCGCTTACACAGCCTTCGCAGTTAGTCCATGCTAAGGTGAGACGAAGTATAGACTTTCGCGTTGATGGCGGGAGCTCGTGCCGTTACTTTGAAGCATAGTTTGAGCACGCACACGGTGGGTCGGCAGTTCGCAGCGAACGGTCTACTCAAAATCGAATATTGCGCTGGTCTGCTGTCAACAGATCGCATGTTGGATGTGAATCATTGTAGCACTTATGCAGCCTATTTGTTATTTTATTATGCGTGTGTAATATCTCATACTTTTGTCGAGCGATCGGGTATTTCACGCTGCCCTGTTACTAATAATCCAAATTCCTCGCAAACAGGCAAGAAGCTGCCGGTTCCCCAAAAAACGGCGCTTGGACCACGACCGGTTCGGACAGACGTTCCAGTGTCCAAGCCATCGTCGACGCGAGTGCACTCTTCGGAATTAGGCCTTATCGTGGATTCTACCGCCCAGGAACTTCGGCTTCAGTCATCCTTGAATGCTAAGTGTATCTACGAGGCAATAAAGCTACGTTTTACCTGAACTGCACAATTTCGTTTCGGAGATTTTTGGCTCGGGACCAAATGTAAAGGTTTAGTCCCAGGGGTCTAAATCCAAGGGCGCAACGTTTAGACCCAGGGGTTCAAGTGCAAGGGCTTAGCAGTTGGTCCTCGGGGTTCATTTGAAACGGTGTAACAGTTAGTCCCAGGGGTCCAAGTGCAAGGGCCTAACAGTTCGTCCTCGGGGTTCAATTGAAACGGTGTAACAGTTGGTCCCAGGGGACCAAGTGCAAGGGCTTAACAGTTAGTCTCCAGGGGTCAATTGCAAAGGCGCAACATTTGATCCCATCGGAGGAACGGCGAGAGACTAATGGAGGGGTGCAACTGTTACTCCCCTTCCCGTTAGTCCCCGAGGGGACTAATGGTTGTGGCAACGCACTTGCTCCCCTCGGGGACTAAGTCGCGCTCCCCTTTTTCCTAGAGTGTAGGTACGACTGGCGAGAGATAGCCGTTGTCCAGCCAAGCTCCTCCGAGCAGCCTTCAGGGCAGAGAAGGTCACGCAGCATTCCTCTTTCATTGGAGATCCGGGGAATGATGGCGACGCCAGCCTCCTTTGTAAGCAGGAGCAGGTGGTTCCTGGTCAACTTTTATAAGCCGGCGGCGCCGGCCTTGTTGCGTTTGGGGCACCCAAACGTTGGGGCACCCAAACGTTGGGGCCGCCTATTCTAAAGGCCCATACGCACATTCGCGTTTGAGCGCGGTGCGTTCCGTAGCGGCAAGCGGACGCGTTGCGTTGCGAAGAGCGCTTGCGCCACACTTGTACGCACAGTTGTGTTGACACACAGTCAAGAGCCAATAAGAACGCGCTATCATCGCTAGCGGCTTACCAATAGTAAGCGAAATCCAAGGCAACATGGCGGCGCACAGCGACAGCGTCGAAGTGTTCGATCTTGGGACAATCCCGCTGGCTTCCCCGACGTTTTGTCAAGCTTGAACCATCGCAGCCTTGGAAAATACACTCCCCACCGCTCCCCAAACCGAAAAAGCAAGTTCAGCGAGCGGAGAACCGGATACGTCTCGCCGAGTCGGCCGAGTGGCGTGAGCGGACACGTCACCCTCCTCTCCCCTCTCGGCTTCTGATTGGTCGAACGCACCGCAACGCGTCGGAAAGTTGAGCGAGTCTCGCTTGCGTCGCGCTACGGAGCGTTCCGGGAAGGCGCGCGTCGCACCGCAAGCGACCGCTCCTGGCCGCAAGGACGCCGCAACGCACTCAAACGCGTTCAAACGCGAATGTGCGTATGGGCCTTAAAACCCTCTAATGGCTCCGGACGTTAACAGTCGCTTTCTGTTTACGTGTGAGCTAGAGTCAGGTTTGGGGAAGGGAGTTGCGACCTGCATTGAGTACGCGATGTTAGTGGATGGCGAGACCTCCAGAAATCTTTAGCGAGTGATAGCGACTGACATTCAACAAATCCCTAATTGGGCGCGCTGAACGAGGTAATGTACGGGGAATTATCCGGATAGTTTGTTTCTTGCCGTATTGTAGCATATCGCATAGCAACTGCAAAAGACGTCGGACGAGTTTTTTGTATGCTCTGTTATTGATAAAACTAAGTTGCGTTAATTTGATGAAAAAAGAAAAAAAAAAAAAACAATCGAGATTTGCGTGCTTGATTAGGGAAGTGTTCAGGAATCGTGTAAGGCCAATATACAGGCTTGTTCAAACTTTTACGATGCTTATCATCCTTTGACTAGTTAGTGTCTGAACGCACCTGTGACGCATAGAGATTTTGAAGGGGGCTAGTGGGCATTCCTGAAGTGCAATGCACAGCTTACTACGGAATCACGCAGAATGAGAATATTAAAAGAAGCTACACAGTTTCCGACCCCAGCTATTGCATCGTGGTATGGAAGATGCTTACAGAGGCGCCCGCCACGTGACAATAGCGTGTCCCCGACGTCTTTTGCCGGGTCGGCGCCTCAAGAACAACGACAAGCCCCGGGTTTCCGCCTTCGGCTGCAACGGCTCTGCTTTCTATTGCAGCCTCGTACGAACCATTTGTCAGGTCGGTTCTCCCGTATACGGACGAAATTCCCCGGCACCGTTGCCTGATAGACGGCTGAGGGAAGAAAGGGGGGCGGGGGGAGCGCGAGACAAATATATTGGAAGAGAGGGAGAAGGCTATATACCGTCCGAAAAAGATGAACTCGCGTGTGTTCGGCAGAAAGGCCGGCGCCCGTGGCTCCATTAATTGCACCGCTCTCTTTAGCGAGCCCCCTCTTTTTTTTTTTTTTTTCCCCAGACTCGCTCCCTCATTGAACCGTTCGGAAGAGAGATATACGTATATTTCTTTTTTATCGTCGCCCAGAATCGCTGGGTTGATGTGGATGATCGCGGCGGCACCTCCTTTCGTTCTCTCGTCCCGCGCGACGCACGCAGCCCCAATTTCTCTCGTCGAGGAAGGGCGTCTCAATTCATTCGAAATCGCGTTGAAGTGGTGCCGCCGTCCCGGTCCGCGTCTCCTCCAGGTGTAACGGCGCCGCCGCCGTCGCGGCCACATTCCTCGTCGAACGAGTGCGCCCACGGGCTGATGGATCGGGGCGCTCGTCTGCTCTCGACGCTCGATTGAGCAGCGCACGGGAGTCCCGCTGTGTTTAGGTGGTAGGCAGCAAGCCCCATTGCGCGCGTGTGCACGCGTCTGTCTCGTGGCTGAAGCGGTTTCTTTTTTTTTTTTTTTTACGGTAAACTCTGCTTGAAGGGGAAGCTGAAGAGGTCCTTGAATTTGAACGAACAGTGAAATTTATAATGTAGACACCTTAAAAATGGTGTCTACATTACAGTTTTATTTCCACCGTTTAGTAGCAGCGTCGTAATAGCCAAATGAAATGTCGACGTGGACCCACCCGTTGCGACGCGCCGACGCTAGGAAACCTCAAGAGCGAAAAAAAGACAAAAAAAAAAAAAAAAAAAAACTAGCGAAAGTGACGTCATCAGCGGGGTCAGATGACCCTTGCTAGCCGCTAGGCCGGCCCGGGGATGCCGTCAATGACGTCCCGACGCTCTGGACAGATAACTTGCGGCAGGGAGGATCGCCGCATGCGAACACCGCCTAGGAGACGAGGCCGTAGTGCTGACATTTTTGCGTCACCAGCGAAGGCCAACGCTGGACAAAGATTGGAAACGTGTGCTGCGTGAGCGTTCGACATCGAGTCACGTTTGAGCCGAACGGTGACGCAATGGTCATCTCCAATCAGAACAAGCGGTGACCTTCTATGATGGCGCCATTCCATTCAGCACTACGGCTTTGTTATCTAGGTTGGTAATGCGCATGCCTGGCGGTGATCGCTGCACGTATTTTTCCAAATAAATTCGGTTTTCGTTTACGTCTGCGAAGATACGCGTCAAGGGCCAAACACATGCGCGTCCAAACTGTCCGATTCCGCGTGCGAACCGCCGGAACGACCTTCGAGGGCGAGGGTTTTCGTAGCCTCCGGTGCGACGAAAACCCTCGCCCTCGAAGGTCGTTCCGGCGGTTCGCACGCGGAATCGGACAGTTTGGACGCGCATGTGTTTGGCCCTTCATACAGTGATATGAAAACCTCCCCCCCCCCCTCACCCCCCCCCCCCCCCCCCTCACCCCCGGGCCAACTAAAAAAAAAAATCGTTTATAATGTGAGTTGTCCACAATACCAAGACAAAAATGCATGTATTTTGCCAGCCTGACCTTGACAATGATGTCCATATTAACGGAGTCCATATAAACGAGACATGACTGCAACTGAATTCACGGAACGAAAGCCTATAGAAGTCCGGTCTTAACTCAGATTTCTCGAAAAGTGCTTCAGCTTCCCTTTAATTGAAGTGCGACGACGGGTGGTGTTGAGTTAGTGCACGCCTCTCTTTGCGCCCGTGTCGGGACTACTCGTATAACCTCTGTTGAGACAATTTAGACTCGCTGACTATATATGCGGCTTTATTGGACTGTTATTTTCGAACGTTTCTTGGTGCTTACCAAACGGGATTGGACATGAATCTGAATGGTTAGAACTTATTTATCATACGTTATTTTTGGTTAGTTCTGAATGTGCAAGCTGTAGGCAATCAGTTCGTTCTTTTCTTCTTGTGCAGTTGCTCCTCCTCTTTTCTTTATTCATACCGCTGGTCTCTTTCACAACCGTTACACCAGCGGGGGAAAAAATCCATGGTGCACTTACCTTTATTCTTTTTTAATTTTATATGACTCTGGAGATCTATTACAACGACATGTGGGTTCGCCGTGTCGTCTTCGAGTTAAACAAAATACTTTTTGAAAGGCAGAAAAAAAGCATCAACTTTAGGGTAGTTAACTGCCAAAACAAGTGGTCGAGCTGGGCAAAGGACATTTTAGAAAGCCATAATAAAAAATCACCTTCTCTCGAGTAGTCAGCTGTCGCAACAAATGGTTGTGACAATTCATGCTACCGGATCCACTTTGGCTTCTTGTTAGAGAGGTTAAGGCTGGATCGTACATTTCCGTTTTCAGTGCAGCCGACTGCGTCCCAATCGCCCAAGACCGCTTACGACGTGATGCTCTTACGCGTTAACAAGGCCACCCTGTGTCGCTCAATGTGTCATATAGCGGAACTAACCGCAGCTCAGCGTAGTCAACGCGAATGTCTGAACGAGCCATTACAAGAGGTTGGCGGATTGTTTCGACCTGCGATAACGATCCAGTGCTAAGATCTCCCCCCCCCCCCCCCCCCCCTTTCTTACCACTGGCAGTTTGATACTTTAGCCCCATGTTCCAGGGGAAAAAGAACAGCCATCGAATGGCCAAAACGAGTTTTTTTTTGTGTGTTTTTTCGTGTAAAGCTTGTCAAATTATCAGGCTCTGGAGAAAATGAGCCATCTGCGTTAAAGGGAAGCTGAAGCTTCTTTAAAAAAATGAGATAGAGGTTGATTCTAGCGTAGTTTTATACCGTGGATCTGAATATTACGTTCGTGTTTTCCGAAGATGTAACTAAATGCGAGAAAACATGAAAAACCTCTGACCGGTCGTAACGTCATATAAGAGGATCTTTGGACCGCCGAACGCGTGTCGCTCGTGTGAGCAGCGCGTGCAATCGCAAGCTTGTCAGGTATGTTCCCCCGCACTAGCACCAGCCGTGGGGTATTTTTCTGCCCTTTTTAAAAATGGCAAGAATGCGCCTGCATAGTTTTGACAGGCGCTGAAGATGCGCGAGAGCGGAGGTTCCGAAAACTCCTTTCGTGACGTCACGCTCCTGGAAGGAGGGCCTTGAGTGGTACTTTAAAAATGATTTCTTGCACCAAATTAGAAAAAAAGTAACATTTAAGATTGCTTACGTGTGGAAAAGAGAAAGCATTGGCGGCGACGTGACGTGTGCAATGACGCATGCACTAGGCACACCTCTAGTCAGCCATAACCGTGGACCCGCCGTGGCGTCGTGGAAGCGTGCTCCTCTCTCACCCCGGAGGCCCGGGTTCCATTCCCACCCAGATTGAAATGCACCAAATTTTCTTTTCAAAGCCATTAATTTACTTTGTTTACAGAAACCTCCCCCGAGACATTTGACGTCAATCTGAGCATTTTTTACCTGTTTTCACTCTTTGCGCTGTCGACCATTTTTAGTAGCATCGCGCTGTCACGCCGACGCCGCCGCCGGATATTCGCGTAATGGGGCATTAATGCCTTCGTATTAAAAATAATTTCGATATGCGAGATCCTGGAGGTCAAATGAAGACGATTTAAGTGTGTTTCCTCAAATACTACACCGCTTCAGCTTCCCTTTAAGTTATTATTTTGAACTCTTTTTGTTCGTGTACCGCCCAATAAAAAACACGGCGAAAGAGCCCAAGTACGCACCTGATCAGTCAGTGACCCAACTTAAACTCATCTCTCCATGTTAACAAAAAACAAATATGTGTGTGTGTGTGGTGTGTGTGTGTGTGTGTGTGTGCGTGCGTGCGTGCGTGCGCGCGTGCGTGCGTGCGTGCGTGTGTGTGTGTGTGTGTGTGTGTGTGTTCTTGTTCTTGTTCTTGTTTTTGTTTTTGTTTTTGTTCTTGTTTTTGTTTACCCGGACAGACATAGCACGATGTTTTTTTTCGAACCTCGCGGTGCCCACTTTGACAACCGACTTGAAACATAATAAAAAAAAAAAAAAAACGTTTAAGTTTTTTTTATTTTTTTTATGGTTTTGAGCGTGTGTAGATGGCGTGTGACATTAGACGGATCTGTTGCACACTGTTTGGAGCTGTGCCTCCTTCGCCCAGTCTTTAGTGCGTGCTACGATGCGTGGCGCTTGCGCCCGCTTCGAAGCCAATGCGTGCCCGGTGCGCGTGCAGATCGAAGTGCGCTTTAGCGGGGGAGTGCATTCAGGTCGCGGCGGGGAATTCGATCGGTCGGAGAGGGGCCGCCGCGGTACTGGGCCTCGCTGCCGGGAACCTGCCGACCAAGGTCAGCGATTCGATCCCGCGCTCGCCGGCTCCATGCATGCGCCGCTCGTTCCAGAGCGCTGTGCGCGTGCGGCTCTGTTCCGGGTCTTCGACGAAAACGGCAAAAGAAAAACCAACATCGCATCCACTTAAAATTGCTTTTGATCTCATACCTGTGGGACGTTTCTGGGTCTCTAAACGTCGATGGCTGTGGGTCTCGTGATTGGTTCCACTGTGGGTCGCGTGATCCCGTGAAGTGACGTCACGTGACACCACGACCAACGTTATTAAGTTACCTCAGTTGTGGAACTCCCGCGGAGTTCCACAACTGAGAAACTGCTCGTGCAGCCAGTGTCTATGGGCAGTTCCGTAACTGAGCTAGTCAAGTAGCGCTGACCACGACGTGACACCGACACGTGGCCTGGTGTCACGTGACGTAACCACGGTTGCACGCTCCGCCCGTGACGTCACCTACTGAATTGGTGCAAAAGTCAGTTTAGTAAAACGTCGGCCCTTTTTCGTAATGCTAGAAAGTGCGTACTCCCCAAAGACTAGTGTTCCGTGTTTTCGGATAAATCCGATAAACTCCGAAAAACACTCGCCGGTAAAACTTTTGACAATTCGGATTATCCGAAAAACGCCGAAGTTCGATGTCACGATGGCAAAATAAAAAGCTAAAAAAAGACTATAATTCACGAAGTAAGTTTGTTAGAACTCAGGGCTAATAGTCCCAAGAAAAGCCCAATTCAGTTTTATTTTTCCTTTTCTTTTTTTATCTCGGACCGAATGAGTTTCGTTCAGTCCAATAGGGGAATGTACTGAACCACGACAAAAACTACCGATCCGGTTTCCAGTATGGACCATACTATTTATGCTTCTTTAGAAAGGGGGGGGGGGGGGGGGTTATAACAGTTGAAAAACCTGTAGATTTGATAGGATGGGGAGGGCAGCTGGGAAGGCTTTATGCTTCCAGGAGTTTGAAAATTTCAAAGTATCGACGTTTATTGAAGTCACATATGTTTTTTTTTTTTTTTTTAAGATTTGTCGTGGGACAGTTGGTACTGCCAATCGCGAAGACGTCAGTGCCAAATGCAGCTTCAGAAATATCTTTCGATATCGGAGACTCTCTTAAGAATTTATTGTAGGTTTTAGTCGAAACATAATTTATAAGTATAAAAAAATAGCGAACTGGATAAAAGTAAGCACCGAATTACGGAGAATTGAGAATCGAAAGAAAAATTAACTCCAATGAACCCTGAATTTCCAGCATAAACTAAACTCGCAAAAAAAAAAAAAAGAATAACCCCACTTTTAAAAAAAGATAAAAAAAAGAAAACAGTCAGGGAAGTTTGCCTATAACGTAATTCTACCTAAATAAATTAAAATAAAACGGCGACGTCTTTTTTTTTATTAATTTTGTTTTGTTCTACACGTGGAGGACGAGTAACATACTTTCCATTGACACACCAAAGAATTTTACGACAGGCGCATTTGTTGTCAAGGGAACGGATAAAGGGCATCGTGTAACGTAAGGTCGACATGCTAGTGGGTGCCACAACGCCTCCAACCTCTTCACCTTTGCTATTGGTCTTTAACCGGTGAGATATCAGTGAAAGACTCCGAAGATATGCGTTTGGGAAACGTGTACGAGGATAGCATGCGCCACTATTTCCCCCGCGTGTCAGCCTGAGCACCGAAACCTCACGCACGATGAGCACAAAACTAGTGAAACACGAAACGACACGCGAACGCCACCGAGTGTCCCACAGGATCGTCACCGCATCGATATGCGTCCCGTGATGATAATGTTGAACCGTGTGCGCTGGCTTGTGCATACGAAAGGAACACGGGGCGAGCGGACGCTCGAGCTACGCTCGCACTCTGCCACGCTGCTGCGGTGATCATCGACTGCTTGTCGCGCATACTAATGAAGCTCATTCACGCACGCGTGTTGGCTCTGGATATTTGTGGCGTGAGTAGAACGGCGGAGCAGTCGCTTCGGCATCCACGCTCTGGTTGGTCGCCTCTGCTGCAGGCTTTGCGTACGCGCTTGCGTTTGCATAATTGCCGACGTAGCGAAAACAACCGCATCGGCCTGTCATCCTTTGCGATACGATATTCGCTCCATAAACGAGTGTTTGACGCGATGTGGTGTCACAAGATGTTGCCAGGCTGTTGGCGCGACGCAGCATGACGCATGGTCGCTAGACACACGTTCCCCTATACTGTTTCATGCACAAACTTGACCAATTGTTGCTTTCGTGTGTAAGCGCTGCTTGCTAAATGATTCACATATAGACAGCGGAAACGCCAGACGCCTATTGGGACTGCCAAATTCCCCGCCCTCCAAACGTATACACAACACAATCCACCGCTTCTAGGTGTTGATATGAAAACATGTTTTCGCGTTCCGTGGATTCACGAGCGACAGGATTTCAAGCATGGAGGCCGGAAGAAGAGGAGCAGCCAAACGAGCAGCTCCCGAGTGAAGCCGAAAGTGGAGGTCGCTGTCGCTAGGAGAGTCCCCAAGGGCAACCAAAACAGCCTTTGACCGCCAAATCAGCTGTCCTTTCTGTCCAATAGCGTCTTTCGGTTTCGATCATCTTAGGGGGCCTGTGCCCCCAAACCCGAAGTCTTTTCCGGCATCACATCTTGTGGCGTCATGTCGTCTCCTCCATGAAGCTTTCTACCTCCATGCTTTTATGCCAGAAGCTCGTGGTGCGCACGTGCACTTTCCGCCCAGACACTTCGATCCCTCGATTTCCGAAAAATGTTAAATTCCTTGCGGGCGGATGCTCATGCAAACTACAAGCATTGGATATCGCCGCACAGAAACATCACGCGCGACGAGCATACGGCCAAGAACAGCCCTCAGGGAGGAGCCCCGGAATGCTCCGGCCTGTGCTCAAGAGCGCGAGCTCGGTGATGCAGCTGTCGTGTCTCAAGGCTCGCGTGGTTGTAGGCCCACGGAAACGTCGATTGCCCCCGTATGCGTTGCTCCTCCATTCTGCTTCTCGGCGAGACGAAGTGCAGGCACCCAAGGGCCCGATTCTGTCGGCTCGGCACTTTTGCTGCTGCTGCTGCTGCTCCTCCTACACCGCCGGCCGGGCGCGTGAACGCCGCTGTTCCTTGACCCCGCGGCCTCCCGTCGCCGCTGGGCGGGATTCCGGCGGGCGGAGGCGCGGGTGCAGACGCTCCCGATGGCCTCACGTTCGCGTGCCCCGGCCTACTCGCACCCGCGGACGCCCGTCTCGTTGGACCGAGAGCTGCGTCGTTGGGCTAGTTGCGCCGCCGCGGCGGATGGGCGTCGTTAACGTTCGTTGTTGGGGGGGGGGGTATGGTCGCTGCTGTCTGCTGCCTGGCGGATTCGCGTCGGTCTCTTCGGTTGCTCCCTTGTGAGACACTGCCTCTCTGGCTAATTGTGCGAGCGAGAAAGCGAAATTATTTGTCGTTTCTTCGGTCGAAAGTTCTCTGACGCCGTGTACTTAGGTTGTGTCATTATCCAATATCGAAAAAAAAACAAAAATACGAATTGATGAAACGGATACGGGCGTTTTGAGGGTACTTACATATAGTGAGGCGACCTGCTGAGAACACTGGCCACTGAGGCATCCTGGTGATATCCCACTGAAGTCATCCTGGTGATAGTTAGGGGGTGTAAATCGGCTTAGAAGGGCGGATAAAATAATGTGGTTGTCTTTTTAGACTTAGTCTAGGCGGAGCACGCTACCGCCCGTTACAAAGGGTATAGCCAGTAACATCCATCCATCCATCCAGTGCCCACCCCGGTGTGAGTGTGAGGTAAAGATATGATGAGCTATAGTCGGTGACCTCTGAAAGGAAGGCTGGGGAGAGGAAAGCAGATGGAATGCTGGAGAGGAAGAAACATCCCCTTCTCTCCAGCATTCCGCCTGCTTCCTCGTCCCCAGCCCTTTCCCTCGCCCTGGGTTCTCGACCTGTCACCGACCATAGTAAAATCTCAGTCTAAAACCATTTATTCCAACCCAGAATTAATGTCATGGCACCTTTTATGAGTTGATTCTGAACGCCTTTGAATTGCTCGTAAAACAGGGGCATTAGAGTGCGTCGGAGGCAGAACAGTTTTTCGTTTACAAACTGGAAGAGAGTAAATTGCGAAGGCAGGCGGCACGTGCCCTTCTGATAATGCCTACAGATACCCCGCATTTCAAGCTGTAGATGCGTCTGCCTCTTGCACCTTTTCTCTTGCGCTAGGTTATGTTAGGTTTGGCCAAGTAAACTAGACATTTTTAGACCATTTGGTTATACTCTCTTCGCATAGCAAGCCTGCCTTCTACATCGTCGCGACCTTTACTTGCACCTAACCCCCTTATAGACCCTTTTTATGGCAAACGCCACCAGGCGGTGCTCCAGTCTTAAGACGTCCCAAAAAACTCCCGGTCTATAAAAAGAATGAACAAAGGCCACCTTAACACCGCTGCTTGAAATGAAGACAAAACGTTTAACCACCAATTCTCCAGGTGAACGCCAAAAGAACGAAGGAGTGAGAGATCTGTTAAGATGTTGAGTATTCTTGTAAACCAACTTGCCTTCTCCAAGATGTAATATTCTAAGCCGAAAGCCCTGGTTAAATCTCCAGCTTTGTGGTCCGTTTAGCATTTATGCTTTCTAGCACTGGTGACATTAGCAAGCTCAACAGGCTTGCAAAGGCGGTGCGACCGGAAGCCGCTTGGGACGCAAGCGCCATTATTTTTTTTGCCTTTTCTTTTTTTCTCTCTTTTAATTTTTGCTTTTTATTCGGCAACTCGGTTCTTCGAGGCAGAGTTTTCAGAAAACGGCGTGTGCCTCCCAGGCCCGTCTGATTCTCGAAAGTCAGGGTTCGTTTCACGTCTGCGACCGTTCCGTCTCCTTGAACGACCGGTTAGCCGCCGAGATGCGCACGCACTTCTTTCGTCGAGGCACAGCGAGGAATTTGTCTCGCGGATCACGGCCCGAACCACCCGAGGGATACGAGTGCAAGCTGCTTTAACACGACAGGCACGCCAGACGAGAGGTGGGCTCCGAAGTTGTTTTTTTCATTGTTCGTTTTTTTTCTTTTGTCATCTTTTTTAAGGTTTCTTAGCGGTTCCTTTTGTTTGCTTGTTTTTCTTCCCGGGAGTGTTCGCTGTTCCTGCTTTTTCGCCTCGAAGCGCGGGAGTAAAGGCCAGACGCAGTGCCATCGGACTATACTTCCTTTGACAGTGACTTGGCAAGGGGAAAATGCTACGGCCCACGTGAGCAGTGTTGTACAGGTTCCTCCCCAAACACGAACAAAAGTTCGTTCCTCGTTTCTTCCCCAATCTTGAAACGAGTGTTCGTTACAAGTTCCAGTGGTTGGAAAGGAACGCGTTTCCGTTACGCCCGAGTCCCACTAGAGTGACAAACAGAAGCAAAGGACAACGACAAGCCTCCAACACACGCAGCATGCTCGCGATGGTAATTTTGGCAGGCGTTTAGTTGTTCGGTGCTCGTGAAGTAAGCACGTGTGATTGCGAGCCTGCCAAAGATACCCACCCTCGCGTGCATGATGCTCGTGTTTGAGCATAGCCTCCTTCTACAAAGCCTGTCAAATCCCGAAAGGCTCTGGTTTAAGAGGATATCTCAGTAGAATTTCATCTCCGACAGGAACTTTTCCGGAATCCAGATGCCTCTGGGGAGGAAGCCTTTGTACTCACCTGCTTACGCGATATAGTGCCTTTCAAAACAAAAATGAAGAAAAAGCCTCTCTTTTTGTTCCGGTTATCAGCGGACGGCTTGACCCTGAAAGCCATCCCGTCCCTCCGCCCTGCGAGCTGCGAGAATGGCTTTGTGGGCCTCCCAGGCCATCGCGAAGGAGCCCTTTGTCCCATTCTTACCGGATTAGGAAGAAAAAAAAAAAAAAGACGCAGTTAGAGAACGCCTCTGTTGCAGATTGGAAAGAATTTGACGCTCACCAGAACATTTACGTTGAGAAACTAGAAGATTGGAACTACACGAGCGGAACGAGGCAAACGACAGACAGAAGCCGTTCGAGACACTTCTGTGTAATGATGTATATTCAATTTATTTATTAGTGTAAATACAGTTTGTGTTTTGTTTTTGCGTTAATCGCCTGATTCAAAATAAGACGCCCACACGACCTCTTCGATTCTGAAACAGCCTCATTTCACTGCCTGATACTTTGGATTCATTTGGCTCGGTTCTTCGGCTATTTTGCGTTCCGAAATTTTTCGTACGAAACGACTTCCAAATAGCATGTAGACTGTTTATATCGTCATTACAAAAAAAACGAAATATGCCATATCATCATTACAAAACGAGATATGCCATGTGTCGTGTCGTAATGCTGCGAAATAATCTACCACAAGTCAGAATGGCGTTGCGTACTAAATAGCGGCCCTAAGAGCTTACTTTTCATGAAGCAGTGCTTTGAAAAATAAAGCTACTCACTCTAAAAAGTGTCTGATCTCCTTGTGCGCAAAAAGAAACGAAATGAACCAGTTCACGATACTGTCAGCAGCCATTAGATTCACAACTTTTTTTATATACTTGGGAGAAGAGCGTGTTGGTTCAAGTGATGGATAAAGAAAGAATAAACAATTAACACTAAGACAACACAACCACATCTTTTTTTTTTTTCTAGAGCACCGGATTTCAACGGTCACCCCAATTTCTAAATCGGTGTGCGATGTCTAAATGGCACGGAATCAGAACTTTATGTTGTACTGCCGAAGTGCCAAAAATCAATAACCACAAGTTTATACAGTGTTGCGTTTTATATACCTACTGTTCAAAGCGTAGTTCTAGTGTCACAAAGCTATGCCTTAAAAAATTATTAAAACAATACCTTCCATAATTACGTGTTCCGATTAGTTCCGATAGTGACCTGACGAGATCATTTCTTTGCCTAGCCGTTTCGGAAACGGTTTAGTATTGGCTGATATTATATTTTCGATAATTTTTGCCTTATTTTTGCAAGGCAAAAATTATCGTGCCTACAGTGCCAGAGTGCCTATATTTTTATTCGTGCGATCCTAATCTCCCGGGGACGAAACCGCTCTACCCGTGACGTCACGGCGGGGATAGAGCAACCAATCATTACACTGATTTCAAGCTCGTTCTCGCGGCTAATAGAGGCACCATATTGGCGCGGACGGCTTCCAACTTCGCTCTCAGTCGGAGTTGAAGTTTCCACAAACCTGCGAATTGTTACAAAGAAAGGGTGACGAAACGACGAACATTGTATCAAATATTTTACTAGGGGGAATACATTCCACTCCTCTCAAATACATTGGCCTCGGCGCGGACAGGTTCTCTGGGCTTGGCGAGCGGCGCCATCTATCGTCGTGGAGGTCTCGGCGGTAAATGATAATGATGACGATGGTTGTTCTACATACCAAATTTATTGTTGTGGAAATGCTCAAGAAACGTGCCGCGCACCACTTCTATACTCTGTTTCACCTTGTGTTGTACCGCAGGAAAGGCTACAAGCGCGAGCTCCTTGCTCTTGGGCACATCTCGACGGCACAAGCTCTCGTGCACCAAGGGCAGCTACCAACGCTATGAGCTCGCACTTCTAGCCTTTGCTGCGGTACAACATAAGGTGAAACGAAGTATAGTGGTCGCGGCACGTACATCGACGCTGTGCCGCCATAATCTTCCCAAGGGTTGCACGTTGCGCGTGCCTCGTGCATCGACGCACCTTGCGCTACTTTTGAAACATGAAGGGGCTTTAGGTGGAATCGGAGACGACACCGCCGCGGCCGCCGCGAACATCCACGTGCACGTGCGCGTGGACCGGCGCGGACCTTCACTCCGTCAGGGCTGGATTCGGCGCTTTAGGCTTTCTGTCTAATGCAAATGAGTCCACTCAGGACGTACTGCTCCGCCTCAAACACGAAGTTCTAGACGCTCCGAGCACTACTCAATATCGCGCTGTCCTTGCCGCAGATCTTAAAGGAGCCTTCGACAACCTGTCCCTCGACCTGGTCCTTGAACAGTTGGCAGCCACTGGCTGCGGAGCGATGGTGTACAATTACATCCGCAATTTCCTCCGCGACAGGTCTGCCAGCCTCGTTCTTGGTCACCTTCGCTCCCCCTCTGCTCCGGTGGCAAACCGTGGTACTCCGCAAGGCTCTGTACTCTCTCCCCTCCTGTTTAACCTTGCTATGCGAGGTCTCCCTCCCCTTCTGGATGAGATCTCGGATGTCCATCATGCACTTTATGCGGATGACATTACTGTCTGGGTAACGACAGGCTCCCTCGGACATATCGAAACTCAGTTACAGAAAGCTGCTACTACTATCGAGCAATATGCCCGGCGTGGGGGCCTCACATGTTCCCCCACTAAGTCGGAGTTACTCGTCGTGACAAAACACGCTCGCGGACAAACCGATCTTCCCCTCACCATCACACTAGATGGCAAACCCGTCCCGCGTAAATCGGCCATACGGGTGCTTGGCTTCACGTTGCAATCCAACGAATGAATTTGGGGTTTTTTGGCGCAGCAGCAACTCGGGCCATAGTGCGCCACAATCCAACGCTAAGGCAACACAAACCCTTCACCAACTCACCACCCAGTGCAACCAAATCATGCACATGCTACGCCGCGTCTCTAACCGCCGAAATGGCCTTAAAGAGGCAGATGCCTTACGTCTTGTCCAGGCCTTGATTCATACACGCCTACTCTACCACCTACCCTACCACAACCTCACCCAGACCGAACACAAACGTATGTCTACCCTACTACGGAAGGCGCAGAAACTGACGCTCGGTCTCCCCGTTCGCACAGCCACCGTTTGCCTAGAGCGGCTTGGGGTGACCAACACCCTGGAGGAACTTAGAAGCGCATGAGGCTGCCCAGTTGACGCGCTTGCGCTCGACGGCTCAAGGGCAGAGTCTCCTTGCCACCCTTGGTTTCCAACCCTGTCCTGCTTCCCTTACCGCCGCGGGTCTCTCCCCCGCTGCTCGCGCCAAACTCATTGTGACTCCTATTCCACGCAATATGCATCCTACCCGTCACTCGGCCCGGCGTGGCCATCGCTCGCGCTACCTCCGACGCGCGTATACTGAAGGCTGCGATACCGTTCGTGCCCTCTTTACGGACGCCAGTCCGCAGGATGCACGCAGGGGGATCACAGTCGTCGTGAACAGTGATCTCAGGCTGATCCACGCTGCCACGGAACGTGGTCTCACCGACGTGTCCCTCCTGGAGGAGCGTGCGGTTGCCAGGGCAATCCTTTCCACCTCCACTCTCTCCTCTTCCACGCCCAATCACATTCTGACTGACTCCCAGACGGCCTGTCGCCACTTCCTTTACAACACCCTACATCCCTTCACTGCGTCCCTACTCGACCCTTTCCTATCCTCTACCTCCCACACTTTCCGGTTAGTCTGGGTGCCTGGGCACGCAGACATCCCTGGTAATGAGTGCGGACATGCGCTCGCCCGAGAACTCCCAAACCGGGCACCAGGGGAAGACTCTGCCACCATCCGACCAGCCCCTTTTTCATACTCAACTCACCTAGCTGAGTTACGCCTCGCTCGACAACATTATCCTCCTCCTCAGCCTTCCCTTACTCGCAGACAGGGCGTCCTATGGCGTCAACTCCAAACCAACACCTTCCCGACGCCCCTTTTCTACTCTTACGTGTACCCCTCCCGCGGTCCGCCTGAGTGCCCGCACTGCGGCGATCGTCCCACACTTCTCCATATGGTCTGGCAATGCCAAGCCATTCCCTCTGTCTCGCCTCTTCCCAACCCCACCCCCACCTCCTGGGAGGAGCGGCTGACCGATGACACGGCAACCGGCCAGCAATGGCTGGTGGACCGTGCCGAGTCGGTGGCCGCCACGTATGGGGCCCCGGACTAGGGGCTCCAACTGGGTGTACTAGAACCCATACCTGCAATAAAGTTTATTCATTCATTCATTCATGCAAATGAGCGGAGTGGAATGTATTCCCCCTAGTAAAGTATTTGATTGTATGCTCCCACTTTGCGCTGGGGATAACGCAACTCTCAAAGAGAACAGACCCATCTTACCAGGCAGTTTGACTACGCCACCGCTGCCGCAATGCATCGAGGGAACTTTAGTATTTCCGCACGTGCCCGAACCTCGCTGGAACTCTGCGCGTGAAAAGCAGGTAACGGCACGAGCCGTCTCGGACACTGCCACCTGCTTCTTGCGACCTAAACTTTTGTCGGCTTCACGCATGCGCGAACGCTTGGTGAGGTCGGTTTATTAGAGGGGGTCCACTGGTTTGTGGCTAGGGTAGGCATCGTTATATGGCACATCGAGAATCTCGACCTTCTTTGTGTTTAGTGCCAATTGCTCTTTAGGGGGAAAATAAAGGGGGAGGGGCACAAACCTGTGCCCGAGTTGTCGTCGAGCAAAGCAATAATCGGGAAAATAACACCAACAAAGAACCGAACATCCTCCCAAGGACGCGCTCGGGCGATGTACAACCTATTACTCACTAACGCGATAACCCGCAAAATATCTCCGCCCCAATCAAAAAAAAAAAAAAAAAAAAAACACGATCTGTTTTGAGAGGCACCCTTCCTCAAAATCCCGACTGCCAACCCGACGACCTTGAAGATGCAAGTAGTCTGGGGCGCAATTACACATTGCGCAATTTCAAGAGCAAGTTTTGCGGACAGACTCATAGATGGCGCCAGGTGACAGCTGGATTTTTTGACGCTTTGATAGGCTACAAACTTAGTTAACTTTTGTTACAATGAGAATCTCTGGAAAAAAGATCTTGTAAGAGATATATCCTAAAAGTCCTGGTCGTGAATATTGTCGAGCCTAAATTTGTATTTTGGCCCCGGTTTATTTTTAAATGTTTATGAAGAACGAAACGAAAAAAAAAGGCTTTTTCAAGCATCTTTAAGTTCCCGTAAAAACTTTTAAGCTTAAAAATCAGGAAATGTAGCGCCGCAATATTACTCAGGTTTTCATTATCTTTCTAATAAAACCATTCCCAAGTCAATCCGTTCGGTGGTTCTCGAGAAAACCTACTAACAAGTTGCTATTGGAATTGTATAGGGCTCGGGAGCTGCGATATCCTCTTAAGGCTTGTCGCTGTCGTATGTTTCTGTTTGTCACTCTAGTGGAACTCGGGCATTACGCTTCTATGATTAGAACGTGTCGTCGCATGAACATTAATTTTGCGCATTTTAATTAAATTGTGCATCGAACTAGGTGTCGAGTCGCCACGATCATCTCTGCTCCAGTTCTTTGGTTTCGACTATCTCTCGGACACTTTCCCATCCCTTGAAGTCGGAGGTCAAAAGGGTCGCTAATAAAAAGTCGAAATGCCTACTAAATTCAAGTAAACCTGCATATAAATAGATTAGAAAAACATGGAACGCGGTTTCTTTCCTAGTCCAAAATCTTATTTGCATGAGAAATTTAATGGTTCAATAAACGGATATGATCAAATAAGAACATATAAAAACCATGCAAGAGTTATAATAATTTTTGAGAAACTTGTAACAAGTTTCTTACAACTGCTTATATAATCTTATATTGTTTTATAAGGCTTTTTATATGATCTTATTTGATCACATGCGTTTATTGGGTCAATATAGTTGTAATACATATGATTTATCACTATAGGGTTCTGCCGTTTCATCGAAAACGTAACGTAGTTCCGTTTTCGTGTTTCACCGATCCAAGATGAAGTGGCGCCGTTCCTCCGTTCCTTCTAAAACGAATGCGTTCGAAGTATGTTGTTCTTCGGAGCGCTCTTCTAAACAACAGTGAGCCAAGGATGGATGCGAAGCATGTGACAGCTCTCCGCATTTGAGAGTACCCCGACGATGTGTTGTCACATGCTTCGCACCGACGCGCTGAGTGGCCCACTTTTGTCAAAGCCTTCTTTGTTTGCCAAGTTATGGTCAATTGGAGTATAGTACTAGTTGTCTTCTTCGAGAAGGGCTGCCCTCGCGAAAGGTCACACCGTACCTCCTCCCGTGTTTGTTCTTCTCGCAGCTAGCTGGTCGGGATTCGCGCCAGTTAACCTGTAGTCCAGGCCCCGCAGCTTGTCTGAAGTACCCTTTTATGCGAATCGGGAGGATCGCCACAAACGCTCGGAGTAACGAAAAAAAAAAAAAAAGTGAACAAACGAGTTACCATTTTTGTCATTAGTATTATCATCATCATCATCGTGGTCGTCCCAACCGCCATTGTTATCGTTTGTTGTGTGTAAAAAAAAATTGTTATCGGAAAAAGAACGAAGAAAATGGGAAGTACGGGTTTTGGCGATGGCGTTCGCAGAATAGAGTAGTCCATCTGCGGGTGGAGAGGCCGGTATTCCCGCGCGTCATTTGGGCATTCAATACGACTGCTTGATCGCATGATCTTTCTGCGTTTCTAAAACAAGCTCTAAAAAAACAAAAACAAAGAAAAAAGGAAGCGAGGTTATCGACATGTGTGCGCATTGGTTGGATGAAAAGCCTTTCTTCATGGCCGCGATGAGAAACGCCTCGGGGCTCAGCGCGGATCTTGGCGGGGCTGGCGCTCTGCTCCCGCTGCCATTCGTGTTTGCCTCCATGGTTGCATTGATCCTCGTTCTGTTTTCGCCCTGTTCTCTTTTCGTGCGGGCATCGGTGTGCCTGGTCGTTGGCGCTTTTTCCATTCTCCGCCCAAAAGCTCCCCCGACGTCTGACAGCGCGTCCAGATGGATGTCTTCGGTTGTTCTTGCGGAGCGCGTTGCTCGGCAACGTCTGCCCTATACAAATGAGACGACCTCCTTAGCATCCTTTTATTTCGCAACAATTTGCGTATTTTCTTTTTTTTTTTTTATGGTTTACGACAGCTTTGCATAGATTCGTAGCAGAGAACATACGGCACTCACCGCTCGGTACCCGCGTAAAAATAATAGCTTCAACGAGTAAGATAGAGGAGCTCTTGGTCACACTGCCTGTGGACCTTAAATTTCCAACAAAAGATCGTGTGGCTTGTGCCATCTTGAGTGTTCGTGCGTATGGCGCGTGCTTTCCTCGCTTTCCGAAGCGTCGAACACGCACGTGCTGGGCTGTGAAGATCGCACGCTGGACTGTGATTTTGTTAACATTGGAAATATCTTTACATCATACAGTCTGCATAGAGAATCGAACGCGAACCCCGGATATTGCGGTGACTCGTGTTTGCAGACTGTCCTTTGTATGATGTAGGAGCGGTGTCTCCCCGGCTTTACACGAGCGATTTTTAATACTCGCTATTACTTGAGACACTGTCGCCTATGCATGCAGAAAGTTAGCTCGAGGGACGAGCAGTAACGTTTTCCTTTGCGATTCCGCCATTACCGGTTAATAACGACAAACCCACATTTTTCCGCACTAACGATTTTTTTTTTTTTTTACGCTTAATGTGTTGTAAGTTTGGCTTCCGTGAGGTGAGCGTAAGACTGCGATAGAACGTCACAGAAAACTGTCACACGGCTGCTAAATTTAGCGGATTCCCGAGCGCGGGAGAACACACGAATAAACACTCGGTGAAGTTCAAATCATGCTGCAAGCTCTGTGCGGATAACATCGTGCACGCGAGTCCGGATGCATTTTTTTTCTTTGTTTGTTAATTTTTCGTATGTTTCTCCTCAACATGTGTAGCAAATGTAAAATAGATTTTGCAAAAAACGTCATACTTAAAAAAAATGTTAAGTGCGTTAAAACGGCATATTCGATTTTTGAAGTTTTCGTTTATGTCATGTTTGGTGACACCTATGACGCAAGCTACAATTATAAAAAAAAGACTAAAATATTTTTCACTTATAATAGGTCATGGGAACTATTGAATGATATATGTACAGCATTGTGAAGGTCATTAATTTTGCGTCAGAAATGCGCAAACATAGCTCCTTTTACGTTTTGTCACTAAATGTTTAAGCCGTTATCTACAAAAAAAAAAAATAATAGCTTTGTAATTTAGAACAAGCTTGGAGCGACATAAAAATTTCAATCCTTGAGAAAAAGTAATGATTTATATATCATTCGAAAGAACGTTCTGATAAGAATATATGACAAAGTTTAATCTCTATTCATTTTTTTTTTTGTAAATAAAGGCTCAGAAATCCAGTGACAAAACGTGAAAGAAGCCATGTTTGCGCATTTTTTACACGAAATATATGTTCTCCACAGTGCCTGTACATATATCACTCAATAGTTCCCATGATTTATTATAAGTGCAATATATTTGAGGTTTCTGGTATTCGTAGTTTGCGTTGTACGTGTCACCAGACTTGACATAAACGAAAACTTCAAAAATCAAACCTGCCGTTCTGGCGCACTTAATTTGTTTTCTCTTTAAGTAATGTTTTTCGCAAAACCTTTCTTGATTACGTTCCATACACATGTTGAGAAGTGACATATAAAAAAAACTAACAAAAAGAAATTACATCCGGACTCGCGTGCATGCATGCATCTGAACAGAGCCTGCGCATTCTGTTTCCCTATTAGCCCCGAGAGCGAACACAAGCGTCGCTGTGGTCGGCCTTCCACGATTGGCCAAACGCTGACTATGACGTCGGAAAGGGTTTATCATCGACGGAAATAAGAGGAATGAAAGAACTTTAATTTTGACGGTGTTGGCAGTGTTCCTTTGAGAGCGCAATGATTTCAAGCTTCCACCATGCTATTTACAAACACCATCGAACTTGTTCTTTACAAGGTAATGACGTCACAAGGGGGAACCATAGGAGGGCGCCACCAAAACATCTCGCCGCTAATATTTATCTGTGGATTTAAAATTAATGCTTTTCTTTTGTTTTGTTTTTACGCTCGTACATTGTTCACATTTCTTTTCCCTTTTTTTTTTTTTTCTTTAAGTCTGATGAGTGCCTCCGAATATACTTTCTTATACTTGCCGCGGGCCTCGATCGAATAGGTTGAGTGCGCACAAGCCGTCCGATGTTCCAAATAATGGTGCGCATCCCACACTTCTGAAAATGGCTGTAGCCAACGGAACCTTGATATCTCTCATCCATCGAGCGGCGGCTTCGATGGGGAGACGACTTTGTTGCGACACCGACCCGCCGAACATCGAGTGCAAACCCATGTTCACGCATTCGCGAAGTTTATAAATCCGTGTTCCCGGTTCTCCTTCCTTTCAAAATTGACTTTTAACGCGAAATGTTTATTTTCTTTTTTTACAATACCGGGTCGGCGGTGTATTTTCTTTTTGCTTTTGTTTTCTTTAAATTAAAGGCACGTACGTCCACGCGGAACTTTCTGGGCAGTATGCCAGTACCTCCAACGTTGCTGCTGTTATCTTGGAATTGTTTATCAACAGCCGGTTTCCTCTTCTGAGTTTCGCTTGTGTGACGAAGTCTGTCAACGAAACCGAAAGACTATGCCCTGCTCCGACTAACCTCTCCCCTCTTCCGGTTATCAAACTAGAAAGGTGAGGTCTATAGCGAACATTTTCCGTTTTCCCTGTGTACTTAAAACAGATTTTGTTTCTTCTCAAAATTGTATGTAGGAGGGGAATGAGGAGGCCGACTGCCAACAGCTTGAGTGCGCAGGTAACTCCGGCTCCTGGTCTGGATCGCAGTGTGCCGAATGGCCTGGCTTGTGCTAGTACGTCCAATCGGCAATACGGAAACGGAGACAACGAAACTTGTGTTGCCGCTGAGTTACATTCAGCTCGTAGGATGTAACACAAACCGTGTATATCCGACATAGTCAAAACGTAACCGCAGTTTGGCCGTGAGAAAATCAAATCTAGTGATAGACTGCCGCGCTGCAAATATGTTTTTACCCACAAGAGGTCAATTTATGAACGTTTATTCATTTACGGGAGAACCTGGGTAGAATGAAGCTTGACGAAGTGATATTTAATCTGTAAAATTTTGCAAAAAGCTATATTTTTTAATGCCTTTTCCGGATTTTTTTTTCTTTTTTTCTATGTATCGACGAGCTTAACCAACGCCTTCGAATCTTTTGGCACCATCCCGAGGATCTTTCCGCGACTTAATCCCCCACGCTGTTAACGACGGGCGCTCCCTGAGCCTGTAATGCAGAGTCCCGATCGGCTCTAGATTAATCCTGCATTCCTCCGAGGGCACCGCTCTCTTTACGTCAGCCGCGAGTCAGTTCCGTTGGTCCCCATTCGGCCTCATTAATTGCCCCATCCAGGGAGTGAGTGGGGCGCATCTCCCGATCTCCGCCATTTTCGTCCCCGGGCTCGCTGTGCTGAGGCAGACGCGCGTGGTGGAGAAGTGGCCGTGCGAGCGCCGCTCTGCCTCGGCAGATCCGTAGATTCGACATAGCCCCACTCTTCTGCTCCGTTTGATGTTACGATGGACCGCATCGAACACTACGAGCTATCCTAAACGTATGACGTGACTACGCGCCCCTACAAATCGCTGCGGCCTTGCCAAAGTCACGTGACACTCACACTGCGTTGGATTGGCTCTGATGGCTCGTAGCGTCATCTTCAGTCAATCGCAAGGCGAAGCGTGCAGTATACCTCCCCGTTGGACTGCGCGGCGTCTGGCTGACTCGTCCGGGATGGCTCTCGGAGAGCGCGGTAGTTAAGCCTGGAAGTAGCGATAAACGGGGACCCCGTATAGCACTGGTCGCCTCTGGAACGACCGCAGCTGCCCTTATACTCTGTTCGCCCCCTAAGCTGGCAGTGCGGTGGAAGCTACGTGCTCGTATAGACCAGTAGTGCGTCTATATCTTGCCACGTGATCACGCCTCATATCCAGGCGCCAAGAGCGGGGTCCGGTGATGAAGGGGAGGCGGTTGATTTGTCCGTCGAGCGCGTAACTCCCAAGCGCACTGTCAGATTAGGGGTGAACGGGGGTGTAGCCGCGAATGTGGATGCGGGCTCTCACGGCCTCCTGGTTTCAAGACCGTCTGGGATTGCGTGGGCAGTTGCTATGTGTGTAGACGGTCGGTGTTTTGTAGCTGGTCTAAAGCTCCGATGCTCGCTGACTGCGGATCGCTGCTCGCTGGGAATTAAAAGACGAGCCCGGGCTGCGGGTCTTCGCGAGGGAAAGGGACGAGATAGCGTTGTGAAAGTTTCGGAGGCGATTTTTCGAAGCTCGAGCGAGCGGCTTAGAGCGGTGCCCTGCGGGGCTCGTGATGGTACTCTGGGGAAGCGTTTGGCGGTACATTTCGAAATGATTTAATAACGGCGGCGGCGCGTGCTTATTCCGTAATTTGGACGTGTTATTCCCCGTGGTACGTTTTGGGGCGATGCATTCCGCGCGTCGGACTACTTGAACGGATTGCGTGCTTGATCGTAAATGAAAATTTAACGGAGCCCGCTCGTGGTTGCAGCCAGGTCGAGCATCTTGGCTGAGAGTACCGCTGAGTTCGCGCGCCCATTTCTCCGCTAGACTGCTTGATATCCCTAACGTATTAGGGTAACATTTGCATACGCTGACTTCCATGCTCTGAGGCTCTTGAAACTTGAATCTTGCCAGGCATAGTTTTCCGGATGTTTCCCAACCTCATTACGTACCTCATGAACAGTAGTAATTCGTTGATGTAATTCATGTAGAGTTTTGCATCTATGCAGAACTAACCGCTTCGGCATTCAACGTCGCGTAATTGTTTTGATTTATTTGCACGCATTCGCGTTGTTTTTTTTTTTTTTTTTTTTTTAAATAAAACATCCATTTGCCGACTGAGGTCCTGAAACGCATTGGACCCCCGGAATGGAATGTGCTTGGTCAGAACGGGCATCCACCTGTATTTTAGCCTTAAAGTTTCCCCGAGACCATCTCCCAGCTATAATGTCTCGGAGTCGCTACGGGTAATCATCAATAAACAAACATATAAATGTCGCACTGCTCAGATTAAAATCTCCTTTCGTGCGCTCTCTATACTCCTTATACTCTCTGCCTTCCTTCCTTTTCGTTTTGTTTAGCGATTGGGGGCGAGATTAAGTAACATCATGCCCGTAACAAAATCGGTGCATCTTCTCCGTGCTGTCGCAATTAGCGAGATAAGTGCAGGTGCCCTCTCCGCATGCCTGAAACGAAGTGCCCGTCTCGTCCGCGTCCCTCGGACGTCTCCCTCTCTGTGGCCCACCCAAGGCCCACCCCTCGCGTTTCGTTCCCATCCGAGGGCCTCTCAGCCATCACTGGCGCTGGTGCGCTTTCCCTTCGGGCCTGGTTCTTCGAAGCAGCGCCCATCTGGCCCGACCACTCTGTGACGCGATGAAGCCGGCGCGGCTTTTCTTTTCTCTCCCGCCTGACGTCCTTGAACCCTACCAGGGGGGCCCTCCCTCCAGACACCGCCCTGCTGTCCCCCTGAACGACGACGGGGCGGCGGGCGCGCCTCGAAAAAGAACGGCCTAGTCGCAGTGTGGCTGTATCCTTTTTCAATGACGCCGGTGTTCACTTCTCGTCAGTCTCACGATCCCGGAGCACGGAGCTTGGTTTTACCGAGAGGCCCCTGCACGGGGGCCTGCTTGAATTCGCAGTGGCACACTGGGCGTACGGTTGGTCAGCAGAATTTCGATCCTCGCAGCTGTGCGCGTTTGGCAATCGAACCTCGTGCGTCTGGTAGCTACAATTTAGAGTGGTCTTTGTGCTGTGCGTATGTTTAGACTGCGGGAAGTCAGAGAGCCCCAGTGGGCGTCTGGGGTCTCCGCTGTAGACGAAAGCCAGTGCAGTTCACTTACTAACCTGGGGTCTCTAACGTGCACCATGCAGTAGTGGTGCACGACCGCATGAACGTTCCCAGTTGGAGGAGCATCGTACCGATGCTCGTCGAACTGGGAACGTTCATGCCCAGCGATCGTTCAGAAATTTGCTCCGGCTCGGTGCTCTCTATCATTCCGAATCGTGGCAGGGCAAGAGAGCTGGTGCCGAAGTTACGGTCTAAAAGGGAGAGCAGCATTAACATCCGTTACGAAATGGCGTGATCCTTCTAATGTTATGGTGTTCTCTCTCTCTGTGTGAATGTGTGTGTGTGTGTGTGTGTTTACCGTCCCAAGTTTTAATTGCGCCCTTTTAAGTGCAGTGTTTAGTATATGGCTCTCTAAAAAAAAAAAAAAAAAAAAATTCAAGAAGAGATTGTTTGGTGCCGAATAATGCCTCGGTGTTCCGGGCATTGCGAAGGCCTTCGGGCAAGAGGCCTTTATAGAATCTTCGAATCGGCTCGTTCCGACTGTGGGGCCCGTGAGGTCCTACCACATTATTTAAAGTGAGGACATAGAAAGAGACAGCGGAACGACGTGTCTGCCTTTGATGGCGGCTTCCGAACCCTTGTGTGCTCGGGCACCTCGAGGCGCCTCGAGCCATCTCTTTTATTTTTGTAAGAAAGATGGATGCACGATCCCCGCGGCATGCGCTGGTTCGCCCATTTTATCGAGGCCTTTCAAGTGCCCATGAAGCAGTGGTTTGAGTAGCTTGATCATGACCAAGCAAGCAGGTTCATCGCGCTCTGATAAGTACTAAAAATAAAAACAGTTCTACTTTTTGTTGTTACACAGACGCCCCCTTGTCTTCGCGAGAGGGCGCGGCGCCTGCAATTGAGGAGATCGCAGCGACACTGCACTTCTCACGTACTATCTTGTACAGGTGCGCCTTCGAGAATGTTATCTACTTATTTATGTGTGTTTCCCCCCGCGTTCGTTCTTTCACCTTCGTATTTCTTCTGACGCCTTTCCCCGCCCAACGGTAGTAGCCTGCTTGGACATCTCTGTGCGTGATCTATCTCCTCGGTCTTTCAATCGTGTCTCTCCCTCTCCGACTTCGAAAGAAAAAGTCCTTGAACGGCACGGCGAAAGTGAATCACTTTCCCACGAACATGTTTCTGACGCGAAGGTATACTACGGTGCTACTTTCATAATCTGCTCCCTATCTGTTACGTGTCGCCCTGAAGGCCGAGGTTCCGTGATGCGAGATGATTCCCCGGAGCTGCGGCGCAAAGAAGGGCACGGCGCCGCCGCCGCAATTCTCGCGAAGAGGGGAACCGTTCAAGTAGGGAGTACAGGCACGCAAATAGCTTTTGTTGAGTTGGTGCCGTTCCCAGTAACGCGTTACTTTTTTCGCTAACGTAGTAATGTACTTGTTACTTTAAAGAAAAAAAACTAACTTCTAACGTAATCACTTTACTTATTTCGAGTAGCATGTAACGTTTTTGTGAGGTTTTATGTGGAATTGTTAAAAACGATAAAGTATGTTCCGTTTCTGCATGAATATAATGTTTCTTGAAATATGGCGCTTATGCATACCTGTAACCTCAAAACAGTAAAGCGTGCTAATTGATAGTTAAAAAAGTAACGCAAAAGTAATCTGCGTTACTTTTTATCGGTAACCGTAACGCTTTCATTTTATTTTGAGGTGTCGTAGGACGGTAACGGGTTCCTTTTATTTGCATGTAACGAGTAACGTATTTCGTTACTTTTTTTCTCAGTAAAGACATAAAAACAAAAACAAAACGAAAACTTGGTGGGGATTTTATGAGCTCAGTGTTAGGATCCCATGTTAGCTCTAGAGAAAAGCTCGCTACAGGAATGGAAGGTAGGCAGCGTAAATCTGACCGCCCTAAGTACGTCGTTTTCCATTTCGGGCGGCAAACGACAGGCAGTGACTTTCGGTAACCGAGGAGTTGGTACACAAAGATCTCGAAACAGCCGGGAACGACGAAATTGAACGGTCGTGCGACACCACCCCTTCGCATACATCAAGACGGAACACAAGTCCGAGCCCAGCGAGTGGACCAAAACAAGATCGAAAAAGAAACCGCCCAACACTAAATTGCGGTGCCGCCCTTTGTAGACCACTCGCTCGATTCTCTCTGTGTCCTGAAAGGCGAAAGCATTGTATGCCAGACTTCGGGGGGGCCTATAAACCCTTCGTTCGCTGTCACACGCTGGCAAGTCGCTACTCCAACGCTTTGCATTAATTTCCCTTTCCCCTGTTTCACATTTCCGCCACTTTTAGCTTTTCTACGCTCTGTCGCAGAAGGAGCGCGGGCTAGCTCGCGGTTGTAGCTGAGGCGTGCTCACAGTTGCCAGACTGGCGCCCAAGCGGAACTTTCCATTCATGGTGGCCAGACTAGCTTGAAGCGTGGCTGCTTGCAAACGTAGTCACCGCACGTACTCTGCATAGGCGGAGTTAAAGAGGTCACGCTGAGGCACGCGTTAGTAAGGCTTGACTATACTCGACATAGGCCAACACGCTGTTCCCGCACGAGGTGTGGTCACTGCGCGTGCGCAGGAACCAGATTCGCGTCAGGTGGAGCGTCAGGGCCGCGTGTGGGTATTTATCTGATGTCAGGGACAGGCTGCACGTCACGGGCGACGCGTTGCCCACATCTATTTCGTTTAGCTAATTTTTATCATTTCACCGATAGCTAAATATTTCCTCCTAAAAAAAAAAAAAAAGCTGATGTATGGTGTTTTTTTTTTTCTAACGAGCAGTTGCCCTTCGAAGGTTTAAAGGGAGAAGTTCCCCCTCCCTTTAAAATAATCCGCCACCGGTGCTGTGCGGCTCCAGTGGTAATCGCTCGCCGCACGCGTCATCCGAGGGCCAGTATCCTACGTGGTCCGGTAGTCCTTGTCCGGAGCGAGCGGGCATCTTCGCCGCTGCATTCTCACGCAATGGACCAGGACGGGACCATTCTTTGAGCTTGAGGCCAGCCCACCTGCAGCGGCAAGCCCCGACGGTCGACGGAGAGAGGCTCCCGGCCGCGCTGCTCGACCCGTTCGCGCACTTTCCGCGGAGCCTGGATTTTCCCGGGGCAGGTGTGCGTGTGTCGGCTCATTAGAGCGGGGCTCAGCCCGTTCCCGCTGGATCGCAGATAAAAGGGATTCTTCCGTCTTCGGGCCGTGTATAAAGTATCGCCCTCCTCGGTCCCCGCCGTCTCGGCTTGCCGGACCTCTCCGACGGGACGTTAGCGGGACCGCCCCGGGGCCGCGTCGATTCGGGTCGGTCGAAGACTCTCTCCCTCTCTCTCGGAGCCGAGCTGGCTGCGCCCTCAAAATGGCCTTCTCCTCTGCTGGCCCATTCTTCCCTTCTTGGGGCGTCTGTTTCTCGGTGCTTGTTTGTTTCACGGAGAGGATGAAAGCCTCTGGCTCTGACCTCCTGGTGGTACACAGGTGGTATAACTTTATTACCCCGCGAGAACTTGGTTTCTGCGCACGCGCGATGCCCACACCAGGATGTGGGCAAACTCGGGCTTGTTTGTAAACAGCAGGTTAGTCCTTCGTTTCACCTTGCAATGAATCGCAGCGGACGCTACGAACCGTACCAGCCAACCCGGCGTTGTGAACGCACCACGTTACAACGTGCCCCACGCTTCACTGAGCCCCCCTGGAAGGTCACGTGATACTTACTCGTCGTTGGATTGGCCACGCCGGTGGCTAGCGTTCTCTGCGCTCCATCGTAAGGGGAAACGGAGTATGGCAACGCCGAAAGGGGCTGCCGGGTTGCGGTCTCTCCGAAAGGTCCCCGGGCGACGCCCATACTGCGGTTGTGGTGTACGTTCGCCGCTACCGCGAGTTCGCGACCGACGCAGGGAGGCCCTGGTTGCGTGGGTTGGAGTCGGCCCGCGAGGAGATACGACGCGGGGGGGAGTAAACCGTTCAACTCCATCGAGTCCGGAGTTTCGGATCGTTTAGCCGCCGCGTTTCACAAGGGGGGCACTTGCGTAACTGTTTGCGAACGGGCAAAGAGGCCGTGCGCGCGTTTGTTTGAGAATTATGCTGCCTGGAACGCGCGTGTGGCTACTGGTGTCTTCACCGGCCTATCCCGACCCCGTGCGTCGAAAGAGGTCCCCAATGGGCAAAATATCGAGCCACGAGAGTCGGTGTGTCGTGCCGTGTCTGATGTTGCGATGCTGGCGGTTGGTCGTAGAAATGCCGGCGAAAATGCCGAGCGGACGCAAAGGTTCGCTGTCGTCGCGGCGTCCTATCCCGTGTCTGCTTTCGTTCCCGTCGGCCGCCTGACTGCAGAGCGACCTAGAGCAGAACGAGCGTCTGACGTATTCACCTCCGCTTCCGTGCCACCGCCAGCATTGCGGCGCGATAAATTGGGGTTTCCTATACTCTGTTTCATACTTAGTGTGCAACGCTGTCAAAGCTTTTGGCGCGAGCATGGGGCTTGATCTCGTTGATCATTTGCACGCGTTCTCGCGCAAACAAAACCATAGATGAAGCCACTCGCTCGCGCCAGTAGCTTTGACAGCGTTGCACGCTAAGTATGAAACGGACTATAGACTAGGTGGAGCAAGCTACCGCCCTTTACAAATGGCACATCCGTTAGCATCCATCCAATCATCCATTTATGACGTCATCAGGCAAAAATCGGGGGATCACTCTTTAGAATGCGGTAAGCACGCCATTTGCAGGGATGTGATTGCTGCGTCATTTGCGCCAAACTGCTTATCCTGCTACATTTCGGCAGAATGTGATGAATCTGCGCCAAGGCTGCGCCAAATTGTAATTTCACTTTGTTAATGCTGAAAATGTAACAACTGAAGACCCGTCGCAGAACGGCCGGATCGTACCGGCAGGCTTGTTCGAATTTTCTGAACGTTCGATTTAAGTGACGTACTATAGTAAGTTACAGGTCAAGAAGGTAGCGGCAAATGCCCCTCAAAGGAATTCATATATCCCTCCGCCACCTCCGCATCCAATAGCGTCCCATCGTTTCAGTGACGTCGTGGCCAACGCTGGAGGGGGTTTTTCCTTCCTTTGAATATTTGCTTTACCTTTCGACTTTGACTTAGCGTTGTGGAAGCCACGAGAGGGAGATTAGAATTTCCCCCCTCCGATGGAAACAAATACGACTTTGGGGGGTTAGGTTGCCCCTCCGATGGATACAAAGGCCACTTTCAGGGGCTCGGTTCCCTCCTCCGATGAATACAAAGGTCGCTTTCTTAAAGAGTGGGGGTCGGAGACAAGTTGGCATCACTCTGTAGCCTTTATCTATTCATTGAAGCGGAACAAGGGGCGTTTCCAGGTAACTATTCTTTCGACTGCGGATGGATTTGAAACGGGCGCTTCACGCTTATGGGAGGAGCTTCTCCTACCTTCTTGACTTGTAACCGACTATACTCAATTTGATTTCTGTATCAAATAGTGACCGTACGCGGAGGTCGCGCAATATTACCATGTTCGTGGTATGTTTTGGTGGGGTTAGGCAGAGCCGTTGGGTAGCTTCGTTGAGTGCGCTTCTCACCGCGCTACCGGTGCACTACAGTGAAGGAAAAACCACAAGGTACGCATCGCGATTTTTTTTTTTTTTTTTTTGTCACGCTTCGCCGCAGCGCAACCACGTACTGATGGGAGATCACCTCTCCAAAACAAACGTCGGGTACAGTGATGTCTCGTTAATGTGGACGCCTCCGTTCCCCCAAAAAGTCGTCCATAATGCGAGTTTTCCGTATTAACGAGACAAAAATGCACGTATTTTCCCAGTTTGTCCCCGAAACTGGTCTCCATATAGCGGGGTATTTATATTAACGGGGTCCATGACTCCATATATATATATATATATATATATATATATATATATAACGTTATGTTCATGTAACAACTCTACCTTCCACTAAAATTATGAACACAACTGCGACTAGTATACATAATAGACGCAATATTCCGATTTTTTTTTGGTTCAAATTCGAGAATTAGTAAGGATACTTGTGTATTGCGGGAATATTTATATGGAGTTCTTTATAAGCTCTTTTTTTTTATGCCATCTCTGTGGTCTAATTATTACCTTTACATCGGTTCCATCGGTACGATGGCACAGCGAACGGAGTACATTAAAACTCACTTAGCTTGAGGAGTGAGTGAAGACTTAAGAAGAGCCTTGGTGAGTTGGACTGGATTGTTTCTAAGGCTTATTTATCGTTCGAAATACCGATCTTTGTTATCATGGAGTCATACATATAAATTGTCATTGATGTTAATTCTAAAATGCAAAAGCTTTGTCTTTTGTCTGAACTGAACATTCCAGTTTTATTACAACCTTTAGGACTTTCAATGAAACGTCAAATTGGGTGCTCAATATTCTTTAGTTCTAAGAGGATTTTTGTGGAATATGCTATTTTGTTTACCTTTGGCTCTGTAACTAAAACTATCGTACACTGCAGTTCATCATAGTGTCCTTCATCATTCAGCATAGTGTTGTCGCGCTTGGTACTTCTACGCGCAACATCTTAAAGGGGCCCTGCATTGACCTTTTTTTACTAATTTTTAATTTGCACCGAACCTGAGCGCCCTGAACGATAGTAACTTAATGAAACTTTTTTTTTCTCGAATTTCGCTTTATTTTAAAAGTTATAGGCAAATTAAATTTACAAAAACAAGCAAAAAATAACCTCTTCATGACGTCCTTGGTTGCTTGAGTGGCCGTGAACTAGAGGAGGGGTAGTGAGCTCAGCGAGCGGTCACGGCTGCCGCACTCAGTGTCGACGGCGCGAGAGGGCGCCGCTGAAGCATGTTCTGGATAGGCTGTATGAAGCGGGCAGTCAGGGCGGCTCCGCGATTAAACACTAATTCGGCATGACACTTAATTGGCCACAAACAAGAGCAAACACGGGGTGAAGATCAGTTCAAAACGGGAGCCCCTTCGCGCTGTTATACCGCGAAACGGCCAAACCACCAGACAAAGCTGCTCGCCGAAGGCCTTCGGAACGCTCGGAGCCGGTCGGATCCTCCAGTCCCTACGACCACAGCGCCGCCGCGTACATCCGGGACCTTTCCGTGTCGGCGAATGATCCCACTACTCCTTTCTAGTATGCGCCGCCTTTTCCACCGCTTGGAGGCGGGTATGTCGATGGGTCATTTCTTGTTTCCGTACTTTATAGACTGCATTTGTTCCTTTCTGATCTAAAATAGTGAACAAAAACTACTTTTATAAATAATTGAAACGGTTCGCGCCACTTATATTTTGTATTTCGACAACAAAGAAGCTTTTAGCGGCTCTGGACCAGTAGTAAGCCCAGGACCTAAGACGTCACATACCGCGCGCTTTCGGCAATGCGGGTCGCCCCCGTAGCTGGAGGAGGTTTCCGCGTCGTCCGGTTAAAATATGATGCACTGATAGTGGAAACCGCGAAAAAAGTAGACGCTTAAATATGATTGCAGGGACCCTTTAACGTATGAAATTTGCATTGGTAGGAATTCAAATTAAAGGACACATGCAAAGGAAAAAAAAAAACTTTTTTTTTTTTTTAAACAGGCTAGATGCAAAAATAATATTATAAAACGAATTTACAACGAAGAAAAAAAATTAGAACTATATTTACGGCGCGAAACGAATTTGTAGTTGGCGCCCGCGGGAGCCGCCGCTGGTCACGTGGTTGGCCCGCGCGCCGCCGCGCTCCGTCGCCGCCGCCGCAAAGACGCCGCCGCCGCACGCTGAGCGTTGTGCGACGCCGCTTCAACGCGTTTCTCCAAGCCGCCGTCGCCGCCGCTGCACAAGTTCGTCTGCTTCGGGGCGCCGCCGCCGTCATCTGACCGGCGCACAGGTCTGTCACGTCTGCTTGCGCTTTTTCAGGAGTTTCCTTTGGGCTCTAAAAGTTACTTATTAATCTTAGTTTTTTTGTTATACTTCAAGCAAAGATGAATAAGTTACTTTTAGAGACCATTGGAAGCTTCCGAAAGAGCGCAAGCACCACGTGATAAATAAGGGCCACTTTTTTCGCGTCGCCCGCGGGCGCCAACTACAAATTCGTATAGCGCCGTAGATATAGCTCTAAAAAGTTTTTTTTTCTTCGTTTTAAAATCGTTTTATGACATCCTTTTTCCATCTAAGCTGTTGAAAAAAAAAATGTTTTTTTTTTCCTTTGCATGTGTCCTTTAAGTGCAAACTTATGCTCCAAAAGTTCCATTTGCTGCTTCAAAAGGCGCTCCAAAATGACTCTAACCGATCACATCTCTGTATTTGGAAATGCGCCCTATAGACACCATAGTATTGAGCTGCGGTTAATCGTAAATGTCAGAGGCAGTGTTGAGAACGCGAAAAGGAAAGAAAATTAAGGGTGCATGGAGAGATAAATATTGCCGGCCCGCTGTATTCCAGACGGGAGCGTTTGATTTATTGTGTCATAATAAATAGATTGTTTCGGGGGCGGCTGAGCAACGTCTATCCGTCGGCGTTGAAAGATATTTGCGTCCTGAAAACGCTTTGAAGAAAGATAAATGTTCTGATCGATCGATTTTTGGGAAAACCGGCAATCCTCGGTCCCGAAGTGCTCCGGAGTTCGTAGAAGCTCGATGTGGTTCAGAGCTTGTTTGAGTTCAGTGAAGCATTTACAGCTTCAACGGTAGGCACACTTACGGAAGAGTTATTCGACAAGTGTAAGCAGTTCGGAGGAGGTACCCTATTTATAAGAATACAGCACGCGGGCGCTGTCTGCGCAAGCGAGTTTATGCAAACTTTTTTGTTTGTTTGTTTTTACTTGCTATCTTGCACCCTGCGTATACACCGTTCGACAAGGGGCTCCTGGTAGCTGCGATTCTAGGTGCTAGTGCATTTGGCGCCTGCTTTCCACTTACTTCTTGTGAACCGTGGAGTGTTTCCGTTGTCTGAACTTGGAAAAGCGTAAGAAAAGCGACATCTGAAGAAGCGAACATTGCACGTGCATTATGAGTCGTTCCCCAAACTTCTGACATGAGTTGTCGTGCACTGTACGGATATGGGCCCTACGGGTGCGTCTCAATCTGCGCTCGAAGTGACGTCACGAGCTCTCGCCAGCAACGCGAAGCTTTTGCATGCGATCAACGAAAAATCCCGGTTGGCATAAAATGCACGGTACTGCCCCAGCGTGGCAAGGATGTTTTCCTCAAATTTCTGGTGTAAGCGTATGCACTGCGAAGGGACAGCGCAGTTGATTTACTTTGTTCTGCCTGGGGGCTCGAGAAGGATGACTTTCCTCATTTTTCTCTCTCTCTCTCTCTCTCTCTCTCTCTCCCCCCCCTGTTTATTTGCTTGTACTTAATTAAGTATGCTTTCTTGGAATAACCTATTTGAACACTGAAATTTGTAACCAAAGCGCAGGGATGTGATTTCTGCGCCATTTGCGTCAAACTGCGCCAAAGTGCTTACTCTGTATACATCCTGCTACATTTTACCAAGATGTGAGGAATTTGCGCCAACACTTTTAATTTTACTCGAATAGTACTGAAAATAGAATTGCTCAGGCTTCACTGCTTGGCCGGACCTTTACAATATGCTTATGCGAGTTTTCAGAACTTATGATTATCCTCTCAAAACACGTACTATTCGATCGCATTTCGTATCAAAGACAGACAGTACTCGGGAAATTTCGCAATAATTATCGTGTTCGTGGTCTGCCCTGGAGGGTTAGTTAGTGTCCTTGAGTGCGCTTCTGACCGCGCGCTGGTGTACTGCAGAGAAGCGACAACCGCGAGGTAGGCATCGCGACTTTACGTTTTTTGCCTCGCCGCCCGCACCCGCGTGCCAAGGGGAAAACGTTCCTCCTTAGTGAGACGCGACACAATTTCTAAATAAAACTTCAGCTTGTATTCAAACTGTAATATCCTAGCAATACCTTTTTTTTTCTTACGTATTGAGATTTAGCGAGGATATTTCGGTATTGCAAGATGATTTATATGCACTCTTTTGTAGGTTTATTTTTTATGCCAACTCATTTGTTTCTTATAAAATGAAAGCTAAACAAAAGAGGAAGTACGAGGACAGACAATCTCTCATATGTCAACACGCTCGTGCAACTCTCTCACTTCTTTAGCTATCACTTTGATATAGGTGTGAGTAAATTGAAACAAAATTGGCAGGAGCTGTGGATGGATTCAGATAGATCTTTTTTTTAAAGTTTTGTTCACTTGCCGTTTGAGGTATGAAGTTTTACATATAAAATGTAATTGACATTCATAATAAAACGGCAAGCGCTCATGCTCCAAAAGTGGTTTTTGCTGCTCCAAAATTTACTTTTGGCTGCTCCAAGAAGTGCTTTGAAATGACTCAGATCAGGCATATCACTGGAAACGTGGCTACGCAGCACTCCGTTTCGTTTTGGAACTGATATTGTAGCGTCTTTGGGTACCAGTCTCGCTGCTCCTATACAGCGTACAAAAGAGACTTTGTTCGCTACAGACACGGTGACGGAAATACCTGCGCATATGCCTCGAACGTACATACATATTTCATACCTATGTATGATTCGAACACGTCTACAGACGCTTTTGGTATGCGCAATATGACAATACTGTTACGCAATGGAGAAACACGTCTCTGCCAGTGTCTGCCGGCGGTCTCTTTTTCACTGATACCATCGATTACCCAGTACACGACTGGGTAATGCATTGCTTATGTACTGGGGTACACCCAGTACATAACTCGTGGTGGAGAGACGTTTGTTCAGAGAGAAGGAAAAGAGGTACAAAATGGAAACTCGATATCTCGCTTGTCCCGCTATGAAAGGCCGCGCGCCATCTTTGCGCCTTGTTTTTCTTTTCTTTTTTCTGCCTCTTTTACGAGTTCTTGCGAACGCTAAACGAGGTGGCATTAGCCCGCGCACTCGCACCCCTCATTCTTTTTTTTTTTTTGTCTCTCCACTTCATAAACACGCGTACATACGCCTTCATTACTGTCCTCGTTATTGGCCGTAAAGCACGCCAAAACAACGCGCGCTGTCGTGGACGAAACCAGAGATAAGGCGCGCCCCCAAGTACGCACCAAGATGTGAAGAGCCCCCCTCTCACGGTAACCCATTCGCCGCGGTGCTTAAAGCGCGCCCCGGGCTACACTCCATTCGCCCCTAAGCTAACAGCGCGGTGGAAACTACGTGCTCGTTGGACCAATCACGCGTCTTTCTTTCACCACGTGATCACGCTCCCGCCCATACCCACGCGAAGAGAGCGGGCTCTGGCGACGAAAGAAAGGCGGTGGATAGGTCCGCCGATCGCATTAGCCTCCTTCGCACCGTCAGCTTGGGGCAGAACGGAGTACGAAAGTGCCGCTCGTACACTACACGCGGAGCGGGCGTTGCGCGCTTCGACGCGAGGAGCCCCGCCGCGCGCGCACGTATCTGGCCCCTTTATTTCGACTCCGAGCCGCCCCGCGAGCGTGGCAAAGCGATGCACGCGGCCACGGTTAGCCGTGTGTGTGTGCGCGCGCGTGTGCGCGGATTTGTGCTCCGGCAACGTCTCTGGCCGTATAATTAGAAGGGGCGCACGAACGCACGGTTTTGCTCGTTTGCAGCGATGCTGAGGTCGGGCTACGCAGCGAACACAGGCCACCGCGCGCCGCGTGGCACGGAGCGAGAGGTCGCTCGACCCTTCCCCCAGTCCAGACTCGGCGGATGCAGCCCTTTAACGGCTAATTTCCGCGAACACGAACGCGAATGGATCCGGCCGCTGCTCTGCTGCTGCTGCTGCTTGCTAGTTTAGTCCGTACTTGGTATTATAATTAAATTTTTATTATATATTTTTGTTCGGTTAAGCATGCGATGTTGATGCCGCGAACATGCGGGTAGTAGCGGGAGTTGCGGTTGTTATTAGTGTTGTAACGGAGGCTTCTCAGCGTATTGTTGCGTTTATTTTTCTTTTCTTTTTTTCCATTTGTTTCGTAGCATTTGGAGTTTGAGAGCCCTTGAGGTGGCTGTGTTATTTGCCAAACTTGCTCGCTCGCTATAGCTTTTGTGGTGGAAGGGATGGGCCGGGGTTGGGTGTCCGAGCTCGCCGTGACGGCGAAACGCAATTTTCTCCGTTTCTGAGACATTGTGTTTGCTCGTCCGACGCGAATTTCGCTGGTCACGAGGGGGGAGAAAGGCGGCGGCCGTGTCGTACCCGCATTGCCTGGGGGTCGGGTGCGGTGTTTGCGGGGAGGTGCCGGAGAAATGCAAACGGAGAGGCGGCCGCGCGTGACGCATCCCTTTGTTGACTTCCTCGTTTGTTCGCCTCTTTATTCGTGAGCTCGGCTAACTCGAAATCACGGGTTGGCCACTCGTCCGACGCCTGATTAGTGTACTCCCCGTGTTTCCGCTTTGCGGGGAGTTGCCGTCTGTATGCGTAACTTGCGTGCGAGTGAAGCCGAAGCTACAAGCGCGAGCGTATAATCCTGGACTTGGACGAAGCTTGTTCTGCCCGAACGGTCGTGCTCGGCGGGAACATCAAGAGTTGGCTATTGTAGATTCTGCTATACATAAGTTGCACTGACGTCACGTCGCATAATTTTGACCGCCATGTAAGAGGAGGAGAAGGGAGCTGCTTTGGTAAGAATTTTGAGTGTCGGGTTAATCTTTTATAATCTTCTGGGTGAAGAATAGCGACGCCTGTGCGAATCCGGGAGGCACGAAAGAGGGTCCTGATAAGAGGAGAGCTCCTTCTTGCCCTCTTCTCTGGTGGTCATCGGAGCGCCCTTTGAATGACGTCACGTGCAACCCATGTATACAGCCGCGCACCTAAAGCGAAAAAAGAAGTGGGATCCCGTAATCTCTTTACGGTGAAGGCTGCCATTGTGCCGCTTGGCCATTCGGTGTGACATTGCAATATTTTTGTTGGACTCAGGGTTGCTACGATGAGGTACGATAGGAAGATGACTGGCACTAATTCGGAGGCTCATCCGTCGAGACGCGCATCATTCCAGTCATTCTTTGTGTATCAGTTGGACCGCAGTCGCTATGCTCCGGTCACTAGCTGAAACTAGAAGCTCTGCCCTCAGGGCGAGCCCGCTGGCTTCCCGAGTGTTTTTGTTGCGCGTGCCTGCGCGTTCACATTTGTGCTAGCGAGGGAAGAAAGCTCGCGCTGAAGGCGCGAGCTTCGAGTCTCACTGGACGTCATATTTGAGGGCGATGTTTAGAGAGCATGCTCAGAACGAGCTCACATTAATAGGCTGCTAATAACGGCTATCTTGATGGTGCGGAATGCGCGTGGCGAACGAATTGTGGAAGCTTGCCGTCAGCACGCGCTCAGCAGTCGCGCACACAGCTATGGCCGCCAGTGAATACTCCCTATATACACCTTTTGCACAAGGGCGCAGCCATCTTGAATGTCGTCACTTCTGGTATACGGTGAAACATCGTTTTAATCTCTCCACGCCGCTGGAAGGTCTTTAAAAAAAATGCGTAATTGTAACACATTCTTGTTTTGCCTCACCTACATTTCCTCGCATATTCCAGGTTCAAGTGTTTTATTATTATTTTTTCGTCCCGCATGCCAGATACGAAACCCACGTGACTGAGAACGACAGGAAACAGCAGACGTCTATAGAAGCAGTCTCGTTGGATCGAAGGCGTTCGTTCCTCTCGCGTATGTACCACGGCCGTGTCTGGAAGTCTGCTGCGTCCGTGCGTGCAGGCGGGCGGCCGTCGGCCCTTCTCGAAGAGCCAAGGTAGAGAGAGCGGCGGTTGTGCAAAGCTCCCCGAGTGTTCGAGCGCAGCCGTGTAGCTGCCAGGAACGTCCCGCGCGACCATGACGGAGTGTTCCTTGCGATCGAATTCTATAACCGCGGTTCGGAAATTTTCGCCCTGAAAGTTTTGACCGATAAATTCCTCCATGTGCGGCGTGGGGAAATGCATCAGGCGCCGGGGAAAAAAAGGGGCCATGAAAAACGAGCGCGGCGTGCGAACTTTCTCAGGGGCACTTTGGGGAAATGCGCGCGCGCTGTAGTGCGCGCTCTCCACGCCGAAAATTTTCGCGAACCAAAAGCTGTTTAACGAAATCGAAAGTGCTCCAGTGTGGCAAGCGGCGTGCAAGTGCGGAAACGCTCGGAAATAAAAATGAAGGGTAATGTCGATAGACGTGAACTCGTTTATGCTTTCTTTTTCTTTTGCGTTTTTTTTTTTTTTCTAACACTTTCCAAGGATGCTATTGCACGAAAACTGCGGGATAGCGGAAGCGGGGCTTGATGGATGTTCCCGAAGAAAGTGTGAAGAACGTTGTCTTTAGCCGAAATGGCTGCTCCAGTCATACAACTGCTATGTAATTTGTGTGGAAGTTTAATGGTTGTCGCTTCCGATCAGAGTGGTTTTCTCGGTGTCGGCGTAATTTGTCACTTTGCTTTATTTATTTGGTGGCATATACGTTCCTCTCTTGATATTTTTTTTAATGTTTTTTATTTATATACGTACAAGCAGTAAAGACAAAAGTTCTTTGTACTTTGGGGCATCCTGATGCCGCCTAGTTGGTGTAGGATTTTCGGTTGCGGCCTTGCGAATTAGTTCTATGTTATCAATAGGAGGGATCAGTCACCGAGTGACTTTTATAACTTTGCCTTCATCTGTGATATATTTGAGACACGATGAAATGCAAACACTGGTACCCATTTCTAGCCAAATGCTACGTGCTGGTGTCGAAAAAAAAAATAATTCTAGTTTGATTACTCCTTCGTGTTGGTTTGTGTGTGACTCCTTGTTTTCTTTTTCTTCTTTTTATTGATATTGTTTACTATATGCAGTTCAGGTCGCACTTGTAGTTTTTTTTTAAATTTTATCTTGGTTTCCACTGTGAACTTGAACGCTAGAGCATTTGTGAGAAAATAAAAAAAAAATAAAGTCGTCGACCAACTTCGTTTTAGAAAGAAAACGTTCTGTTCAGTCAAGACTATCGAAAATATCACTGTGTAGTGTCGATGATGTGTCAAGGGTGCAAATTTTGGCTATGCCTTACCTCCAATCCTCTTCGGACTTCAGGCTTTCAGACTTCGTTGTTCGGTACGTTTATTTTTTTTTTATTGTTCCTACGTCTCATGGTTACCATGGATATCATTCACCAGCTCGCGTGCGTTTTTTTTTTACCTTTCTCCACTATCTGTCATCGTAATTTTTTTTTTTGTGTGGTCTTTTGATTTAGTAGTTCAGAAGCTTTTAGTAAACCAACCAAGGGTATCACTGTGTGTGTGTGGGTCGTAGTTCAAAAGCATTCTATATTTTTGTGACCTCTAGCTGTCTAGAAGGTTTTCGTTTTTTGTCTTAACCGAAAGGTGGTTTTGTTTTGTAGGTGGCATCACTTTGGTTTATGATGTGGGTGAGGGGTTTGTTGAATAAAACTAGCATCAAGGCTGTAAAAACAAACAAGCAACACAATCTTTTTTTTTTTTTTTAATTATTAGCTGAGTTACCCTTAGCGAAAACTAAGACGTTTGAAATATACCACATTCTAATTTGAGTATATTTGAAGTACAGCTCATAATTGTAAGTACACAAAAAATATACCGAAAATACACACTTCTTTTTTTTACTTAGTTCTAAAATATATTTCTGAAAATAGTTTTAAAATGCCTTTATTTAAACTACATTTGAAGTCCTCTTCATGCGTTCTGGAATATGTAAATACTAAATTAGTAGGCACAAAATACCTTTCAATTAGATTTCTTAAAATATTAGTTTATTTCATGCAAAATATACTACAGCCCTAAAAAAAGGCAGCGATCAAAAATATGTGCAGAACGCTCTTAAAATACCTAGAAATCGTAAACACTGTTCTGTTATACCCTAAGTACGTTTTGACTGCAATAATTTGGTAGTTTGACTGAAACTGCCAAAGTATGAAAAGCTTGCCTATCAGAAATTCACTTCAAGCAGATGTGGAGTACATTGAACTGCCTAAATACAACATTTGATTAGTTTGTCAAATGAGTTGTGCAGCATCGCACTGATGAATCAGAGAAGTTTATGTTATTGTTTTGTTTTTTGTCTATCAAGAACACACCTGATGAGTTTCTTGAACACCAATCACAAACGGGGTTCGGGAACTACAACCACAACACTTGCTGATGCTGGAAAGCTTCAGCAAGAGCAGTGAGCAGATATGTTTGGCGTGGAATTGTGTTAGCGCGATGTTAGTTCACTGAATGTGTATACTCGCCATTGTATGTGATGGGAATAGTGACTTTAATATAGTGACGTTAATGACCGTGTTAAATAGTCAACTAGTAAAGAAAAGCAAAATTACTATTTTAAAGTGAAGAAACTAGCTTGACTCGCTTCATCCTGAGTGGTGCTATGCAGAGAAGCAATAACATTTCTTCTAGAAGCCGTTTTTGTGGATATTGTTTTAGCGACTGCGCCAAATTAGTATTAGTTGTACCAATGCTTTTTAGTAAGATATATCGTCCACAAACTTCAAAACACTGTTTCCCATTTGACAGACTCCCTAGGAGAAGATAGAATACTTAGAACCTTAATAAGTGCAGAGCTGGTCACCGGCCAAATGATTTCCTTGAATATGTAGGCTATATAAGGCTCTAGAGCAGTCAACGGGACTGTGATTCAGGTGTCCAGCGCGTCATGGTGTTTGTGTTTGTGTTCGTTTCTGATGTGTAGTTGTGGGATGTATTTAGTAGAGTCTTCAAATACTACACAAAATGCATTTACTAACAAAAAACAAACATTTGTGTAGCCGCTTTTTAGGACACAAATGACATCTTGAGGGGGAAGGAATTATATTTTTGGTATATCTAAAATATTTTCTGATCAATATTTATCATATATTTTGAATACATTACCTGCGAATTTCGAATGCGGACAAAATAATACAGAATGAATACAAAATGAATATTCATATTCAATATATTTCAAATTCGTTTCAAGTACGGCCTCTTTTTGCTAAGGGTAGAGACGCTGTCTGCCCCTTTTGCTTTCTCTTCAACTGAAAAAGAAAAAAAAAAGGTTTTAGTTTCGGGTTAAAATCATCATTGTCTTTTAACCTTGCTCCTGAAACTATCAGGCTTACGGTCGCATCGGTGTTTACTCGGCTTTGTCGTGGTGGTTTGCCATGCCTTCCACGAAAAAGGAAACGCAGCGCTGGTGTTTCGCGCCGGGGTGCGATGGAGGATTCTAGAGCCACTAAATGAGCTACGCTTAGAGTATCGGCACTCTGTTCCACGATATTGTTGTGGTCGCCGCCATCTTGGGGCTTCTGCAGAGCAGACGCAGCTGTCGATCGTCATTATTCAAAAGTGAGACTTCCTCAGCATTAGATTCGGTGTTAGGAAGCTCATGTAATATTGCTTTGATATGTCGCGAACTGTTTAAACATTTGTGGAGGACAGAAAAACGTTTCCTGTGATTTCAGATAAAGCTTAAGATAACTGGCAACCATGATTTTAAACCAGAAATTGGGTAAGTTCCTTCACTCTGAAGCGTATTAAGTGGCACTAAAGGATACATGGGGATAAGCTATCCCTTTTTCTAGCACCGAGAATCCCCGACGCGTTTCAGAAGTGGGACCGCGCGACCCCCGGGGCTGACAAGCCTCTCGAAGAAAACTCCGCCGTACGCGAAAGGCTTTTTGACGACAGGTGGGTACATCTGTGCACCGCCTCGCGCTAATTAAGTGGAAACCGCTGCAAGTGCTTAAAGGGGGACCAGCAGTCGGGTGCTCGTGCTCCTGCTCGTGAGCTCACGAGCAGGAGCACGAGCACCCGACGGCGGACGGACGTATACGGACATGGCTAGCCCCTAAGGAGCTTCGCCCCTAAAAAAGAGGGCGAGGAGGACTTTCCGCCAGGCTGAAGAATATTTCTGCTGGTCCCCCTTTAAAGAAAGAAAAGTGTTAGCACTTACGAAAATGAATGCTCCAAATGTTAGGTAAGCCGGTGCAACCAAGAGCTGCAAAACACACGGCCGCCGCGCTTTCGCTCGCTGCGTTTCCCGAGACGTTTACAGCGCCCCTCTCCAAGGCGCCACCATGCGGCATCCGCGCGCACCGGGACCAAGCCTCGGCCTTAGCTTTACACACCACCCCTTCTCTCCCTCCAGCTCTCATCCTGTCGGGGATTACAGCCTTCTTCCGAACCTTTGATGTCTCGTGAAACGCGCCTTTCAGTTCTCGTTTGCCGCCTCTTTTAAGTATTCTGCCACCGGCGTTGGGGCCCGGGCGACCCGTGGTGTATGGGGAGACGTTATCTCTTCCGGCCTGCCATCTCGTGGCACAGCCCCTTTCACCCTCGATCGCTGCACGCACTGCGTCTACGATGAGAGACTAGATTTAAGAGAGGGAGCAACTCGAACCACGGGGCGCGCTCGCGGTTGTAAGGCGGCCGTTTCCTGCTCAAATTGATTGCTAGTGCGCATGCGCAGCGTCGTCGCGTGGTGAGGAGCAGAGCGGGCCGAGAGGGAAAATTGAATGCTGTACAAGTAACTAGCGCAGCTGGGGACAGGTGGGACAGAGAAAAGTCGACACTCCCTCCCACGTGGCCCTGGCACAAAGTCTCAACCGTGCCTCCCAGTGGGCCCGGTGTTGGAGTTACGGCGATAAGGATTGACCACAGGAGAATTGGCGGCTCGGCGGAGGCAAAAAACGAGGGGTGATGTTTTCTTAAAGGGGCGGTGCGACGGTTTCAATGTTGAAAGAATTGCCAGTTTGCATTTTTTATATTGTTTATCCAAGCCCAAGTGACCAAAAACGCGTCCCCTTTCCCCGAAAAACTTCCATTCTGCTGCGTAATCGCAAGGCAAAAAAACTAATTATTTGCCGATCTGCAGCCGCCTGTGGTGGCTACGGGAACTAAAATGACAGCGTCTCTGGGGGTACGCGGAAGTCAACAAACCCTGTCTCCCTCCGCTGCTACACTCGCAGTCAGGCTCGTGGCGATCCGTCCTTTGTGTCCATCGCGCGCCGCGACCTTCGACGAGGCTAATCCTTTGAAAGTCGACAATCGCAGAGGAAGCGACTGGGGTCTCTGAAGAGAGGGCCCAAGGGGAAACCACGTGAACCCCCAGAGTACGTCACTCGAAAGTCGGCGTGGAGAGTTGAGGCACTTCGACCTTCGATTTGTTTCATTTTTTTTAAATAAGAACTAGCGCTCGCAAGAAAATGCGGTTTTCGGTTTTTCGTTCCATATGTGACGCAGATTAATTTCCGCAGTTAATTGGCCAAAGTCTGAAAATCGTTGCACTGCCCCTTTAAGGGTTTTCTTCGCGATTTTCTTAAAGGAGCTGTGCAACGATATTCAATTGTTTTTCACTTTACACGAGCTTACTGGCACTAGTGGGACTCAAGGATACTCGCATGCAATGCCACTGGCCAAGAAACTCCTTTGTTGCGGTGTAATTTCAATGACAAAAGCGATCATTTTCATTCAATCTCTCCCTTGCAAAATTCGATGACGTAACGCGGGGATCGCAGTACACCCGTATGACGATATTTGAATGCGGTTCATAGATTGGACCCGAGCATTGCGTGGGCGCTCGATTTAGGCTCGTGATAATTGATAGCTCGAGAAGCATTCGAGTAGTGGCCCGTGTCCAATCGCTGCAACGACGACAATAGCCGAGCCATAACAACGTCTGGAACTCAGCGCGTGTCCTGTGCTTTGCCAACCCCAGCGCGTGGCTATGATCAACATTGGCGGCATATAATCGGCTCCAGATCACGTGGCCGCTTGTTCTGGCTGCGAGTTGAGGGCGTGAACGCTGCTCGTTGTTTTTTAATTTTTTTCTGGGACTTCTAATGCGTCGGGTGAAAAACGAAGGCGTGTTTCATAGGTCATTAACGTCAGGGATCCGTTCTAAGCGGTATTTGCGCAAAGTAAAAAAATTGTTGCATAGCCCCTTTAAAGGTCATTTGACGATGCCCCACACTGAATGTTGATAGTTACAGAAATGCAGACGGGAAGAATTGGTTTAGAAATAGGAGGGTAGGAATCATACGCTTGGGAGAAGAGCGTGTTGGTTCAAATGATGGATGAAGAAAACAATTGACACTGGGACAACACAACCACATCTTTCAACTAGCGACAGACGATTAAAAATTCCCACAGCGAGCAGCCGACTAAACCCAGGACGAAAAGGGGGCAGAAGGGGGAGTCATACTTTCGTTTATTTTCGTTTCTAGGCTAGGTGGCGCAAGCTACCGCCCGTTACAAAGGGTACAGCCGTTAGCATCCATCCACACAGGCGGAGCAACACCCTCTATGTATAACAAGGCCGTAGTGCTGAATTTTCAACGTCACCTGAGGCGGCAAACACGAGGCACGGATTGGACACGAGTGCGGCGTCAGCGCCCGGCGTACACTCGTGTCTTCACTCATTGGAAGACGAGTTCCCACCGAACGCTGACGCGACGCTCGCGTCCGATCCGCGCCCCGCGTCTGCCTCCTCGGGTGACTTTGAAAATTCAGCACTACGGCCTTGTCATCTATAGAAGTTGTTGGGCGGAGACGGCTTGATCAACGCCCTCCTCGCAGCGTGTATTGCAAACGTGGCCCACAAACCACGTGATCTCGATCCAGCGCTTGGAAACACTCTGCATCGTCCAGGCACACTACGCCTACGTAGCTGTGCAGCGTCTGCGACGGGGCATCTATTCCGGGTTACCCCACCCCGTTCTTGCCGGATATAAATGAGATCTCGGCTTGCGGCGGGGATATTGGGGATTCGGAGTGTGCCAGGGGAAATCTCCCCAGAAACGCGCGCGGGCATTTGTAGGGAAAACTTTCCGCCGCCAACAAAGCCGACGGAAACAACGGAAGAAAACAAAGTGGAAACCTTCGCGGAACGCTATTAACTCTAGGCGTGCTTGCGTCGAAATATCCTATTCGATTTGGGGTTGAGCGATCGAGTGAGATTTCTTTTCTTCCTCTTTGTGGATCGATTCATTTTTCTTTATTTTGTAGCCTCAGTGAAAAAAAAAAAACAAAAAAAAACTGCTAATCTCATTTTCCTTCTTTTTTTTTTTTGCCGGTACCGCTTTGATAGTTCGGACAAATTTGGTTTTACGGCTAAATAAGGAATTGAAAGAAATCTTTTTTAAAGGCCGGATATCGTTTCGGACGCTGGCTTCAAACCACATGCTGCGAAGTAACATGAGTTGTCGGTGCCAGGAACACGATCTGCTAAAATAAATGTACAATAGCGGAGGATTTTTTTTTTCTTAAATTTATTCGTTGTGCTTGTTTACGTTGTTCTGGCTTCTTGCCCACTAAGATGCAGACAAGAGGAAACACATTAGGTGTGATTGCAACCTTGAAACTGCATACTACGCTCTTTTCTGGGCTGTTTCACACCCCGACGTTCGAATGCCAGCCTCACCCTATTGTGTGTGTATTAGCACGTCCCATTGACTGCAGCAGTACTATAGGCTAGCATTGGTCGGTCTTTTTTTAGCTATTATTCTTAGCGTGACTTGTAACTTGAGATTTCTTTGAAGTATAACATACAGAAAGGCATTTGATTTGATATCACACTCTATTGCTGCAAAAGTTGTCTACTATTCAAATACCAGATACACTTCTTAAATGGCTTGAAGCTTATCTCGTTGGAAGAAAGCAAAATGTGGTCCTCAACGGTCTGAGTTTGTCAAATGTAACCGTCTTATCGGGAGTCCCTCAAGGATCTCTCCTCGGTCCCCCCCCTTTTATATATATATATATATATATATATATATATGATTATTATATATATAAATGATTTAGCTGTGAATATTTCTAGTCGCGTCAGACTATATGCCGATGATTGCTGTGTTTACCGTGACATCACGTGCGAAGCGGGCTCTGAGCTTTTGCAGAATTACCTAAACTCTATTTTATCGTGGTGCCAAACATGGACGATAGCTCTGAACATAAGCAAATGCAATCTAGTCAGGTTTACTAACAAAAGACGATCTCTGCTCACAGAATATTTCCTTGGTGGCACAAGCTTATCTGTTGTTTCAGGAATATAAGTATTTAGGGGTTCTGTTTTCCAGCGAACTGTCCTGTAACGCTCACGTTAATTATCTGTCCTCTAAGGCTAGCCGCACGTTAAACTTTTTTTTTAAAACGTAACTTGAGGCAGGCACCCACAAAAATTAAAGAAACCTTATATATGCCGAACGTGCGTCCGATTTTAGAATACGCTTGCACCGCGTGGGATCTTCACACAAAGACAAGTATAGATGAGCTCGAACGTATACAGAAACGTGCAGCGCGGTTTGTGTCAGGCGACTGTGATATCTCGGAAAGTAATATGTAATAGATTAGGGTGAACGTCGGTTGCAGACCGCCGAAAATATCCTAGACTGTCCTTATTTTACAACATATTTAATCGCAGAAATGGCATTGATAAAGAGCAATACATTAAACAACCAACCTATGCGTCTCCCTGTACAGATCACTCCATGAAAGTCCGCGAATACAGGTGCAGAATAAGCACATTCAAGTATAGTTTCTTGCCCCGTACAGTACACGATTGGAACAATTTACCAGCTGAAATTGTTTCTGCTCCACATTTCTCATTTTTTACAACTCTACAAAATTTTCTGTTAAATTAGTTATCTTTGTTTGCTGTTAATATTTTGTTATCGACTTTTCTTGGTGTTTTTGTTGTAAAGTTGCTGGGGCGTTATCATCTACATATTTTGCTGTTGCTGTCATTGTGGATCCTCCCGCATCACATAGCCCTCTGTTTTTCGATATGTACTTTGCATTTGTGTAAATGTTGTACTGTCTTCCCCCTACAGTAATGCCGTAGCAAGGGCGCTGTAGGTAACCGAGTAAATAAATAAATAAATAAATAAATAAATAAATAAATAAATAAATCTTTTTCTTCGTCTTGTTTTTTGAGAGAACCGATGCGCAGGCGCTTTTTAGATCGTTCGATTTTAACCGAGGGCCCAGATCGATAAGGGGGACCGGAAGCTGCTGCCCATGCATGCCCTCCCCGTAATCTGAACGGCGGAGGGCTACGTATACACCGACTCCACCGACTCCCCAATTCCGATCCCGAGTTAAGAGGTCCAGCGGGTCATGAGGATCGAATATGGGTCAAAAGGGTTGAAGTGATGTATCGAGTCAAAAGGTCCAATTGGGGTCCAGACACAAGAGATCCAACGAGGCACGGGATCCACGGATCGAGTGATACAATATGGGTGGAGATCCAACGAGCCAAGGCATCCATCGAGTCATAAGATCCAATATCGGAACTCCCGACTCGTTTGATGAATATCTTATCCCATATTGGATTATTGGATCTCTTGAGTCGATGGATATCCTGACTCGTTGGATCTCTTATTTATATGGGATCTCTCGAATCAATGTGTCTTTTGACTCGTTGGATCTGCTGACTCGGCTCTCCCGTGACCGTTGGATCTCTTAACTCGTTGTATCACTTAACCAGAAACGCACAAGCCCAAGAGAACAGGAAGGACTTGCGCGGCTTGTACGCCTCCGAAACGTCGCCGTCCCCTAGCTCTCGTCGGCGAAAGCGAGTGCGGCAGGACAGCGCAATGGCAGGAAGCCCCGAATGTCATCCCATTGTCCACCCTTACAAGTGCCCAGAGGTTTCACCAGGAGGAAGACCTCGTAACACCCCGCGCACACGCATGCACGACGAGGCGTCGTGGCGATGCTGCGATAAAACAAAGAAGGAAAGGCGATAATGAAGCTGCAGTGGGCGGGTGCCACGCCGCTTCTCGTGAGCGAGAAGGTGCTTCTTCGCTTTCTTCTGCGCCGCAGCGGTGCGTGACGCCACGGTTGCCCGGAGTATTCCGGCCGTTGTCGTGAGAACGGGTGGCCCACGGACGGAAACCGGCAGCGTGACCGATCGAGAGTTCGCTGTCCCGACGAATGTCGAAGCGCCTCGGAGGCGGCGTTGGCGGCGGCTTCGGTGGCTCCGGAACGAAGAACAAAGACTCGCTTGGTTGCTTCCGAGCGCCGGGGGTGATGGCTGCACCGGGGACGGTATCTGGCAGCTTCCGTGGCACGAATAGAGGTGCGGGAAGTGCGCCATCGGGAGTGAGAAAGACAGCCGGGCCCCCTTGCTAACTTCCAATTGTCTCCCTGCTTTCGTCTGTCTCCTGGCTTCGAGGAAGTCGGAAGACGCGTGATTTGTGCGTTCGCGTTCTTCTGCTTCCGCCATGTGGTTCGCATGATAAGGTTGTGAAAATTCGCACTGTTTCTTTTTTTCCACTTTTTTATTATTTTTGTTTGTTTTTATTGCTTGTTTTGTTTTGATATTTGTCTCGGAAGTTTCTTTATCCTGACCCCAATCTCTCACGTTTCCTTACGCCATGGCAGATTTGCGTTTCGCGTTTACAAGCTGCTGAAATCTGCTAGCAGCGGTCGTTTAGGAGTCACTTGATACGCATAAGGGTGCCCGCATTTCTCCACAAATACGTGCCTCTCACGTGGCGTCTTATGGCACCGTACCAGCCGCCATTGCCCCGTATCATGCACATGTGCCCGTGCCTTCTGCAGCATACATCTCGCACAATCGATTTTGTTATTCTCGGCAAGCCTTGCTCAGAAGAACAAATTCGAAGGTGCGAAATGTAGGCCACAGAATTGGCACGGGCACAGGAGCATGGTACCGTTCAGTGGCGACTCATGTGACGTCAATGCGAGCCATTTATAGCGTGTATAATCTTCAGCGATTCGGACCGACGTATCGAGGGCTCTCCAATCGCCGGCGTAACTAAGCGGCCACGAGGAAACACGCTAAGATGCCGTCAGATAAGAGGACGAGCGCCTCGTCATCGCCGAAGGAGGGTCTGCCGCAGATGTGTAGTACCCTTCACGGTCGTTTCCGGCCCTGCGTCTGCCAGAAGGGCACGGGGTTGGGGCCCTCGGCTCCACTCCCTCTGTCGGCTTGCCCGACCCGACCCGAGTCCGCTGCCCTTGACTGCGACGGGGAACAGATCGATCTCGAAGGTCTCGCTCCTGCCCCTCTTCGCCGTTCGGCCTTCGAGGACGGAATTAAGGGGCACAGTCGGACCCGCGGCCGAATCAATGAGCCTCGATTTCCGCCATGAATAATGCATCGGGGAGGACGGGGAGGGGGGATCGCATATGGGCTCTTGAGAAGCTTCGGTTTTGCAGGCCGTGGTAGTGGGAGGGAGCAGCAGTAGCAGCATAGCAGGGACGGGTGGGGAGGAAGGACTGCACGCTCGGCTTCGCCGCTCCGGCTCATCTATGGACCGAGATGTATGCCGTAGCCGTCGGTGAACCCAGCCCTGCATCAGTCTCGCCCGGGCCCCCGTCGTCCTGTCGCTACGCTGCCGCGTGGGGCGGAGTCGTAGACACGGGCTCTGTGCGCACGGAGAAGAGAAGCTAGAGAAGCGGCGATGCTCGGGTCTGACCGTCGGCGATGCCTGCTGTGCGTCGGGGGACTCCTGGGTCGCCCTCATCGTGGGCGTTGTGATGAATGGCCGCTGTCAAGGGGCCCTGGGACGGGAGGAGGGAGCGGGGGGGTGTATCCAGATGACTCGGCGAGTCTCCGCGTATGAGTACCCTCTGCAGAAGAGCGTGTGCCTCTCTTGTGCTGACCTTGAGGCTTCGAGATCTGACGGACCTCTCCTCTTGACTCGCGGCTGGGCGTTGTGTAACTTCTGCAATATTGGGTGGGGACGGCCTTTATATATATAATACGCGTGTCTATATATTACGGTCGGGCGGCAGCAGTGCGGGTCGAATTCTCCGCGCTTTGTTTGCCGCTGCATTGATATTGTTCTCGTTGTCTCGGTTGACGTCATGTATTTGCGGTTGGCGTACTCCTTACTTGTGGAGGGAGAATTCGGAGTTCGTGGGGACACATTCATTCCTTGTTCTGATCGACCTTTTGATTGAGTCTGGTCACGGTTCTTGGCGTTATAAAACTATAAAGCAATGTTCCTTTATTTTGGTGCTCCTTTTATTGCTCGGTTGTACGAGATGCCATGAAAAAAGTAATGATACATCTATGGAACCCTTACAGAGGGGCGTATAGCCAGTCGTGTATAACATAAAATACTTCTTTTTGTGTTAAAAGGGGGGGGGGGGGGGCAGTTTGAAAGCAACGCCTTCACTCCGGACGTTGGTTTCTTCGTTTTTCGCCATGGTTATGTTTTGTTGTGAAAGCTTACTGTGCATTTCCGGGCACCACATTGATATCGCTTTTATGTATGCGGATGGTTGATTCAAATTATTATAATATAACTGCTCTATTCTAAATATTAGGACATCAGTCGGAAACCGAAACCTTGCCGTGGATATTAAGGGGCGATGCAACGATTTTTGTATTTTGCGCAAATACCGCTTAAAACGGATCCCTGACGTTAATGACCTGTGAAATACCCGTTCGTTTTTCACCACACGCAATCGAAGCGGTACTGCTACCGCCCAGATACGTCATCAGGTTTTGCGAAGGAGAGATTGAATGAAAACACTCGGTTTTGTCCTCGAAATTACAGCGCAACAAAGGAGTTTCTTGATCAGTGGCGTTGCGTGCGAGTATCCTTGAGTCCCACCAGTGCCAGTAAGCTCGTGTAAAGTGAAAAATATTCCAATTGAATATCGGTTGCACCGCCCCTTTAAAGAGCTGAGCTTTTCTCTCCCAGTCGGAAGCTCATCGCAAGCCTAGTGGCAGACATGTACATGTTACTCAAAGTAACTAAATACCGTTACTCGTTACTAGCTCGAAAAGTAACTGAATAATTTACTCGTTACAGATTCTCACCAGGAACGCGTTACGTTACCTCCAAAGTAACGAGGTACTTTTTACTTTTACGGCCAAATACACAGCTGGTTTTGTTTCATGGCTTATTGTCTCCTTTTCAGTAGTCGTTGCACTTAAGCAGTAGCTGCCTCTCGAAGTTTTCATCAGTTATGTTTCCTCGCTTGCTTGAGAATGCATCTCCGGCGACGATGAAGAGTTGTCGAACAGACGCGCTCGAAAGAACGGCAGTGTTGTACTTCAGGAAGAGTTGGTCAATCTGGGATTCCCCTTTCTCTTTTGTTCTCTCTGCTTTTAAAGGCTGGTTCAGACATCTACAACGAGCGCGTTAGCCACGTTAGCTACGGCTGCGTCCATTGTGACCGGAGCGACCGGAACAACCATTCTGTGCAGCGCGTACACACTGTGGTGATCGTAGGATAAGCTGCGATAATAATAATAATAAATGTCTTTATTTTGCCAACAGTTTACAGTTGGAAGGTGAAAAGGGAAAAAAGCTGTAACACAGCTTGACTAGTCCCCAGCCACCTAAATAGCAGTTGAGACGCGGGCACCAAATTATTTACATATGATTAGGGCATAAATGAAAACATGAAGAGATCCTTTACACGAGAGAAAAATTGATTAGTGTCATTATATAATGCAAATTCAGTTTGAACAGACTGGCATTTGTAGACAAAACGCGGCAAAAAACAACTTCAACCACCAAAATATTTTAAGATGAGTATATCAACACTTAGCTTCTATTAGGTTTGGTTTGAGATGAGTATGATTAATTTCCGTAAGCTGCTCAGCGACACATTGTTAAGTTCTATATTTTCTCTACTGAACTTATTTAGCGTAGTCGGAAGGGTGTATGATGCGGTGTATTGTCCGTAATTAGTTCTAAAGAATGGTACTTCCCATGGTTCTACAGTTCGCGTTGGATATGCATACACCTGTGTTGTGATGTTGTGAACATGGGAAGGTTTATAGCATGCTCTCTGATTGTGCTTCCGAATTGTACGGACATGATTTGATACGCCATGCTGGTGGCTAATCAGCTGCGTGTGTTCTCTCTACCGTGTCGCTTTTACATCATAAAAGCGATAGTTCAAATCAAGCGATCAGTGGGAATAACTACGAGAACTACTGAATGGCGTCACGTGAAAGCCGTGTGTCCTTCGCTCTACCACATAAGCAGAGTCTGGTATCAGCGAAGCCGACTCCACGCACCTGAATCTTCACATAATGTGGCTAAACACATTCTACAATATGTCGCCGTACACCGCGCGTGCTGAAGTTTATTGTTTTTGTAGCGTTTAGGGAAAACGAACCAGGCGTTCGGACCGGAGCACGTAATGGTTTGTATACGAAGATAAATAAAGCATCGGCAGCCTGAATGCCGTTCCTTCAAACTAAAACCAGTGTGATAAATTAGTCGTCCTTCTTGGGAACGGGTTTGCTTTGACAGGTGCGCATCGCAAGATAAATGATGATCTGTACACCAAGCAGGAAGTTAACTCAAATGCCAGTATGGTAAACAAAATAAATACGAATATCTCCTCACATAAAGGAACCCCTTGAGCGAGCGCCGATTGTCTGTGCAGCCGAGTTTCAAGCGATAAGTGCACCGCTCATTTCATGGTTGTTTTTCGTAGCAAGTCAGACCCACATGTGTCCGGATCTTTTCAGCGGCGTTCATTCTAGGTGGAACGCCCAATGTCGAGGCATTCGGACTTCGGCTACACAATGCTGGCCATCAGCGCCTGTCACTGGCAGAACACAGCAGGGAAACGAGTTTTCTTGCCTACACGTGGTTTTAATTTAAAATAATACCAAACAGGTTCAATTGCGGATCCCCTTTTATTTTAACGCTGCCTCTAAGTCACGTGCGGAATGGCGTAGCCGTGGAAGTTCAAAGTCTCTTCTCTAGCTACCAATGAGCGTCGTGCTACGACGATAACGCTGGTCGCTCATTGGTCACAACACTGTCTGTTGTCCGGAGTTGCTTTCTACATCGAGTAGACGGCGCCTCGGAAAGTTTCGTGCTATAAAATAATTTCAATGCCATATTCGTTTCTGCCCCCGAACGAAAAGATGCATGGTACACAGGCTTTCATGGATGCAGATAACTGCCCGTCTCGCTGGCTGAAATAATCAATACCCCGCGTGCCTCACGAAACCGCGTGGCGAACACGATCCGTTGCAGGACGTCGAACGATAACGCTGCGTAGTCAACGCCCCACCCCTGCCCGTTTCGATCTGGTTGAGCATCGTACCGGGGTGCGGTCGTGTACCGCTACTGCGTGGTGCATGTTAAAGGCCCCCTGGCTAGCGGTTGTACTGCACTAGCTAAATTTTTCATCTACAGCTGAGAGACTCGTCGCCCGTTGAGCCAGACCAAGTTCTAGACTGTATAAACATACACAAAACCAAATTTTTTTCCTACACCGTACAAAAGACATGGTGTTCGCTGCTGACATGACAGATTTTCCCGCGGACACACGCCTCAAGAATGTTGGAAACCTGTTTGCTTCGTACAACATGTCTGCAGACAGTTGTGGTGTGACCAATGTCTCAAGAGAGAAACACGCCTCATACAGTAGTACCTCGAAAGACTGTCTTTTTGTACGATGTGTTATACTCCGTTTCACCTTAGGTTCGAGCGCAGCGAATGCTAAGAGCCATCCGAGCCAATCCAAGGCCGTGTGAGTGTCACATGGCCTTGGGGAGGGGGCACAGCGGCACGCGGCAAGCGGCTACGTCCACAGAGCGGGATTGGCTGGGATAGCTCGTAGCGTCCGCTGCGTCCGGACGTAAGCTGGAAACGTGACCACGGCTCTGAATTGCCCAGCCGTAATATTCCTCGTTCGCACCCCTCTGGCAGGGGATGGAGAAATCAGGGCAAAGTAGCTCCAAGTTTTCCTCATTCGGCATTAAAGGGACACTGACACCCCCCAAAAAAATTGTTTTAATTTTTTGCCAGGCGATTCATTATGGTGTCGGAATACTACCCAATTAATATTTTGCTACAGAGCCAAAAAACGCAACTGCTCGAGAGTCGAAACTGAAACCGAAACCCACGCACCGCACGGAGATGTGGAGAGGACAAAGTGAGTGGCGGAAGTCACGTGCTACACCCGACCGTGCGATTGGTTTTTGTTTTGTTTTTTTCTTTTGGGTGCAGCAGACGAAATGCGTTCGGGATCCGATCGCCGTGCGATTCCTTTGCAGTTATGTTTGTTCCGCTCGCTGTTCTGTACGTCAAGATGAGTTGTTTTGTACAGTTGAGTGTTGGCAATTAGTAGTGAGTGCCCGTGGGGAATTCCCGTGATCGGCTCCGAAAAGAATACTCCCAAGATGTTGCGTGAAGAGCTGCCTCACATCTGAAAATGGCATTGTGCGGAAGAGGTGTCAGAAATGGAATCCCATACCATTTAGTTCAGCGACGTATCGTCCACAACAATTTCTTTTTGTTTTTTGTCTTCAGTGATAATGGTAAAAAAAAAAAAAGAAATGTAAACATCGCAAAATGCTTGATAAAAAAAAAATGGTACACTCACACCAGGGATCGAACCCGCGCCCGCTGCGTGTGAAGCGGATGTCTTCTGTCTCCACTGAGCTACTGAAAGGGACCATGAAACGATTCTGAAATCGAATTTCATCCACCGATCGTCGTAAAAAAGGTGTGAAAAGAAACACAAAAACACAAAATAGGGAGCCAAAAAAAAAATTCTTCGCTATAGAACTTTTAAAAGAAGACTGGACTCTTTTGCGCCTTCTTTCCTTCGAAAGCTCTCTGCCTTTTCACTGCGATGCATCCGCGGAATCGCTGCACGTCAGCCGAATCCACGTCGCCTATTGGGTAACAGCCTACCTCACCAGCACCGCGATCGTAAACAATAAATAGCCGGCGAACGTTTCCTAAAAGTTTTGTTAAATAATATTCAGATCCACATTTTGTAGCATAATTAGAGATGTGACGACAATTGCCAAATTTGATAATGCTGAGAGCCAAGCGAGCAACTACTGCGCGTGCGCAATAGGGTGGTAGGTCCGACAGCGTCGCTCAGTTACTTGGCCGCGACGATCAAGGAACGTTTATTTTTCTACGTGTTCTCGCGCGTCCCGACTTCAAGCAGCAAGAAAAAATTACTTGAAACAGACCACGACGAACAAGAACGCTGGATCCACAAACACCCGAGAAAAGCTAGAACGGCAACGAATGCACCGACCCGCGACCAAGCGAGCTCGGCAGATAGGCCTAGCAGGCACTCCGACTCGGTGCAGCGTTGCTTCAACGGTACTTGGCCAAGACCGTCTGCCCACGACCGGCTGGCGTGCTGAATGGAATATGCCCGCGCGACCCTTGTGGACCCTTCCCGTATTTTGATCGCTGACCTCAATTTTAGATTACGAGGTGAGGTCAATCTCTTCCCCTTGTTTTCCGAGGCAGTGTTGACGAACACTGTCGTCGAAAAGCGACTCTCGTCGATTCTATCTTCTTGTTTTGTGTGATATAGAGCTCAAATAAACGCCGTATGGATTACCTTCGTAACACGGTATGTACACTTTGTTATTAGTATGCCATTTTTATTCTGACACGACTGCAGGTCACTGTCCAGCTATAACAGTTCGTGGGAGCTACGTGCAATGCCGGTCCCACCTTCCTTTGCCGAGTGTCGCGTCAGTATCGAGTTGCAATCGTAAAAGATCGGTCCCGAAGCCCTTACCAACAGCGCGAATGCAGCACTTCCATCAAACGCACGCGTCCGCTCCGAGTGTGCACAGGTATTTACGTGGCTCTTGCTGACACTGTCGTAGTTCAAACGTATCTTTTTTAACGTCGGCTCGCTCCTGCATCTCTGAGGCCGCGAAAAACGCCGCGGCAATTTGTTTCTATCTACGTCGCTTTGCAAACGACTGACACGGGCCGCTTTTTACCAACAATGACAGCTGGGCTGACTTCTGGAGTCTTCACCGGAAGACTCGCCGCACTTCCCAACAGGCATACCGGCGTATGGGACTAGTCCCATGCTGTCGCTGTAGCGGAACATATCTCATTGAATTTCGCTCAGCTGCGATGTGTCCGTGGCTATCGCGGCGATGAGGGGCGCCGATTCAGAAAATACGTCGGTGACATCAGCGCAGTAAAACCTACCGGCACACCGCCAACTCGCCGCCGCTAATGCTCCCATTCTCCTACTGTCACACGGTACGTCACAACCGTCAAAATTACGCCGCAGCTTGTTTTGCGGTCAGTTGGAGAGAAAGAAAAAGTCGATATTTCATTAATTTTTTTGTGTAGAAGTTAATAAACTGAGACGAAAACGGATGCCTGTTCGGCATTCAGTGAACGTTGAAGGTTTAATTTAAAAGTTATCTGGCAAAAGTAAAAAGGTCATTTCATGGTCCCTTGAAGGAACTCTTTCATGCGTAGTAATGCAGCCGGTCGACTGTATGTTGGAAAGTTTGCTACCGATTTCCCTCCAGTACATGCGCTCCCGGCTTGAAGTCTGGCAGCACCACGCATTGGCCACATTCGTACCAAGTAAAGAAACCGTTCGCGTGCGTATTCAACTCGATGTACGCATTTCGTGCTTGACGTTTGAGCGAGCGATGTCTTCAGCCACGAGAATGGACGACGGCTCGGCTCGGCGACGTCTTCGTTCAATCGGCTTGCTGGTCGGGCGTGTCGTACGGGATGAATATAAATTATTTTGATCGGTCCAAAATTTCTCTTTCGAAGGAAGACAGAATTCGCCAGTACCGTGAACGACAGTTCTGAAGTAGAGGTCCCACGCTCGTCGTCCGCCGCCACCCGCGAGTCCCACGGAACGCCAAACGACGTCATGTTGACAATTATGCAGTGAACGCACAGAATGCTTCCGGTTGTCTATGCAAACGTTTTTTTTTTTTTTTCGATCAACGTATTTGCAGCTTTTGGGAAGCCACAAAAATGGGTTTTCTATTTTTTTTTTTTTGTTTTAGTATTGACTGTCTGCCTTCAATGACGCACGATTTTGATTAAATTTGGTGGTGGCGTCGAAACCTTAGAAAACGGCCCGTGGCCACGGAAGAGAGAGTGAGCGCGACTCAAACCGGCCAGTTCTCGATCGACGGTTCTCGGGCGGAAAGAAACCGAATTTCGAGCAGCAAATTCTGTTCTGGGTTTTTGGGCTCTCATATGTCACGTACATCTAAAAACCTCGGCGAGCATAAATACCCTGTCAGTGTCCCTTTAAGGACTTTCTCAATCCAAGAAAGGTCCCAGTAAGAGTGCTTCGGGTGTAACTCGCTGCTGCACGTCATCGTGATACACTCTAAAAACTATCACGCTGAACCTCACGCTAACTGCGAGTTTCAAGCGTGGAACCGCCGTCAATACGACGGGAATGACGTTTTAAGCACCACGTGATCAAGAATAAGCGTTTGTTTTCTTTGGTTAAGCGTCAAGGCCCGTTCACACTCTTGCGACCGAGTTCGACCGAGAGAGACCAGACCGGTTTTTAAGCCTCTTGCGATCTCTTAGGACCAGCAGCGGAGCTGGTCCTAAGAGATCGCAAGAGGCTTAAAAACCGGTCTCGTCTCTCTCGGTCGAACTCGGTCGCAAGAGTGTGAACGGGCCTTTAGAGTGACCCGAGGAATCCCGCTCGGCCTTTTTTTCGGACGGGACCAACAACGTTAGCGTGACGACCGCAAAACACACGCTTACATTTTCGAAAACACACGCGCGTCTCCTTTTATCGTCACGCTAATATATATCCGAATGGATTGGCCCTCCCGAAGATTCCCCTGCTCGTGCTTTTTTGTTGATTTCTTGTTGATGTGAACTTTGTTTCTGGAAGCAAAGAGGGCGCATGCGTCCTCTTTTTGGCGGGAAAAGCGAGAAAGCCGTTGCGCTGTTTCCGTGGCTCGCTGGCTCGCTCAGTCAGTTCTCGACACGCTTTGTTTGTGGCTGGACCAGCTTGACTTTGACTGCGACTGGCGACTGGCGAGGCTTAGCGGTAGACGGCGTGTGATTTCGGGCACAGTGTGCCATGTTTACAGCACTAGACGTGCGTGGAGTGCCGCGGGGTCGCTGCAAACACAACGAGTGCGAGTGCCCCGAATTTCTGCGCGAGACTGAGCTGAATGCCAGCCAAGGAAAATGCTTCCCATTTGGCTGGTGTCTTTACTGCGGCCATTCGCCAGCTATCTATGGACGACTACAATATTTGGGTGAGAACCCTGTTTTCATTTGGCTCGTTTGTACAAACAAAAATAGTTTTTTTTTTTAATAAAGAGTATATCGCCCAAGCTGAAATGTGTTTGCCTTTTTCTATTTAGTTCGTTTTGCACTGTTCCTTTTGGTAACTGAAGCCTAACGAGATCTCTTTTTTTGTGTTTTTAGACACCACGGATACATTTCCCTAAAATCTTCACCCAAATTCCACAGTTATGAACAGCGCGCAGCTAATTGGCGCAATGTACCAGGCGTAACATGCATTATCTACGCGACGTATCGGGGCAATTTCTTTTGATTCACAACTGCCATTCGTATACATGTGCGTAATTATACATGAAGCAGCACGTTGGGCTTCCTTGAACTACTCAATTCGCCTGGTGAATTCACTAAAGAGATTTAGTAGATAGATTTTGAGCTCCGATAACGATATCAGATAACGATATAATGCATGGGCGCCCTTGTGTTTATCCGCTTATTACGGCGTACGTTTCCTCCACGCTCTGACGATGACGCCTTCTAGGCGTGTGAAATGCGCGCCGCGGTTGAAACCTCTGGCCGCGGGCATCGGGCTTTCTCGCATAAGTATATCGTCCCAATAATCAAGATTTTTGGGACGATATACTAAATGCAAGAAAGCCCCATGCTCACGGCCAGAGGTTTCTACCGCGACGCGCATTTCACACGCATAGAAGGCGTCATTATCTGAGCGTGGAGAAAACACACGCCGTAATAAGCGTTTAAACACAAGGGCCCCCTCACACATGCAAAGCGTTAAACCATAGCACAGTTCACGGTTACGAAGCATGAATTCTAAGCGTTGAAAAACAACGCGCTTAGAAACAGCGTGTAAAAAAATAGCTTTGCGTCACGCCTGCCAAGCGTTAAACCATAATGCAGTTCACGCTTAGAGAGCGTGAATTTTAAGCGTTGAAAAACACCACGCTTAGAACAAGCGTGCAAAAAATCGCTTTGCGTCACGCTTGCTCTGCGTGATCATTTTTAGAGTGTAGTTCGAGGTTCCTTTGAACATTTTGGACCACACAGCTCCACAACGGAACCGTCCCGCGATAATAGGGAGCTTTAGTAGGTCGTTCCGAGAGCTCCGATACCCGATATCGATACGATGTATGCGTAACGGCGCCGGCGGAGCACCGTGCATAGTTATTGGATTCGTCGGAACGATCTCCTAAAATTCCCTCGAGCTCCGCAGTCGGGCAATAAAAAAGAAAAGAAGGTAGCTGGTTTCTGGGACCAAGAACAGGCGTTAGTCACGGATCGGCGCGCCTTCCTAACGCGGCTAGCCAGGAGGCCCGTCCGAGCAAACAACATGGCCGCCGTTGCGCAAAAGCCATATTCACGAGGGGCAATCAGGGCCGGGGCTTTGGGCGGCCAAGCACCGCGTTTTCGCGGGATCCGGTAATTATTGGGAAGCGGACAGCGACGCCGTTGTTGGGCAACACCGGGTGCTGCTCCCTGGCCGCCGACTATGTTCCCTCCGTTCAGTCACAAGCTGACAGTGCGGCGAGAGCTACGCGCTCGGCGCTCCAATCAACCGCTCCTTTTGTCCCCAGACGGGCGGGCACCGTGATCACGTGGAGAAATATAGTCGCACGACTGGTCCAACGAGCACGTAGCTTCCACCGCACTCTCAGCTTAAGTGTGAACAAAGGTACCCTCCCCGCGCTTCTCGCAACCGCCTAGCTTGTTCGCCGGTATTCTTCCCTCCTGGCCGCCCCTGTCCCCCCCTTGCTTGCTAGCAGCAGCAGTTCGAGCCTCGTTTTTTCTTCCCCGTTGTTCGGCGGCGGGGTGGCGCGTTCGGTCGTGTTTCTGCTATCGTTATCGGCTAGGGAGAGCCCCGCGATGGCATCGATTCCATCGTCCGGATTTATTATTTCCTGCTTTCTTCGTTTTTTGTATACTGACGGATTTGGTGGTTTGTCTTCGTACCGCGTCCGTGGTGTATAGGATGCTGAATCCGGAATTCCTGCCTGCCCGTGGTGTCACTGAGCTTGTTACGGTGTTTTTTGTTTTTTTTTCTTCCAAATTTTGTGTTCTGTAGCGTGTTGTCGCGCGTATTACTTGGCGTTTAGTCACGCTGCGGATGTTTGTTTCCGTACTGTTGGAACACAAATATCGGATCGCATCGCTAGTAGGGCATTTTGGGCGGACGGGGTTGACGAGGGAACAACTTGATTTTATTCGACCTGGTCGCGCTCGTGGAGTTCCGCAAAAAGCTTGCTTTAATTTGCTGCGCGTACCTCGAAGTGTGCCGTCTGGCGCAGACAGAGTTTGAGACACCCTATACACTCATTGGTCTTTCATGCTCGGGGACATCTTTCTCATGAAATGTAACGAAAGCTATGCGGGGCGCCCCTGTGTTCGCGCAGCAGGGGTATTCACACGAGGGAGAAATCCCGGGGATTTCTCCCTGGCACGCGCGCCTCACGAGATGAAAACGCGAGGCATTTGCACATCGCAAAGCCTGACGTTTTCGTCGTGGGATGCGCGTGCCGGGGAGAAATCCCCGGGATTTCTCCCTCGTGTGAATACCCCATTAAACACCAAAAGTCTAATGCACGCGTAACCTTGTCTGAATTCTTGCTGGCAGTTTTCGTCTGCTGTAGTTCGTTCGTTCCCGCCTGCGTACTTCCGCATCGTGGTCAAATGAAACATCATTAAAGAAAATGCATACTTGATTAATCCTCAGACGGTGATTTAGGAAATGATACCTTTACCTTAGACGAAGAGCAAATCGCGCCATCTAAATGTCGTTCTTTTTTTTTTTTTTAGCGGGTAGTATTATTTTGGTCTGAGTTTACATATTTATCATTTCAATGTAGGAGTCGACTACTATGTAATTTCACAGATGCTAGAATACGTCGTTCTGATCAGATGAACTGGAATGGCCGTTTCAATGCAACTTTCTTCTCTTCGTTTATATACCTTGTGCCGAGGATAGACCTACTGCTAAATTACCTAAACATCAAGGAGAATTCTGGGAATGTAGATACGCGCGCTCGCCTTCCTCTCATAAAAGATTCGAAGTAACCGAAATAAGGCGTTCACGAACACGCGGCCAAGATGCCATTTCTTTAAGACTTTTGTTTTAAAAAGTATACTGCTGCCTAGAGTTACTGTATTGGCGGCGAGATGTTTTGGTAGCGCCCTCCTATGGTTACCTTTCGTGACGTCATTACCTTGTGAACAACAAGTTTGAAGGTGTTCGTAAAGAGCATGGTGGAAGCTTGAAATCATAGCACTCTCAAACCAACACTGCCAACACCGTCAAAATTGAAGTTCTTCCATTCCTCTTTTTTCCGCCGATGGGAAATCCTTTGCTGACGTCATAGTCAGCATTCTGCCTATCGTGGAAGACCGATCACAGCGACGCTTTCGATCGCTCACGTCGTCAATAAGGAGTATTCACTGGGCTCCATATTTATGGGTGCTGTCTAGGGCGCATGCTCAAAACGAGCCCACATTAATAGGCTGCTGAGACCAGCAATCTTGAGGGTGCGGAATGCACGTTACAAAAGAACTGTGGAAGCTCGCCATCAGCACGCGCTCAGCAGTCGCGCACACAGCTATGGCCGCCAGTAAATACTTCATATAGGCTCCCCTACGGGAGCCAGAGTTGCGCGTTCATCCCCGTAGCGCCGTCTTTCCTGCATGGCATGTTGATCCAGCTCCTCACGTGACTGAATTCGGCGAACAGCAGCGCCGCGCGTTCGAGGCGCGCGGCGCGCTCAAAAGCAGGGGAACGTTCGGCGGGGCGCGCGCAACGTCTACTTTCCTGCACGGCACTTGAACCGGCTCCTCACGTGAACGCGCAACTCTGGCTCCCGTACTCTACTGCTGCCTGCTGCAGACGCCACCACGTGCAGCGCGTGGAACTACACATCAGCATGCTCCGTGGTGCTTTTTTCTGACTCCCCGGCCTTTGCCCATTCCTGTATGCTATTTAGTATTGCGAAATTCATAATAGTTATTGTGAAATCGGAAAATGAAAACGATGCAAAAACCAACATTTAAATATACCCGCACTTTTCAGTGCCGTGACGTCAATGGTGGGCAGGCTTGTCAGTAGAGCAAGCAGTCTAAAGAATAGAATATGCCAATCATTTGTTCCATGCTGGAGCGCGGGTACTGGAGCGAGCTTCCAAAGCAGTCATTTGACACCATGAAACTGCGTTGAGTCAGTTGGGAACCAATTCTACAGTCCAAAGAGTGAACCCCTGCCTTCCACTGACATCACTTTTTCGTTGTTGCCAGTAGAGACTTTCAGTTTGAAAAACAGGGTGAGGACAAAAACTGTAAATTCGATAACTTCGCGAAAAAAATATATTTTGACCTAATATTGGGGATTCTATTTTAACGATGTTTGTTGGCGAGCTTAGCAAAATTTCAAGAAAATCGGAGACTATGAAGAAATCGCCGGAGTACACCTTTAAGAAGCTCGATAGAAGCGCTTCTGTTTTCCTCACTATGGGCTAGTGCACGTGCTACCCACGCGGTTATGCTTTAATTTTCATAGTGCATAGGAGCTTGGCATTGCACGTGCACGCACAAGCAGAGGAAGTTGAAGTATCCTCCCTCTGGGTTGGGAAAATATTTCCCCAGGCGGCGATACCTAAACTTCTCGGCGCGAATATTGACGAGCTCTGCAAGTCCTCTCATCCCCATTTTCACTTTCACTGCTTTCTCAGCCTGTGCTCTCGCTGCTTCGAACTCTCTTTCAAGGATCCTTAAAGGGGCGGTGTAACGGTTTCAATGTTGAAAGAATGGCCAGTTGCATTTTTTATATTGTTTATCCAAGCCAAAGTGACCAAAAACGCGTCACCTTTCCCCGAAAAACTGCTATTCTGCTGCGTAATCGCAAGGCAAAAAACGAATTATTTGCCGACCTGCAGCCGCCTGTGGTGGCTACGGGAACTAAAATGACGGCGTCTCTGGGGGTACGCGGAAGTCAACAAACCCTGTCCCCCTCCGCTGCTACACTCGCAGTCAGCCCCGTGGCGATCCGTCCTTTGTGTCCATTGCGCGCCGCGACCTTCGACGAGGCTAAAGGCCCGTTCACACTCTTGCGACCGAGTACGACTGAGAGAGACGAGATCTCTTAAAACTTCTTAAATTTTTTTAGAACGAGGGAACACACTGGCATTGTGGCGCCATCTATGCGGTGACCCTGGAACTGCATTGCACAAGAGCGAAGGTTTTGCGGGATTTCCGAGGTCAAATGTGCGTAATACCCATAGAAAGGCTCGTTTCTAACATTGACAAAAGTTTTTGGAGCCAAGAAAGAAAGGATAATGCGCGAGAGAAATAAAAAAAAATATGCCGGACCGCCGAGTTTACACTGCTACCCAATAGATGGCGCCAGTGTGTCCTCTGGTTTAAGAAGTTTTAAGGAACCCATGGTTTAAGAGGTCGCAAGAGTGTGAACGGGCCTTAATCCTTTGAAAGTCGACAATCGCGGAGGAAGCGGCTGGGGTTTCTAAAGAGAGGGCCCAAGAGGAAACCACGTGAACCCTCAGAGTACGTCACTCGAAAGTCGGCGTGGAGAGTTGAGGCACTTCGACCTTCGATTTGTTTCATCTTTTTTTTTTTTTTTTAATAAGAACTAGCGCTCGCAAGAAAATGCTGTTTTCGGTTTTTCGTTCCATATGTGACGCAGATTAATTTACGCGTACCACCTCGGGGTTATTTATACCGCGAGGAAATGTACGTCACATCTGACCGAGATGTGAATCAAGCTGTCTCCCTTCATCGCGTTCAAGTGACACGGTCCAGTCATTCGTGCCTAAAAATATCCTTTGCCCGTTCCTTTTTTTTTTTTACTATTATTTGTCTGCAGCTCGGGGGGAACATAAATCAAGCTTAAGCTCCCTTCTCGCTAAACCGAAAATCGTCTCAGTAATCTCCGGAACTTCGTCCGCGATCGTGATGTCTGTCACGAGCGATTTATTTCTTGTAATAGTCTCCAATGATCGAGAGTGGCAGGCGCTTGCATTTCAGGTCCCCTACGCAACCTTTATGTGCGTGGCCGCGTTGACGTTTTCCGTTGAGAGCCCATCGCTTTTTTCTTTCTTCTTTTTTTTTTCTAGGGTCTTTGTGGGACGGCAGTTTCCGAAGGCATCGATTGATCGATCGACCTGAACGTTAACTTTCAGATCACGGTTTGCCCACTCTGCCACCGAGTCTTTTGGATCGGGAGAGAGCGATACGGCTCACTGCGCACGGAGTCAATTACTCCGGATTTCCAATGGCGAGCCTCGAAAAACATCTTAGTCCTTGGCAGCCGTGCTTTCCCCAGTTTCCTGCCGTGTTTCGTGCTCGATGGAAATGTACGGGTTCATGGGAAACGCGAGCGAGCAAGTTGATGCAAAGAACGTATGGAGGAGGGAGGTGCTACTGCTAAAACCACGTGGCCTTCGAACGTCTAAAACCTCCTTTTATACTTTCTTAGAATCTGAAAACGTTCGACGTTCGAACGCGTTTGCAGAGTGAGTGGATACAAAGGTAGCTAGGCGGGGAGAGCAAGTCGTCTGCTTCTTCCGCAGGGGTTGCTGGGACGTCAAAACGACGCCGAGTATCGGCTTTGATTGGAAGGTAGACCTTAATGCTAGATGTCTTGAGGTCTACCCGCTATTTTTAGAGCGCATGCTCTTAGGCGCCCGTTCCGGGTTGAGCGGCGTGGGCGTAACCGCGCGTTGCATTATTTGCCATAATGGCGTCACACGTCACGTGTGACGTTTCCCATAATGACGTCCCGTGTTATGTCACGAGGAAACATTTTGCCGCTATATATAGCGGAAAAAATTCCCGCTAAATTTAGCGGAAAAAATTTCCTCGCTAATTTAGCGGGAAAGTATCCCGCTAAATTCAGAGGAAAAATTTCCCCGCTAATTTTAGCAGGGAAATTGACGTCACGTGACGTCATCACTAATTTAGTTTCCCCGCTAAATTTAGCGGGGAAATTTGCCCGCTAAGTTTAGCGCGGAAACTTTGGCTAAATTTCCCGCCAAATTTAGCGAAGAAATGTTGATAAATTTCTCGCTAATTTTGTTGAGAATATTTCCCTGCTATATTTAGCGGGGAAATTTAGCGGTAAATTTAGCGAAAATTTCTTGCTAAATGGGAGGGGAGCAGGGGCATACCCTCCCCTCCGTACCCTTCCCTCCTCCTCCTCAAGAGCTGCGCTCTAATTCGAAATTAGAGAATCTTAAACGTCTTTCTTCTTTTTTTTCTATCAGCCAATAAAACCTTGGCATTCCTACGTCATTGCAACCTTTGAGCAAGAAGCAGACGAACTTGCGTCTATCCACTAGCAATTCAGACCAGAGATTTATAATTATAATAGGTTTATTTTCCCAACAAAAAGTACAATGTTGGTAGGGGCTTTGTTATGGGGGAAAAAAAAGCCCCCATAACTTCAGCAGCTACAAGCAGCGTGCATGGAAAAAAGAAAATACACTGAGAATACTAAACAAAAAAGATTGAACAGTCGGCAATGAAATATATGAAACTAAAGAAATTAAGCAGACACTATTGCAAAACGTCACTTGCATACATTGTTCAAAGCACTAAAAAATTCTGGCAAACAATATTTAAGGGTAGACAAAAAAAGAGCACTTCCCCACAACATTCATGGAAAAACCAGAAACAATAGTCTACGTTAATTAATAGAATATACAAAACACAAGCATATTGGCCTTTACAAAAATACTCAGAAAATACACACAAAGGCACCGTTCGATCGTGGCCGATTCGCAAGGAGAGTATCATGTCCCGCAAGGTACCCACCGATAGCGTGTCAAGTTCTATGTTGTGCATATGAAGGTGGTTAAGGATGGTCGGTAGTGTGTATGCTATGGTATAATGGCTGTAATTTGTTTTAAAAAGAGGCACAATTGCCAGGGCTGCAGAATGCGCGTTTGGTACGAGTGTACTTTTTGTGTTAGATTCGCTAAATATTCAAGATGATGTACATGCATGTTTTTTTCAATCATATATTTTGCGCAAAGGCGATATCTATATAATTAAAAAAAATTAATTACACCTAGTTGAGTAAAAAGTGAATCCATTGGATATTTGAGTGGGACTTTGCAAATACTTCTAATTAATATATTTTTTTGCAAAATGAATATTTTTTTACAGTTAGTAAAAGTAGTTGTGCCCCATGCTAGATGACCATAGTTTATATGGGAATAAAGTAAAGAATTATATATTCTACCCTATGCACCGTTGCCTGTTTCGTTCTCCCCCATGGTGAGGAGGTCTTCTGCCTTGCATTTTTTTTTTTTTTTTTAATTAACGTGATCATCCCATGACAATGTCTCTGAGAAAAAAAATACCCAATGTTTTAAAGGAAGAGACTAACTCAATTCTAGAAGAGTTTAAACATATGGTCTTGTTTATATCAACTTGTTTATTCTTTGGGCGAAATAGAACTGCCTTAGTCTTATTCATGTTTACTTTTAAAGCGTTACATTTGCTCCATTTCGCTAGTTTTTCTAGCGTATCATTCGCGGTATCTATAAGATCTGAGGCGGTATCATCAGTAAAAAATAAACTAGTGTCGTCAGCATAAATAATGAACTTCGTTGATCGGCTGATATTTACAATGTCATTTACGTAAAGGTTGAATAAAAAAGGGCCCAAGATGCTTCCTTGGGGAACGCCTGACCGAATAGATTTTATTACTGATGAATGACCATTAATGTTTACGTATTGCTGACGGGAAAACAAATATGAATTTATAAGTAGTAACAATTGACCACGGAATCCATACATTTCTATTTTTTTAAAAAGCAAATCATGATCAAGATAGTCAAAGGCTTTCGTAAAGTCAATGAATACACCGAGAGTTCGTTTTTTTTTATTTTTTTTATTTTCAAAGTTCTTGAGAATATATTCTTTCTGTGCAAGAAGAGCAAGTTCAGTGGACCGCTGTCTGCGGAAGCCAAATTGAGATGAACGTACTAGATAATGATTATCTGCAAATGAAGTCATTTGTAGTAGTAAATGTTTTTCTAGGCCCTTCGAAAACACTGGCAAAATTGAAACCGGTCTCTAATTACCTAGTTCATCTTTATTACCTTTCTTATATCAAACCGTTACTTTTGCCAGTTGCATTCGCTTGGGGAACACGCCATTTTGCAAGGAGAGGTTGAATATATGAGTCAGACAAGGGGAAATATTATCTATTACATACTTTACAGGCTTTATCTGTAAACCGTCGGCGTCACAACTTTTCCTGTTTTTTAATGCACTGAAGACAGATATTACCTATAAATCAGTAACGGGACTAAGGGCCGGTTGCACCAACGTCGCTTACCTTAACCCAAAGCGGCTCTTTCCTAAGTCGGCTTAGCGCCCTAAACCGAGCTCGGGTAAGCACGGGTTTAAATTCCGGTTGCACCAGCGTGAACCCGGCTTTACAGACGCGCCCCTAGCTAAACGCTGGATTTGCCTAGGGAATGTAGGGACAAACAGAGCGAACTAGGGAACGCTCAGAGGGTTGAATACGATTGGCGGAGAGGAATCTCGTGATGTAAACAAAAAACCTGCTGTAGTAGCCGTCGTCGCGTCTGCTTTTCGCTGTACTTCTTCGGTGAGTAACGAATTAAAGGTCTTCAAATTCAATCATTTTTTTTCGCTTAACTTTCAAAAACAGGAGTCAACGCTTTAAATAAGCACAAATGCTCTTTACATCTGTGATTGTGTGTTTATTATCGGTGGATAACATAATATTTTGACAGTGACAGTAGTTTTCGTGCTCACATTTTGAGATAAAGGAGCCATCGGGGACCCCAAATCTCACCGAACGCGAGAAGGACGCTATATACTCGCTACATCGCTGAAGACAAAACATCATCGAGAATAAGTAGCAGGTAAGATGACTACTAAAATCAAGTCATGCCTGAGACCGATGAAGTTCAAAACAGTGACGAACTCGCCACGGCAGCTGCGAAAATGCCCGGAAATCGTAGAATAGAAGTCGTCGAGTTGTCGTCGCCACGAATAGAAGTTGTCGTCGCCACGAATGAAAGATATAAAGCAAAATATTCCTAAAAAGCGCGATCACCAGAAAAGTTACGGTTATGGAACGATACACTTTTCTGAAGCCAAGGTTCTACTCGCGAGACAAGGAAAATTCACTGAAGATTGTCTCGAAACTCAGAAAACAAAAGAAATTGACTTTTCGCTGTTTTATAATTTAAAAGCGCCGCAATCTGATGCAAACGGCAGAAGGGTCGAGAATCAGCTGATCGCCGAGATCATGTACTGCCACTATTCAACGCGCTCATCGGATTGAAGGATATGCGTTGCAAGTAGAAATAAACAAGCTGGTAAATAACACTACGTTACAGTTATGCGAAAATCAGTAAGGTATACATACGAATAAGCTCGTTGACAGAATAACCAACGTGAAGACAGACGTGAGACCCACAGCTCCGTACGTATCTCGGTTAGGGCTAACACGCACTGAGAGTGGAGATCCAGCTTGAAAACAGGGGTCGATAAACACTTCACGCGACAATATTTTGCATCTTTGTCACAATCGAAGGCCATTCTGTCGAGACTCTCACGCTGTTGTAGCCTAAAACACTTTGTACAACCAATTTCGTCCGCCGCGTCGACCGCCACAAACCAGCCGCCATGTTTTAAATCCAGGATTAAGAAACAACCAAAAGCAAAGCGCCCAATGTTGAGCGCTTACGATAAGCGTAGTTTAGTGCTAGGTTTAGCGATAAACGATTTTGGTGCAACCGAACGAAACCGAAACTTAGCTTAGGTTGCCGGCTAAGCTCCGCTTTGCGCTAAGCGGCGTTGGTGCAACTGGCCCTAAGTAACATGGATGCACAATTTCGAAAATATACAAACTTTCCAGCATCTGAGTCTGGGGTGTCTTTAACTAAACTCGCGAAATGATCATTGAATACATTCGAAATTGTTTTTCTTCTCACTTCCTCACCATCGCATTTTATCGTTTCTACTTGTTTCGGGGTACATGTACGATTTAGGACAGAGTTTAGCTTTTTCCATAAAATATCAGTTCTATTACCACCTGTTGAAAAGAAATGAACAAAATATGTTTCTCGAGCCTTTCAAAGTTTTCTGTTTAACTGGTTGCGATAACTTTAGAAAATGGAGTTTTTCTATCTCCTTTGTTTTCACACATTTTTGATATAGCGCATTTTTTATACGAATTTTTTCAAGTAATTCCTTCGTAACCCATGATTCGCGGATTTTTCTAGAACTTTTTTTATTTATATGGAACACAGCTTACATAGAGTTTTTGAAATCGAATCAAGAACATATTGTACGCTTTATCTGGATCCGTTTCATGAAGGACGTCGCTCCAATCTATAGAAGAAAGTTTTCGTCTAAAGTCATCCAGGCTATCTGGCGTTATATTCTAAAACTTTACTACCGTCGGCTTATTCTGTCTTTTATTTATGTTTATCTTTACACACAATATACCTAAATGGTCGCTTATGTCAGTGCTTACTACGCCAGATTTAGTTCGTGATGCTGCAAAGCTGGTTATAAACAAATCAAGTAGTGTGGAGGATTCAGTAGTGATCCTAGTAGCCAAAGATATCGTATTCATACATCCGCTTGCTCTAATTAGCATATCCATCTGTCTTTTATCCGCGGTTTCAAGTAGCATGTTTATATTGAAGTCGCCCCCCAGGATTATATTGTATTTAATTTCATTTGCGAACTCAAGAAAAGATTCTAGGTAAGCAAAAAAAGCCGAAATATTACCAGGCGGCGGACGATAACAAACTGCGATAACACTATGGCCTATCAATACAGACAGCATCTCGTGATTTTGGTGAACACAGCAGTAATCAGTAGGCATCTCGCAGGACATGCTCTCCCTTAGCAAGAGTGCCACGCCCCCTCCCCGACATTTGTACTGACGTCCCCGCTCCCTCTCGTCTCTTCCTCTCTTTCAGTTTCTACCCGTATACAGTGGATCATTGCTTGAGTCGTTAAACATAATAGGGACTTGTAGAATAGATTGATTTTACTATCCAGTTTGGTCCGCTGCCGCAATGCATCAAGGGAACTTTAGCCTTTGTGCACGTCGACAACCTCGCTGGAGCTCTGCGCATTCAGAGCCGTGAGGCGGCACGACCCGTCTCGTGCACTGCTGCCTGCCTGCTGTAAGAGCTAAATTTATGGCGGCGTCACGCATGCACCAAACGCTTGCTCGCTCTATTATGTTGTGGACATTTAGACTCTTATTCTAACATTTTATTTTTTCTAAAGGCCTGTTCACACGATGCATTTTTCTCGCGCATTTAGTGTCGCGAAATGTAGTTTCGCGAAATGGTTGCGCCATCTGAACGAGTCCGAAAAGGACGCGCGCATCTAAAAAAAGTTGCGCGCACACCTCGCTTCTGGAGCGAGCTTTTGCTGAAACTTAGCCGAGTCCTGTCAATCACTCTGAGGGCGCCGCCAATGGCCGCTGAGAAACGCTCTCACGTGGCCTTTGAGGGGGGAGCGACCTGTTTGAGAAGACCACTTCACTGCCGGTGTTGTAGCCGAGCCAAATCCGAAAAAACCGAAACCACGAACGGTGGATACTGCCGGCGCTTCGGCAAGCATGTCAAGCACCACTGAAGGCAAAGTGAGTAGCATATCGGAAAACAAATCCAGCGATGGACGAAGATAATTAGCGGGAGTTGGCGAGATTAGAATAGTGCTCATAGCGTTGTTGTCGTGACGATACCGCTGGATAATACCCCTGTTACACGGGCACCCTCAACCGTGGTTAACTCAGCTTTAACTGCTGTTACGTGGCACCACAGTTACCGCACTATACTCTCAGACAGCTATTTCAGAAGAAGTGAAGAGCGCGTGTGCACTGCTTTGATGGGTGCTCAAAATGCTCAAGCGCACGTTCGCCAATAGCTTTGACTGCATAGCCGCAGAATGTTGTCCGCAAGTATTGTGCGCTAACTGTGGCTTAGCGTAACTGCAGTTAAGTGCGCCCGTGTAACAAGGGTTAAGGGACCATCGAGTAAATTGAAACCAAGTTTGCTTTGTTTACAAGCGAACGTGAAACCATTTGCGCTCTCTGAAACAGTGCACAGTAAAATCGGGGCAGACATGGGCGCCGAGAAGTAACCAGATTGGGCACGTAGCGTTTCTATGAATACCATGTGCATTGATAGGAGCTTTGGCAATGAATTGGCTGCGTACGGGCTCGGCGCCGGCACATGTCCTGCACGTAAAGGTGTCCGCCTCAATCGGCTTTGCGCACATGCGAGATCGCTCCAAGTAGTGCAGTATGTGAGAAAAAAAAATTAAAGTGAATTTACTGCATAAAATGCGCAAAGCAGGTCCCCAGATAAATAGCGATCTGATTCAGAGCGCCACATCATGGTCAACACCGAAACTATTTTCGCGAGTCTAAACGTCATCGTTGTTGCACGTGAAGCGGTACGTGTGAACGAGCACATTTCGCGAAACTTGAGTGTCGCGAAACTGTTGCGCGCCTAAAAGATGCATCGTGTGAACAGACCTTTATAGATAATTAAATACTATACTCTGTTTCACCTTGTGTTGTACCGCAGGAAAGGCTACAAGCGCGAGCTCCTTGCTCTGTTGCACATCTCGGCGGCACAAGCTCTCGTGCACCAAGGGCAGCTGCCAACGCTATGAGCTCGCGCTTCTAGCCTTCGCTGCGGTACAACATAAGGTGAAACGGAGTATAGTATTCACATGATAAAATATCCATTTACGCAGTGGCGTAATTAAGTCCGAATGCCACTTTTGCTCATTACTCCTGACTAGATATTCACCGGCTTGCTTCACGCTCGTGAGTATACCTCAGGGTCTAGTCGCTCCTTCGCTGCTTCTTCGCTTCTTGCGACTACTTAGACGCGCTACTAACTTCAAAACAGCGCTAGTTAGTTACGACTGGTGAATAGGGCTGATATTGTTGAACAGTGCTTGGGATCGGGGTAGTTGGTTTCTCATGCTTTGATTAAACTGCGCTGCAAATTATTACAAATAACGACATTGAGACTAGAAACCGTCCTTATATTGTCCTTGATTAAACTGCGCGGCGAAGAATTACAAATTACGACACTGAGACTAGAAAGATGACGCGCCATACACAAGTATGCATTTGTGTATGCCGCGTCGTCTTTCTAGTCTCAGAGTAGTTATTTGTAATATTTTGCAGTGCAGTTTAACCCGGGACAATGTTAGGTCAGTTTCGGCGGCGCGAATCTGGCGCGCGCTGAACGCCATATTTGAGGGCGCTGTTTAGAGCGCCTGCTCAGAATGAGCTCAGATGAATAGGCTGCTAAGACCGGCAGTGTTGATGGTGCGGGAATGCGCGTTACAAAAAAACTGGAAGCTCGCCATCAGCACGCACTCAGCACGCGATAACGACGCCGAGGACATAAGCCTCGCAGGCAAGAAACGAAGATTGGGAAACGACTATACTCTATTTCACCTTATGATGTACCGCAGGAAAGCCTACAAGCGCGAGCTCCTTGCTCTATGGCACACCTCGCCGGCACAAGCTCTCGCGCACCAAGGGCAGCTGCCAACGCTATGAGCTCGCGCTCCTAGCCTTCGCTGTGGTACAACATAAGGTGAAACGGAGTATAAGGAGTATTCACTGGGCGCCATATTTGTGGGTGCTGCTTAGAGCGCATGCTCAGAACGAGCCCACATTAATAGGCTGCTAAGACCGGCAATCTTGACGGTGCGGAATGCACGTTACAAAAGAACTGTGGAAGCTCGCCAGCATCACGCGCTCACCAGTCGCGCACACAGCTATGGCCGCCAGTGAATACTTCCTATAGGGAGTATTCACTGGCGGCCATAGCTGTGTGCGCGAATGCTGAGCGCGTGCTGACGGCGAGCTTCTACAGTTCTTTTGCAACGTGCATTCCGCACCATCAAGAGTGCCGGTCTTAGCAGCCTATTGATGTGAGCTCGTTCTGAGCATGCGCTCTAAACGGCACCCACAAATATGGCGTCCAGTGAATACTCCCTATAGTCTTTACACGCAGCCATCGCGAGGTGCATGCCCCCAAACTCCCACCACGAAACGAAAGCGAAAGTGAGACGAACGAGGAGCAGCCGTGTTGCGATTTGAGTGGCCGGTCTGCGCACGCAAACATTATGGCGCGTGCAGATAAAAGCTGCAGCGGCGAGCGCACACTTTTCGGCCGCTGTCCGCGCGCACGCATGCAGTCATTTCAACCTTCATTACGGCAGCGGAGCCGTCGTAATGGCGGTTCCAGTTTCCTCGGCAGTGGTGTTTGGAAAGCGAGGCTCACCTGCTGTTTATAAGCTTGACGCAGACTTGTGCCTATCTCAAATACTCTACTCAAGATACTGTATCTTAAATACTTTTTGGAGTATCTCGGTATCTTGCAAATACCTTTGATAGAGAGTATTTAATACTCTATCTTAATTACAATTCCGAGTATCTTGTACTCATTATCTTAAATACATTTCTGACATTCCGCCATTTTCCGAGTTTTTCGGTATGAAGTGGGGTGGGCGTGGCACAAGGAAACGTGAACATTCTTTCGAGCAACCGAATCCTGTTTGTAGCTCCGATTAGCTACGGTGACTTAGATTGAGCTCGTGAAAATATCGTTTTTTTGCCGACTGTGACTCATATTTCAGCCGAAAGTTCGTGCAATGAAGGTTCTCCCCTCGCCTTCCCAAAGGCGCCTTTTGTTTCCCCCCAAAAAATTCTCAAACCAAAGGTGTGGTTTTACGGAAGTAAAGATGCCACCCGGAGGCGAAAGCAGACCGGGAAACGACCTACGAGAACAATGCAGACCTGAGTGTCAAGAAATAACAAATAGAAGAAAATGAGAAGTGGACGCACACAAAAAAGAAAACATTTTTGTTTTGCTTTTTGTATATTTGACCCCGCTAGGGCAAAACGTCAAGGTGTTTTTTTTTTCTTTGTGTTTTCAGTCCGGCGCTTATTGCTCTCGCGAACACTGTCTGTAAGCGAACATTGATAAGCAGAGAACAGGACAGGAAACTAATGGCGAATTCGGGTGGTCAATCGCCGGCGAAACTGAGCCGGCGGAACCGGCAACCAGAAACGCGCCGGCGGCACACCACGTGACCCTCGCCACCCGAACACGAAACGCCAGACGGTGGCAGTTTACTTCGCCTCTTGCCCGCTCGACACCGCTAGCGAGAGGCTGTCGCCGCCGTCACCCATGTGACGGCGGCGAGTCAACCCCTTGGATTGACTCGAGTAGTGGCTGCTGAAGTGACTTCAGATCAGTTTCGCTCCTTCGTTCATTTTTTCTCAATGACCTTCTCTCCCATTTCGGAAGTGACGACACCGGATACAGTCTGGCGCCCACTCGCCAGGCCGTTTGGAGCTCGGGCGGAAAAAGCGCCGGAAAGTTGCCGGTGCTTGCCGGAGAACCACCACCCGAACGGTGCGCGCCGGCCGGAAACTTACCACGCGAACACTATTGCCGGCTTTCCGGCAAAATAAGTTGCCGTCGACTGACCACCCGAATTCGCCATAACTGCGAGCAGGGTGACGTGCCGTGGCTATTATGTGGGTTCTCTTTGTTATCCATTCACTCATATCCGTGTCTGAAGTTCGTTTATAGTGAACTCCCCGTATAGGGAATATGGATTGTAGTTAAACGATGCGTCTAAGGTGCGCCGCAGGATGTGATATTCAGCGATGTCACTATCGGCGAGGCGCTCTATCCCGTTTGTTGTCCCCACACCTCAGTGTTTACCCAACACAAGGCCTGTGCACGTGCTTACAGGCCTTGTGGGAATGTCCATGACGTTAGGTGCCGGATCTGTCCCAAAAGCAGTCTTCAGAGGATGCGAGGTTGACCCACTTCGGCTTTTGTGCTTAGCTGAGGACCGTGCATGCTGCATCGTTCATGCAGGCCGGAATGGTCTGATCTTCTCCCCAATAGCTAAAGCGACCTCTTTCTTGTTGTCCCAGAAATGTTTTGTAACATCTATCAGTGATACTGCCACGCGCGTCGCCCAGCGAGCGCGTGGCCGGATGGTTACCGCGCTTGGCTCTCGCGCGGAGGCTCCGGGTTCGATACCAGAAAGCAGAGTTCTCTTTTATTTATTCTTTCAACTTGACATTCTGGTAAGTTCGAGAATTTTTTTCGTCTGATTGCGTTACGAAAGTTCTACGCGCCGAACTTTCTACGCGGAATGTTCCAGAAACACACGCGGGTACAAAAGGTGCTCCGAGTGGCGGTCCGGAGTCAGTCTCGCCCCAGCGGTCGATCCTGCTGTTTCGCTGACATCGACACCTGCGACGCTAGCCTTTCTCTCTTTTGTTTTGGGAAAAAGTTCGCCCCATTAAACGTTTAGTTTCTTCAGTTATTCGCCGCGTCATCATTTATCATTCGTGACAATATTTTGCTCTTATAGTCGGACTGCATAAAATAGCCCTACGATACTTTTTTTTTTTTCGTTTTCTGTTATTGCGTGCTAATAAACCATTCTGGTAACCCAGGTTTGCGTAGCTAAATAACTGCCGTTGTCAATGACGTCGATACAAATTAAGCAGTGCGGAAGTATCTTCAAAAGTAACTGAAATACATTTCTAAGTATCTGTACTCTACTCAAGATACTTCACAGTGAAAGTAACTTGAGTAGTATTTTAAATACTTTATGACGCAGGTATTTAGTAACTTAACTTAAATACTTTTATCGAGTATTTTGTCCAACACTGGCTTGACGCCACTAGGGGCGAACTCAGGATTCGGAGTTGGAATTGAAAACGGTTTCTTCGAGAGCTTTTTAGTTTATTCCGTTAAAATTACTCCACGCTGGACTTGACTATTGGGCATTTTTCTTTCTGTATATTATTTCTTGTACGAGACATGCCGAGTTGTTACGCGCTGCTAGTGGTTATTCTTACTTGCTGCTTGCTTCAAAGTATACCGTATCTTCGGTGTTAAATTAAGATTGTGGAGCAAACATGGCGGACCAAATTAAGTCACAGTTTCCAGCCTTCAATCCTACGCCTACTGTAATGCTGAATTACAGAATTATACATTCATAATAACATAAAAAAAGTGTTTTTCGTCCACAATGTGGGAAGAAGCGAAAACGATAGCTCTAGCATGGTGGCGTAATGCGGGTGGAATGGGGCTGTCACGTACCTCAGTATGAATGTGCGACGTGGTTAATTCTCATTGCCGTCGTGGTTGGCGTCGTGGATGACACTGACGAATATATATCCTCGAACACGTGACGCTTCGCGAGCGCGATTCGGAGAACTGACCCTTGCCCATAGCACTTGCCTGGGAACAAGGAACCGCTCTGAACAGAACGACCGGATGCGCGCCACGTAACGGACGCAAAGGGGACCTCTTCATGTAATCAAAGTTAATCCAGTAAAAAACAAAACAAAAAAAAAACGTTATTTATTTTTTTTTAGTAACGTCGCCTTTCCGATTAACGAAACGTCAGGACCACTCCACCGCTGACATGGTGATTCGTTAATTGAGTGGGTAAGCGCGTTGGAAGTTTCTAAAACCATCCAACATTACGCGTACAGCAACTGGATATTGCCAAACAAGTCTTTCAGGCATACGACACGAAAATTCTTCCATCGTCGCGCCATTCTTGGCGGGACGCCAGTGCTGCTCTTTTCGCTCTCGCGCGGTACGGCCGACGGGAAGCCCCGACTTCCCTCTCCTCGCGCCAGAAAAAGAGGATATTTTTCTTCGCGCGCGGCGACGACAACCCACGAGGTCGAAGTCTCTGCAAAGTGTCGCCTGTAAAGCAATCGCTTTAAAACACCAACATTACGTCAATATTACTTGGCTTCCAGCGAGATAACGGAGTCACCGTGTTACAACAAAGACCTGCCAATTGTGAAGCATGCAGCTTGGAACATCCCGCGTTTCTGAACCCTGCTCTCTGCAGAACCCAGAGATCCTGTGTTCAATCCTCTGCCCATTTCGATCTCGGCGAGTATCGTATCGGCGTGCGTTCGTGTATTACTACCAGTGGCGTACCAACTTGTTTTTCAGTAAGGGGGGGGGGGGGGCAAACCAGACACCCCCCCCCCCCACGAGGAGCGGAAGGCGGTGCCCTTGATATCCCTTGGGCACCGCCGGCCAATGTTTGTCCTGCCCAGTGGCGGTTGTTTCAGGGGGGGCAAAACACATGCCTTGCGCCCCCACTCTAAGAACGGGGGGGGGGGGGTGGCAAGCGCCCCCCTCGCTTCCCCCCCCCCCCCCCCCGGTTGGTACGCCTATGATTACTACTGCGGGATACATATGAAAGACCCCGGGTTAGCAGTCCTACTTCACTGGCAATATTTCTCGTCTGCAGCGGAGAGACCAGACGCCATAGCGGGGCTGATCCACTTTCCTCTGTCTAAACAGACGTACGATTTATCAACCTTCCATCTACCGTGACAGCGCGTCGTTAATTAACTATGCCATAAGAGTTAAAACCGCGCATTCGGTTTTTCGATCTATCTCCCGCACCGAAATGCCTCCAAGGAGCCTAGCTCTCCACAAGCGCTGCGAGTCAGAGGTCCGTTCGTTGAATCCCTTTGTGCACGGCTCATATAACTCGGTCGCTGTTAAGCCTCGCGTGAGGGCCACCGGTCCCAAAGCCCGGAGGCTTCCGGGAGCCATGAGTGATGGGGCGGCCTGGCGTCACCAGCGCCCCAAACGCGTGCCCAGTCGGAGAAAGGTCCATGGCGAGGAAGGGACTGTCTACCCTGGCGTGCTGCTAGCTGTTGCGTGAAGAGCGTCGAGTGCCGGGCGCCTCGGGGTGCCATTAGGCCGCGCGTGCCGGCCTCCGTCTGCGCTGCCGGCGGCGCGGATGCTCCAGACAGGGAGAAATGGAGCGGCGAAGAAGCTGCAGCCTCCGAGGGATGCTTCTCCGCGGCGTCATCCCACGTTCGGGCCTCCCTCGCCGCTTGAGGAGACGGCTGGGATTCGATGACTCTTGGGCAGACGGCTTCTTTCCCCACGTGCTACACAACACTCGAGTGGATTCATTTCCAGCTGGAGGATGGCAAAGGCGCAATCGCGACTCGCTGCTGTCGCGCGGCGGCAGCTTTGTGCTCCCTGAGCGACAGTCGCGCTCGGAAAAGCGTCTCGTTTTGGAGCAGTAGCCCAGTCGCCGAGTCGCCGGGCGGCTCGGCCAATCTGCCCTGCCTCAGAACTTGACGGGGTGGCGACGCGCGCGTGCTCACGTGATTTGTTTACAACGCTGGATTGGCTCGTAGCGTCTTGTTAAGAATGGAACCTTCGGCGACCTTCTTCCGAGTATCAACGCTGCGGAAACGAGTCACGATCTGTTCGGGACCGTCGCCCGCTTGTCGGGGCCCGCGCAAAACGAGTCCCGACGAGTCCGCGACCGTCACCTGCTTGTCGAGGCCTGCGGAGACAAGTCTCAACGCGTCCGTGACGTCAACGGGACGTGTGTGTGTGCGTGTGGGTTCGTGCGCTCAGAAAAGGGAGAGAGGCGTGGCCTAACTGCGGAGGACTTTGGCTGCGTCGCACATGGCGGCAGACTTTGCTGCAACGCACTTGGCGGCGGTTTGCTACGTCGCACCTGCTGCCCTGGCGGAGAGTGAGGAAGAAACGCACCCTATATAAGGCGGAGCGTGAAGCTGCTCCGATTATTCTCTCGGATTTGACGACTGTATCGCAACCATGTAATTAAACCGTTCGTTACGTTACCAATTCTCCCACCTCCACTGAACCCCTGGGTTCTTCACTTCGGGGAATGGACGTCGTCAAAGGCCAGGAGACCTCCGGACGTGCGGCTCAAACCCCGCCTCGAACAGTCTCCACTGGAGTCCTTTGTAAGGCGAAAAGTATGGCCCATCGCGCGACTGTTCTGAGCGGCAAGCAATAATGCGCTTTACAGGGATACTATACTACGAAATTTCGGCGCTTATTTCTAAGGTTATACATGTTCACTGGAAGCAGCATCACATCGTACACCCCAATCTCTCGTTGAAAAATACACGAACTTAAATTTTAAAACGAAGGATTAGCAAATGACACCTTGTGCATGTCGCTAATGCCTCGTTTGTAATGTCCGTTGTGGTTCTCCTTAGGGCCACTGCCGTTAGGAGCCCCACGTTCGCGGCGAGACGCTCTACCGCGAAGCGGGTTCGTACTCGCGTGACATGCTGCGCGTCGAGCACAATGAGACACCAGTCACGTTGGTAACGGTGATAAACTCTGTTTATTCACAATACAAAACAAATAACAAAAAGACAGCGGCTATGAGCTGGTGAACGCCGTCGATGTGGAGATCGCCCACGGCCGAACGGTCGTTCACAAAGATGCAAAGGACGAGGTAAACGCTCACCGGTGCGCCGGACGGTTCCCCGTGGCGCCGCCGCCGAAATCCCAGGAAGAAGAGAAGCCAGATCCCGCTGTCCGCTGGTTTTAAGATAACAGCGGGGCGAAGTGGCCAATCAAGGAGCGACACGTCGATCTGCTTTGTGTGGGGGTTCGTTACGGAAACGCCCCAAAGGGGGAGAGGAGGAAGCCACTCACAGTGGTAAGCAGCGCCACCTCTCGCTACGTCAGCGCGGCCACCACGGCGCGCCTAAACGCTGACGCGACAGAATGTTGAGGGATCACAATCCCCACACCGTCTACGAACAGTGACAAGGTAGTGACGATGCCTGTCTCGCCTAGAACTATAGCCTCACTAGCGCCCCATGCCGGCAAGGATGTGCAGCGTGTGCGTGAACGTAGCTTTGGCAAGCTTGTAATTGCAGGACCTTGCCCGCACGAGCAGAGACATGGCGGCGGCCAGATGCCCCGCTTGCGATCGTCTTGTCGACGTCAGCCTCGCCGCAGCTTTGCCCGTCCCGAGTCAGGCTACGTCACGACTGTGCCGGGTGTCACGTGTTCTCCGCTGGCTGCTCTCCGAGTGCTTGACAGAGTGGGCCGTTTATAACGAAATATACGGCCATCGTGCTCAAGATACAAATGCGCGATTGTCATTTACGGATACTGTGGATCATATTCAGCCTATTTCTGAACACGGCGCGAATATTTCAAATTTCGTTGAAGTATCCCTTGAAAGGGGCCATGAACTAATTTTAGGGGCGAAGCTCCTTAGGGGCTAGCCATGTCCGTCCGCCGTCCGCCGTAGGCCCGGCGTCGGGTGCTCGTGCTTCTGCTCGTGAGATCACGTGCTCACGAGCACGTGAGCACATGCTCACGTGCTCTTGTAGGGCAAAAAAAAAAAAAAATTGGAAAAAAAGATGGAAAAAATTATGAAAAAAGAAAAAGAAAAAGAAGAAAACCACTCATTCTCCTACTGACATGAATGAAAAGGCTCAAAGGAAAAGAAGAAAAAAAAGAGTAGGGGGTTCTGAGATGCCATCCCATCTGTCTGCTTAAAAAAAGAAAAAGAAGAAAACCACACATTCTCCTACTGACATGAATGAAAATGCTCGGCATGCTGCGGCTCGGCGTCTACGCAGACAAGCACCACCAGAGCTTCGCCCCAAGCAACATCATTCACCACGTGGAGATGCGGTCAATTTTTCAACTTCTTCCTCCTTAGCTTTCCTCTTCAACTCAAAAGCTTAATGAGAAATCAAGTGGTCATGCCCTACTATTTCGCCAAATGCGATGACTCCAAGCTTCCACCGCCCTTTTTAAGCTCACCGTGGAGCTTGTCATTCGCAAGCGATGATAAGTGCCCCCACGGAACTCATTGGCCACCAACGCGAATCCAAATATCTGTCGACGGATTGATTGTTCACGAGTGCGTCCGAGGGACGCAGTGCACGTGTCCAATCCCTGAGTTTGGGTAGGCTGATGCGCTTCGGGTACCGCGCATGTATCACAATGAGAAGGCGGAGAGCCTTCGAAGGAAAGAAGGTAGGAATAGTCGGCTATGTTTTCGAATTTTCGTACCGAAAAGGAGACTTTTTACCCATTTTCTTTTGGCTGGCCACTAAACGATATGCGATTAGTAAAATTATAACCTGAAATCATTTATCCGGGCTCAAAATTCATTTCATGTACCCTTTAAAGGGATGCTGAACCGAGATCTGGATTCCACAAAACACGCGTCAAAAGCGTGCACTGGGATGCTATACAAACACCAAAACATCACTCATGCAGCGATATCTCGAACGGAGGACCGTATTTTTCGAGAAAAGGAGGCGCATTTGACAGAAATGTTTACGTCATGTTTCTCTGAGGAGGAGACAGAACGGCCTCGCGTCTTCTCCGCCTCGCCGCCTTGAGGGAGCGAAGCGAAGAGAGAAGGAAACTAGGTATCTTGACGTCACGCGCCTCGTCGGCCTGGTTCAATCTCGACCTCTCTTTCCCAAAATACGGCCGTCCATTCGAGATATCGCCTTACGAGTAGTGTTGTAGGGATTGTAGCGTGCCGCCCTAAAATCCAAATTTCGGTTCACCATCCCTTTAACACTGTGCGTCGAAGAGCTTGTGGCGTTGAAGAAGCTACTTGCGAGGAGTGGCTCAATACGGGACCAGCCCGTTTTGCCGACAATGAAGGACTTTGCCGGGTTTTTGCGGATTAAGTAAAGCAATTCCCGTGAAAAAGGGCTATATAAGTCTGACAGATGGCTGGGGGCCCCTAGGAACTCGCGCTTTCAGTACCGCGAACGACGTTTCCATTGTCTTCCTCTTTGCATACTTAGACAAATCGTTTATTTTTTTACTTTTTGTTTTACTTTGAAAGGGGCACAAAGCGCGCGTGTGCGCGCTCGCATTTTTTTTTTATGTTTTAGCCGTGGATGCACCCGTGGTCATTAGTCTTCTTTTCCCGGTTCGCATGATTTGCATGCAAGCTGTGCAACGCTTTCAAGTGCCGTTCACTGCTCTAAAGATTGGGCAGCTGTCGAATCTTCTTCAGTCCTAATCCGAAAACACGGCGAAAGAGAAAATGCGTTCCGCTTATTTTTTCTCTATTTTCTTATATTTTTCTCGGGCGTACCATATGCATGCCTGCTTTGCTTGCTGTTCCTAAATTCCGATGCACCGCCGACTCTCGCCCGTCTTACCGACCCTTGGCCTCTGAGAAAGCGTCTTATCGGAGCCGAACCACTTCACTTTGCACGCCTCTCCGCTTGGGCTTTATCGGCGGAACGCCCCGTTCAAATATTTGTGTTCTCGTGATTTGTTTTTTGTGTGTTTTGCTTTTAGCGAATTAGTTTCCACCCCTTTTGAGCGCGGGCGTGTGCGTCCTCAGCGGTCGAGGGAAGGAATTCGCATGGGCTTGGGTTTGGTTGGGTGACTGGCGTACGCTGCTGACTGGCGCGCGTTTCATCGAGGCCCTTATGTCTAGTTCCAAATCACGTGACTGCGCCACGAACCATGTCGTCGACGTCCCAGCAGGGCGCGTATTTGTGAATGAGTAAGCTTGTCGTATTCCTGGGAATGATCAATATTGATCCAACCCAGGGATCCCGAGTTAAATCCCCACCCCTGCCTGTTTCGATCTGGATGAGCCTCGTACCGGCGTGCGGTTGTGTATTTGTACTGCGTGATGCACGTAAAAGACCCCAGAGTAGAATTCGCACACTATATAAACAAAAAGTCCACACTAAGCTTGTTCTCAAGATCATCATTAAAAAAGATTCTTAACAAAAGTTTAGTGAACAAAGCGTAAGAGCTGGGCAAAGTAATAATTATAATGAACAAACCTCGTGACTAAACACAGCAAACGCAGAAGTTATCAAAACCTTTTTACCCTCTATGTGCGGTTGCACCATGTGGTCGCCATTCGCCCGCTGATTTGTCATAGCGCGCTTACCCATAAATGACTCCACAGTCGGACGTGTCATCGCGACACATGTGGCTCTCACGTCAGTTTATCATCTAGATTTCGGTGTCTACAATTTGTACCGAAAACATTGGCCTAGAATAATCTGCAAAAGGCGGGAGTGGGGGTGACTGTTCTAGTGCTTGAGGCACCAAAAACCTTAGCCGTTTTCTTTTTTTTTGTAGCGTGAGCTACACTGACCGAGGTTGAGCAGTTTCGCGTGGCTCCTGGAGAGCCGTGCTGCGCATGCGTGAGGAGCAGTGACGTCACACGGCGCACAGCTGGCGCGCCGGAGCCGCCGCCGCCGCGCGCTCCGCCGCCGCCGCGCGCGCCTCGCCGGTCTGCGCATTCCAGAGGAGTGACGTCATAGTCGCGGCAGACGCACTGGCGCCGCCGCGTGCCCAGCTGTCCGCCTCCGTTGCGCAGTAGCCAAGTCTGACGCTGCACCGGAGCCGCTTGATAGCGCCTCTCATTTTGTGCGCATAAGCTCACGCTACGTATATCCTGGCATAGCCGAGCTAAGTCACCGCAATTTTTTTTTATTAAACATTGGCCAAGAATAATCTGTAAAATGCGGAGTGGGGGTGACTGTCGTGCCTTTTGGGGCACCAAGCACCTTACGAGTTTTTTTTTTTTAATGTTATTTCTGACGCTTTGGAGAGCCGGAAAAGGGGAGGGGCGTATATTGGAAACATTATTGTTCTTCGTCCTGCGAGTAGCACGAAGCGCGAGACACGTGCGCGGCAATGCTGTATGATCCCAAGTACTAATCATCGGAGAAAAAGCTGGTCCGACACGCCGCACAGACGGTTCAAGACACTTGCTTGCTACTTCACTTCCGACGCGTCGTTCCGTTCATCGCCACCCAGTTCCGGTATCCCTACAAGAAGGCCTTCCGCTTGATCGTGATTTTGGTTTTTCTCGTTTTGAAACAAACAAAAACATTGTTATTATATTCCATTTAAGTGTGCGTATCTTTTAAGATTTCATGTATAGTTTCTTTGCTCCACATTACCTAATCACGTTTGACCGCTGCGGACCTTAGGAGCCATCCCACCGAGGAGAGGACTGCGTACAAATCACGCGACTACGCACCCCGCGCTTTGCTGTCTCTGTCCAAAAGTCCCGTGACACCCACGGGGCGTTGGAATGGCTCGTAGCGTCCGCTGCTGTCCATCGGAAGGTGAAACGGAGTAGTGGTCTCCACAGCTTCACTCGGCCCCAAAGGGGCCGGCTTGCTACGGATGCGCGAAATCGGCGGCTCGTCCTGTGCGCGCGGGAAAACGCAACGACGATGTCGACGAGTCGCGTGACGCACCGCTTACATTCGTTTCACCGGGCCAGCACTCCGTCTCCCGATCGGGCCGATCGTCACGTGACAACATGACGTTCACGCCGTCCGTGCTGGCCCGAAAGTCACAGGATGATTTTTTAAATGAACTGGATCAAAGATCACGATTAGTGCGCTCTCTCTCCACAGCAACATACACACATGTGTACACACATGTACGCGACATGTCTAAGAGCAAATTATAATTTGTTTTTCTGTAATTTTTTTTTTAAGGAGGAATGAGTGTTTATCCACCAACTCTTATTTCACGGATAAGTTAACAATGAAAGACCGACGAAAACAAAATAGGAAAGAAAGATTGTGTCGTTGGGAAGAAAAACGACACATGTCGCATACTCTAACACACAAAGAAAGCGGATTCACGCCCCGCTTCTTCTGTCTTTTTAATTGCCAGGGCGTGGAAGCTTTTGGACGGGATAATAACCGGCGTAGGGGCTCAGTGTGACTACTAATAAGCGGGCTCAACGGTGACTTTCGCTCTCGCTTTTTGTTCTTTTCTATGGTGCATCGCCGGTGAACCCAGGAAGATAAATTCTAGATTCATTTTTTTTTTTAATATTAGCCAAATAACGTCGTACAAGAAGGAAAGGCAGGCACATCTCACTCGGGTCACGCGTTACTTCATCTTACCTGGCAACGGACTACTTGCTCACTTCGAGTGTGCGTGCAGTTCACCCCAGGCAAATTAAGATGCATTTGTTCCGGACACCGTGGTTCCGGATAAGAACGTTTCTCCGTTACACCTAACGATGGATCGGCAGGGGACGCTACGAGCTGGTAGAGTCAATTCAGTGAGTAGGAGTGTCACGTTTGTCTTCGAGAGGGACGCAGCTACGCGCTGGGCGCGTAGTCGCTTCCGGTCACGTGGCACGTTCACCGCCCTGAATTGGCTGGGATGACTCGTGGTACCCGCAGCGGTCCATCGTAAAATGAAACGGAGTATACACTTTTTCCACGAGGGCGCAGCCATCTTGAATATCGTCACTTCTGGTATGCGGTAAAATATCGTGTTGATCTCTCCACGCCGCTGGAATCTGTTTACGAAAAATGCGTGACTGTCACACATTCTTGTTTTGCCTCACCTATACTTTCTCGCATATTCCAGGTTGAAATGTTTTATTATTTTTTCGTCTCGCATACCAGATACGGAACCCACGTGACTGAGAGCGACAGGAAGCAGAAAAGGTCTATACGGCCTGCAAGTTCGTCTGCTCCTTGAGCACCTACTGCGTTTGTTTACCCTTCAAATGCGCCCATGTGCGTTCGCTGCCTCGTCATCGCGCGTTCTCTACGCTTTTTTGTTTGCGTTAAGTGAAAAAGACGCATTTTAGAACACTTGCTCGCCGTATAACTTTGGTTCGAGTCCCCGCTGCGAAAGTTGTGTAGGCCTGTCGTATGCTTAGCAGTTACGACCGAGCCGCTTTCAGTCGATTTTTCCAACTCTTTCGCAGAAATGAGGTCTAATTATGGTTCCGTGTTTTCAAGGTTTACTTTTCTTCGAATTCGGGTGTGTTTTTACCGTGTTTATTTTTTCCCCCACGGTTTCGGTGTTTTTCGATGCCAATTTTCGGTCCCGTACAGACCTTCGGGGTTTATCGGGGCTTATGCCGAACAAGACGGGGCACGGGATTTCCTATCATCCGGAAACACGCGCTCGACCCGTAGACTTGGAAAACGTCCCGATACCAAAAAACAGAAGGACACGACATAATAATTGTGCGGCTCTCGAAGAAAAAAAGAAGCCTCACGGACAGTTCACTGCGGGTTGTATGTATCGGCAGCTCAAAATAAAGCTGTAGTTAAAAATATTTTGTTCGAGAGAAGCAATTGGGTCTCTCTTATTCGCGAATAGCTCCGATTCGGGTTTTTTTTTGGTTTTTCCCGATTTCGGTGAAACCGATTCTGGGGTTATTTTTCGAAGTTCATCGGTATTTCCCCAAAACATGGAACCCTAGGTATGCTTTAGTTCACCTTACGATGCACAGCAGCGGACGCTACGCACCATCCCAGCCATTTCGGCGCAGCGAGCATTTCACGTGACTATAGTATACGCGCCCCGTGTTCGCTGCATCCCTCCCGGAGGTCACCTGTGTGGGTTTCCCCTTGGGGCGGGGGGGGGGGGGGGGGGGGGTTACCACGTAGGAACACAGCGTGTCTGCGGGTCCGTAGAACGACGTGGTTATTGACTCGGATGCCACCACGTTTGCCCGAAGGCCAACGAAGCCCAAGATAACGGCGCTGCCTCTACTGGCAGGATCACCATATCACCATTCGGAGTCCCCGCTGCCGCAATAGGTAGGGTCCCCGAAGGGGGAGGGTCGCGAAAAGAAAGCGGGGCTCTGTCGAGCAGAGCCAACACCACATAGATCGTCCAAATATCAAGGTCCCGAAGGGTGTGCCGGTGGCAAGTCACCCCAGAAGGACGAGAGAGCATATTCCACAATAAGATACTGCCTCGTCTCGCGTATAATGCTTCCGGGACGCACCCCGACATGTCGACGTTTACGGCCTGCCTTAGCTAGACCTAGGGAGAGATGCGGCGAACACGTGGTTCTCACACGGGACACTCGCACGCCATTGGATTGGCTTTGGTGGTTCGTACCGTTGTGCGTGGTTAACGTAAGGCCAAATGAACTATAGTTTGTACGTTTCCGATTGCAAAGTCATTGTACGCGAGTTAACTTACACTCATTCACTAATGTGCTCCTGCTAATCAATGATCGGCTTGTTGATACATAACCTGGCTTACGAGGTAACGTTGTGGCTTAATCTTATTATGATGTACTGACAAAGTTGCTAACATGGAAACGTTCTAGCGGAGGACTTGACAATTTCCAGCGTTACGAACTCCGCTGCATTTGGCGGGCGATGTACCACCCTCTAAATCTGTCGAGTTTCGTTTACTTAGTACATATTGAACTTTAGCAATGATTGAAGTAGTGTCAACGCCGCTGTAGGGCTCTCTCATTATGCAAGTCCCATGGTTTTTGTTGATTAAGGGCGTGACACCTGTACAAAATTAGTTTCTTCACATGCATGCGCACACTACACGAACAAGTATCAGACAGCACTAAGCTTTAAAGCTTTCGAAACTTTATTTCGGTATATTTTCAGCATATATGGCCATACTGCTGCACAATTCATATTGAACAGCAGAACAATTTTCATTTGGTGTACGCTTTTAAGGCAATGCAAACAGTTTGACGACGAATGGAGGCAGCAGACAACCACAAGCGCTTGTTTCCTCCCATTTTTGTTTCTCTTGCTCCGACACCGCGCTGTTTTCTTTTCTTGTATGTACTAACATATCTAATATGGTATAGTGTGTTTAATCCTCCAGCTGCACTGTCGGCGAAATGACGTGCGATATGACTATTTTTCATTTTGACGTAGCGATTAATGGAAATTTTACCGTGTATGTTGTAGAACTTTATTGTATAGGCTTGTTAATTTTCGAAATAAATTGGATTTTTTTTTTTCAAAAATACCCCTGCCCCCTTATTTTTTTTTCGAGCTCTTTTATTACCATTGTTAAAGTCATGGGCACGGAAAAACACTGACGTCTGTGCGGACCTGGAGTTCTCGTGCAGTGATAAGGGCGAGCTTTTTCAATGCAAGCTTTATTTTTCCAGATATACACTGGAGGGACCTCCAGGCAAAAAGCTGCTATATAAGCAGCTTGACGGTGTCTGGGGTCCCGTAAAAAACGACAGTAGCAACTTCACGAAAATATCATATATACATTCTGTAAAGTATATGATATCACAAATTAATAAATTTCTCACGCCACAACGTCAAACCAACATGTGAAAGAAAAAAAAAAAAAACATTTCCTATGGTTTTAAGCAAAGTATGTGCGAAGTTTATTTTTAGGAAGATTGAAAACATTGCTACTATGATGATGCCATTTATTTAAGAATGTTGGAATGTTGTAGTGAAGTGATTGAAGATTATAGTTAGTGCGATTTCGAGGGACCAACCATTTCTCTGGAAAACGTGTATTGATTGTGCTTTCATGTAAAGTTAGTTCGTAAGTGCGATATAAAAGATTCACAAACGTGGAAGATGAGAAGCGGATTGAATGAAGTAGGCGGAACTATTATGGTATATTACACAAACGTATGTACACATGATGGCGCGGTATTCGCAGGCTAGGTTTCGTATTATGCAAGTACCATGGTTTTTGTTGATTAAGGGCGTGACACCCCTACAAAATTAGTTTCTTCACATGCATACGCACACTACACGAACAAGTATCAGACAGCACTAAGCTTTAAAGCTTTCGAAACTTTATTTCGGTATATTTTCAGCATATATGGCCATACTGCTGCACAATTCATATTGAACACCAGAACAATTTTCATTTGGTGGCAATGCAAACAGTGTGACGACGAATGGAGGCAGCAGACAACCACAAGCGCTTGTTTCCTCCCATTTTTGTTTCTCTTGCTCCGACACCCCGCTGTTTTCTTTTCTTGTATGTACTAACATATCTAATATGGTGTAGTGTGTTTAATCCTCCAGCTGCACTGTCGGCGAAATGACGTGCGATATGACTATTTTTCATTTTGACGTAGCGATTAATGGAAATTTTACCGTGTATGTTGTAGAACTTTATTGTATAGGCTTTTTAATTTTCGAAATAAATTGGATTTTTTTTTTTTTTCAAAAATACCCCTCCCCCTTTATTTTTTTTTTTCGAGCTCTTTTATTACCATCGTTAAAGTCATTGGCACGGAAAAACACTGACGTCTGTGCGGACCTGGAGTTCTCGTGCAGTGATAAGGGCGAGCTTTTTCAATGCAAGCTTTATTTTTCCAGATATACACTGGAGGGACCTCCAGGCAAAAAGCTGCTATATAAGCAGCTTGACGGTGTCTGGGGTCCCGTAACAAGCGACAGCAGCAACTTCACGAAATTATCATATATACATTCTGTAAAGTATATGATATCACAAATTAATAAATTTCTCACGCCACAACGTCAAACCAACATGTGAAAAAAAAAAAAAAAAACATTTCCTATGGTTTTAAGCAAAGTATGTGCGAAGTTTATTTTTAGGAAGATTGAAAACATTGCTACTATGATGATGCCATTTATTTAAGAATGTTGGAATGTTGTAGTGAAGTGATTGAAGATTATAGTTAGTGCGATTTCGAGGGACCAACCATTTCTCTGGAAAACGTGTATTGATTGTGCTTTCATGTAAAGTTAGTTCGTAAGTGCGATATAAAAGATTCACAAACGTGGAAGATGAGAAGCGGATTGAATGAAGTAGGCGGAACTCACAGAAGTGTTCTGCACGAATTACTTTATATTTATGAAATAAGGATTCAGTATGATAGTTATACAGAGCACCCGCAATAAAACGCAATATCTTTTTTGAAGTAATGTCTTTGTAAGTTGTTCCCCATACCCAGTGACAGTAATTTAAATGGGAATTGAATAAGGCGTAGTATATTTTTAGCTTAATGTTTACCGGCAAAACACTACGGCACCTAGCAACTGCCCCCACTACTTGAGAAAGTTTTTTCGTTAAATATTCAATGTGGTGATTCCATGTCATATGTTCAGAGAAGTACACGCCAAGAGTTTTGTGTTGATGTACTATTTCAATTGACGCGTTTCCAATCACTAGGGGATTTGTAATATTTACTAATTTATTAATGGGTCTAAAAAGAATTGCTTTTGACTTTAATGTGTTAATTTTTAATCCATTGACATCTGACCAAAAGAAAAATTTTTCTAAAATGAAATTCGCCCTTCTTATAAGCTCATCAACATCATTACCGGAAAATCCAAGACTCGTATCATCTGCATAAATTATAAATTGAGCTTGATCAGTAATGTTTAGTACATCGTTTATATAAGCATTAAATAATAAAGGTCCCAGCCTACTGCCCTGTGGGACGCCACAAACAATGTTCGAGAACGGTGAGCGTTGGCCGTCAATAGACTCACTTTGCTGGCGATTCTCTAGGTATGATTTAAGCAATTCGAATGATATGCCGCGAACCCCATATTTATAAAGCTTTGAAAGTAGCGTTATGTGATTGAGGCAATCAAAAACTTTACTATAGTCGATGAAAACAGCAAGTGTGAGCAGTCGTTTTTCAATATTTCCAAGTATAATTTCTTTCTGTAGTAGCAATGCCGATTCAGTAGATTTACCTTTTTGAAAGCCAAATTGAAACTCTGTTTGTATAGAATGTTGTACAAAAAAATGTTCAATACGTTTAAATATAATTTTTTCTAGCCCCTTCGAGAAAATAGGAAGAATAGAAATTGGTCTATAATTACTCAACATGTTTTTATCTCCTCCTTTAAAAATTACTGAAATTTTAGCTAGTTTCATATTTTCAGGAAACTTACCAGAAGTTAAAGACAAATTGAATAGATATGTTAAAGGACACATGCAAAGAAAAAAAACATTTTTTTTAAACAGCTTAGATGGATAAAGGATATTATAAAACGATTTTACAACGAAGAAAAAAAATTTTTAGCGCTATATTTACGGCGCTATACGAATTTGTAGTTGGCGCCCGCTGGAGCCGCCGCTGGTCACGTGGTAGGCCCGCGCGCCGCCGCCCTGCGTCGCCGGAGCCGTAAAGCGACGCCGCCGCCGCACGCTGAGCGTTGTGCGAACGCCGCTTCAACGCGTTTCTCCACGCCGCCGTCGCCGCCGCCGCAGAAGTTCGTCTGGTTCGTGGCGCCGCCGCCGTCATCTGACCGGCGCACAGGTCGATCACGTCTGCTTGCGCTTTTTCAGAAGTTTTCTTTGTGCTCTATAAGTTACTTATTCATCTTAGTTTTTTGTTATACTTCAAAGAAAGATGAATAAGTTACTTTTAGAGGCCATAGGAAGCTTCCGAAAGAGCGCGAGCACCACGTGACAAATATGGGCCCGTCACGTGATAAATAAGGGCCACTTTTCCGCGGCGCCCGCGGGCGCCAACTACAAATTCGTATAGCGCCGTAAATATAGCTCTAAAAATTTTTTTTCTTCGTTGTAAAATCGTTTTATGATATCCTTTTTCCATCTAAGCTGTTTAAAAAAAATGTTTTTTTTTCTTTGCATGTGTCCTTTAAGCATGGTGAGATTATATCTATAACAAATTTAATAGGTTTTATCTGTAAATCATCGATATCACAGCTCTTACTATTTTTTAGCCCAATAAAAGTATTAAATATTTCTGTTTCATCTGTAGGTTTTAGAAACAAACTGCCATTGATTTCGTGAACAAACGATAGAGCACTGTCACTGTGCGGTCTGGGTGCTATGTTTACGAAATAGTCGTTAAAAAGCTTTGCCAGAGAGACTCCGGACACAGTTTGGCCATCTAGGTTACCTATTTGTTTTGAGATTGTCCCGCGGTTCAGAGCTTCATTAACTGTTTTCCGCATAATATCAGGTCGCTGTTTGTCAACGTCATTAAACATTTCTTTGTAGTACACAGATTTCGCTTTTCGCAATTCAGCGGTTAACTCGTTTCGAAATTTCTTAAAGATGACTAGTTTGTATAAATCCCGTTACCTTAAAAACGCCTTATATAGACGGTCTTTTTTTTTTTTTGCATCATTTTGATATGTACTGGGGTAACCCAAGGCTTTCTATTTTTTTTTTTTTGATACAGTAACTGTTACTTTCGGAAAGTGCAAATCGTAAAGCATCTTGAATGTTTGAATAAATTGATTGTATGCATTGTTTACATCTAGGAGGGAATAAAGAAAGTCATTACGAAATGCGAGAATGTTAGAATTTCAAATAGTTCTGAAATGTTATTGTATTTTTATTTTTATTTACCCTGTTTCTTGAAATCGTGATTATAAAAAGACAGAAATATTGGATTGTGGTCACTGAATTCACAACTTACTGCGCCAGCAACTTTAACGTCTGTATAAACATTAGTGATAAAAAGGTCGATGGAATTAGAAGTAGATAGGGTTACTCTAGTCGGAGATGTGATGACATTTCTGAATCCGGCGGAGTTTAGTGTTGTCGTGGGTAGTAAAGTTTGAACCGAATTTTCAAGTATAATGACGTTGAAGTCACCCTCCAGAATTAAATTATACTTATTTACTGACACAAATTCTAAGAATTGCTCAAGAAAGGTAACAAAGTTTTCAAAGTTTGCAGCTGGCGGGCGATATAAAACAGAAAATATATTTTTTCCTTGTCTTATGGTTAAAGGGGTCATGAAACGATTTTCCTACTTCTTCCTCCTTAGCTTTAATCCTCAACTCAAATGCCAATTGTGAAATCACGTGGTCGTGACATTCCTTCGGCACCGGTGCGATGACTCCTAGCTTCCACCGTGCTTTTTATGCACACCATAGAACTTGTCATTCCCCAGTGACGATAAGTTCCGTCAGGGCACTCATTGGCCACGAACGCGAATCCAAATATTCGTCGACGGATTGATTGTTGACGAGCGCATACGTCCGAGTGACGCAGTTCTCGTGTCCAATGAGTGAGCTGGGCTCTGCTGACGTCAGTTTGGCGCCGGTGACGCGCTTTTGGAACCGCGGATGTATCATAGTGAAAAGGCGGAGAGCTTTCGAAGGCAAGAAGGTACAAAATAGTCCGCTATATTTTCAAATGTTCGTACCGAAAAGCTGGCTTTTGACTTTCTAGCCTCTTTCTTTTGGCCAACTAAACGATATGCGATTAGTAAAGTCCCAATTTAAAACCATTCATCCCAACCCAAAATTTGTTTCATGACCCCTTTAATATCTCGTAGTCGCTTGTGATTTTTGAATAACTATCCATTAGCTCCGCATGAATGTTGTTTGAGGTAAATTGATACACCACCACCGCTACGACGTAAAAAGTAATGTCCGTAACTATCTAAATGAAGCATATCAGCGTCTTGCTGATACCATGTTTCAGTAAACATAATAGTGTCAAATGATGTCTGAATTTCTTCGAAAAGTGAAAAACGTTGATCGAATTTATTTTTTATAGACCGTGCATTCAAGTGAAAGACCGTTGTAACAGATGGGTGTGTAAGGTGCTTACCGATTTCGCTAGGCAACACATATTCCGCGTACTCCATTAAGAAACAAAAAAGAAACAAAAATAATATCACCTTCTCCCGCTCTACGTTCCACGCCCAGCTTATTAATGCCACTATTCTTTGGTCGTGATGCCATAAACACCGATACAAACATTTTAGCTGGCCACAATCTCTCGACCCATCTTTTTTTTTTTTTTTTGAAAAATAACTGGAGGTATACCGAAGAAGCGGTTGTGCAAGTTATCCTTATTTACTGTGGAGAGAGCGCGTGGGTAAAACGACCCATCATCGTGATGATGGTTAGGATGCGAGAGGGACGCGGCAGGCAGCAGGAATAACGTTGCTCGCGCATTTTTTTGTTTCCTCTCCGTTGGACTTGGCGAGTGTATCTACTTAGGGGTCCATTAGCGGAGCCAAGATAGAGTGGGTGCCGTCGCGTATACGCACCCCTTTACACATCGGGCTCGTAATGAACCTTCTGCCGAATCTGGGCCAGATGACAGCTGGACGTCCGCCGTGCAAGAGGCAGCGGCGGCGGCTTCCGCTCAAGTGGTGACTTCATTAAGACACCGCTCTTTCTCTACTTCTCGTAGGAAGAGGCAGGCGTTCTGCTCTTCGTCGGAGAAGAGGCTCTCGCAGTCAGGGAGCCCACGATGGATCCGCTTCATCGTTTGCTGGTGCGCGGAGTCGAGTTCTATCGCAACCGTGATCGCTGTCTCGCATTAAATCTGGGACCACGCTCCTCTTCGGAACAGTCGTTCGGGTTGGAATTTCGGAATCAACGAATTAAGCGTTTTGAAAATGCCAGACTTGTTCTCTGGCGATGATGCACTTTTCTGTTGTTGTTTTTAATACGGCGTGTTCTAAACGGCCGCCAGCGGCGTTTAACGTGACGTCAGCAAACGTAAATGCGTTGAAGGGGAAAGGGTGAGGAGACGGGTCTCCCGTTGCAACTACTACGCGTGGTACACACATCTCCGGGTGGAATCGATTCGATTAGAATCGATCTCCCTAATTGAATGTAAACGGGATGAGGGAATTGGTGCGTATCTAGGACTGTATCACTCTCGCTGGCAAAGTTTGCTTTATTTTTTTTTTTAAACCATTATTTTGTGTTTATGTTTTCACGCTCTTCCGTATACCCCCCGAAGACGCTTTGGTTCGCCTCACTTTGCCCAAACTGAGTGGCGGCGGCGCTTCGGAACTAAACTATCGATACATAAATTCGCCTCGGAATTGAGTTGGGGGGAGAACCCGAAAAGACGGGCATCCCCCTTCTCGGAGCTTTGCAGTCAATGAGTCGTCCCGCTCGGGCGTCGAGGCAACGCCGCCGTACCTTCTCCGAGGGGTGCCGTGGATTATGCAGCGGGCCCCCACGGCCCAGGGTGTTCGCGATCGGCAGTGTGACGTCGCCGCTGTAAATTATCTGCGCTCGCACAGCCGAGGGATTGCCGGAGATTAGGCACGGTTCGCAGAGCGTGAGCGGCCTGGGAGGAAGAACCGTTCGTCTGCTTCATTTTTATTCCGTGTCTCTTTCTTACCGTTGCGGGGCAAGCGTCGCGAGAAAAGAGGTCGTTATTTCCTTTTCTTATTAATTTGTTTTTATTTCTGCCGTTGAACATACACGGAGACAGCTTAACGTCCCATGATTTTGTCAGTTTTACTGCCGGCTCGTTCGGGAAGCAAGGAGAGCAGTTCTGTTTTACTTACACATATCAGCCGCCACGGGTCCGTAGCACCGATGAAATTGGGTTTGTTCAAGGATTGGACTCGGAACGAGACGTCGTTAAATGCAGCTTTAGCTGGATGGGTGCTGCATGGTGGGGGCTTGTTCGATTGGCCGCCTATAAGAGATTAAAAACACCGAGAAAGACTAACTTCTCTCTTTTCTCTCTCTCTCTCTTTCTTTCCTTATTTACGCGGTGTGTTCGTCGATAACTTTATTTTTAAATTTTGCAGCGCTGATGTACGACTTGGAAGCTCGTACGTTTCGACGTCTCCCTGAGCTGTGCGCATCTTCGGGCGAATCTATCTGCACGGCGATCGGGCAGGATCTTCGTTGATTTTTAATTTAAAAATTTTTCGTAGGTATTCGAGAGATTTTGAATGTCATTCGGAGACTTTGTGGAGGACCCGAAAACCGTACAATCCTTCGTTTGGCGAGCAGCCGCACCTTCGCTGCTACACGAGGGTGACTATTCCGCTGAAATGCTCTTACGTTCAGAACTACAGGGAAGTAATTTCGCGATGAAGTGAGTAGATTGAAATGTGTACTGTACCAAACATTGAGGTGTCCGTAATAAGTGGCGCACGATCTTTCCACGAACAAACAGCCGCCGGTGTGCGCGAGCACACGCAACGAAATTGACGTTATGACCCCTCGCGCTTCAGATGACAGCGAACTGTGTGGGCTCCGGGGAAAAGGAGAATGAAGACGGGCTTTTCATTGCTTTTCATCTCCACAGTGGGGTTTGTTGTAAAACGTAGCCGATTAATTGGTCGAACTACCCTAGTTACACTAGCGCTCTTAACTGTCATTGAGCCAACGAAAGTTGACTCAAGCGCGATCGGCCGAAGTTAAACTGCGACGCCGACTGTCATTGAGTTGATAGCGATCATTCAGTTCAACTGAGCTGGCCTACCTCAGTCCCTCAGGTAACTGAAGGGGGGTTCGCCCGAATGAGTGGCCTCGATAGAGGCCACTAAAGAGGCCACTCATTAGGGCGAACCCCCCTTCATGGGCCATGGCCAGCGCCAGCGAAGCACTTAATATTGCGGAAGATTGGGGGAGGTGTCTAGAAAGTATCGTACCAGCAAATATACTCTGAAGAGGTATGATTCGGGGACAGAGCTGCGGAGAACGATCATGGCACAGTCGCGGAAGCCAAAGCTCCACGAGGACGGCCATTGCGATGTCGGTGCCGATATGACTTTCGATATGTCTTTCTGGCTTGAATTCGTCTGAAGCCTTCTGATCATCGTTTCTTTCCTCTAAAAACAAAAAAAAACAAGATAATTTTATTCTGTTTTAAACGTCTATAATGAATGGAAAGTGTGTATATAATTAATTTGCATCACATAAGAAAAAAAGTAATGTGACATCAGTTTTGGTTTCGTTTCGGTTTCAACTTGTGTCCCTTGACGCGCATCAAAAGTGAAAAAGTCAAATTGGACGTTTAGTAACAGCGTAAGGTCGGTCTGCCAGGATGGGGCCACACTGGTTTGCACTGTAGATCAGCAAGTTTGCCAGTTTCAGTACGACTGCTAACCTGGGGTCTTCAACGTGCTCGTGCAGTAGTGATACACGACCGCACGCCGGTACGATGCTCGTCCAGATCGAAACGGGCAGGGGTGGGCAGGATCCCTGGGTTCTGCAGCGCGAACTTCCGCTCCACGCGCGTCGAGCTGGGTGTGCGCTTTAGCCCACTCGGCCACCGATTCCCCCCTTAAGGCGCACCCGAACTGGGTTTGTTATAGGCCTATGTACGTGTAACACCAGGCAACTTAGTTGAGTTCAATGACAGTTGGGAGATGCCCACGATCCTTGGCTTAGTGACAGTTGAGAGCGCTAGCGTAGCTAGGGTATTAAAACACGTAGCTTTCACTTGTGGAGATGAAAAACCTGTCCTTAAGGCCAAAGACCAAAGATTTAACAACCAAAGAATAAAAAATTAAAAAAAAATAATTTTTATTTTTATTTTGGTCACGCGTATCGCCACGTTCTTCTAGTGCCACTGTAGAAGTTTTTTTCACCTTTTTATTGAGGTTTTCTTTACTAGCATTTATCTCTTCCGAAAGATAAAGAAGAGCATGTGCTTGCGCGTGTCACTGTGCGCGCGTGGAAGTTCTACTAAATCTTTGGTTGTTAGTCAGCGTATGTCCTGTGTCCTTCTTCTACTTTGTGTCCTGTCCCTTTTGCGCTGTTTCTCATCATGCATATCTACTGCCCGCGGCAACTTTAGGATGTCGTCGCCGCTGCTATCGCTGTCGGACGACGAACGGTCTCCCGTTTGACGCAATGGGCTGTCGCTCCACGGCTCAAAACCCAGGAGCCGACTGCGTTGTAAGAGGCGACGCTGGAGCTCGGGGAGGTCGGCCATGTTAGTTATCGGAGCGAAATATCAGACGTCAGATCTCCTTCGTTGACCTGCCTGCGTGACGTCATTATAGCGCCACTTTTGAGGCGATATCTGACGCTCTGTCTGTGGTCATTGAGTCCCACTGATCTCTATGACAATTGCTGGATCGCGCTTCCCCGCTTCGAGCCCATTGCGCGATTGAAGCCACCGGTCGGCCATCTTACCGGTTCCGCGGAAGCGTTGTCAAGGCGGCGGTTGTCTCTGTTGTCACGTGACCTACACACGGTAACCATGGCAACTGTCTAGGCTTGACAGCGCTAGAGCATATCTCGTAAGATGGCCGACGGTGGCTCCATTTTCGGTGCGGTCTACGTCGCCATCTTGCGCAGACAACAAAAATTCCCTATTGGTTACTTATGATGACGTGTTTGTAGAACTGAGAGGGAAGCTCCCCGAGAAACCGAAATTATCTTTTTTTGCGCCAATAAATGAATCCGGACGATCAAATGAATGAACGTGGGTTATGCAATAAAGGACAAAGACTCCAAATACACATATAGGGGGTATTCATTGGCCGCCATATTTGAGGTCACTGTTTAGAGCGCATGCTCAGAACGATTGGGCCTCATATTTCTATTTTCTATACAAAAACTACGCAACTCTATAGACGATTGCAAGTATGGCATGTGGCAGCCGCCATGTCTCTGCACGTGCGGTCAAGTACGCGCAATTGCAAGCTTGCCAAAGTTACGTTCACGCGCACGCGGCACGTGCTCGCACGCATGGGGCACCAGTGAGGCGCCATGCTTGCAATTGTCTATAGTGAAACAATTTTTTTGTAATGTCCTGATGTGCCAATTCGACGCCTAGCATGAAAAAAAAAAAAATTTTTTTTTCAACGCCGCCCGACGGCACGCTCGCTTTGCGCGCGACGTAGCAGCCACTGTGTTGATTCCGCGCGCAGAGCAAACGCCGCCGGGCAAAATTCGTCGGCTATTCGCAGCATATTCGTCCCATGGAGTTCAGCCTTAAATCTTCTTTCGCCTGGAGCCCACTGTCATTTTAAAGGGGCCATGAAATGATTTTCAACTCCTTCCTCCTTAGCTATCATTTTTAGCTCAAAAGCGAAATGAGAAATCACGCGGTCGTAGCGTGCTTGGGCTCCGGTACGATTAAAGGGGCCATGAAACAAAAATGTATTGACCTCATCTTAAGTTTCTTATATTCATTAAAGCCCAAAGATGTTGTTTTCTAAGTTTTGCGGCCAAATATTGTGTCTGGAATTTACAAACCGGATTTAAATATCATAAGTTTCGGCGATTCTGAAACGACCATACGACACGGTGTGGGAACCAGAGGCAACAAAACGTCATCATAAGTGATATATAAAGCGGAAAAGACATTAAACTTTATTTATTGTTCGCATAACAAATTGAAAATGATAAAAACAAATAATCATTTATTGACGCTCTTATATTATTTACACGATACATCATCACGTGATTGCGATTGAGTTTCGGTTTCAAACGCATCCTAGTCTTCCGTCGCTTGGTAGCCATGGTAACAACCGGTTCACGGGTCTATCGGCTGCTCGTCTGGCGGGCTGCGCAGCGCATATCTACTGTAACAGGATACCTTGCTGAGCTGGTTGGTTGAACGACATGATGAGGAACAGCGCAAAAGGGACAGGACACAAAGTAGAAGAAGGACACAGGACATACGCTGACTAACAACCAAAGATTTAACAACCAAAGAATAAAAATTAAAAAAAAAATAATTTTTATTTTTATTTTGGTCACGCGTATCGCCAGGTTCTTCTAGTGCCACTGTAGAAGTTTTTTTCACCTTTTTATTGAGGTTTTCTTTACTAGCATTTATCTCTTCCGAAAGAGAAAGAAGAGCATGTGCTTGCGCGTGTCACTGTGCGCGCGTGGAAGTTCTACTAAATCTTTGGTTGTTAGTCAGCGTATGTCCTGTGTCCTTCTTCTACTTTGTGTCCTGTCCCTTTTGCGCTGTTTCTCATCATGCATATCTACTGCCCGCGGCAACTTTAGGATGTCGTCGCCGCTGCTATCGCTGTCGGACGACGAACGGTCTCCCGTTTGACGCAATGGGCTGTCGCTCCACGGCTCAAAACCCAGGAGCCGACTGCGTTGTAAGAGGCGACGCTGGAGCTCGGGGAGGTCGGCCATGTTAGTTATCGGAGCGAAATATCAGACGTCAGATCTCCTTCGTTGACCTGCCTGCGTGACGTCATTATAACTTAGTGTTTTAACAGCGCAAAGACGACAGGAAGAGAGAAGAGAAGAGGACAGGACGAGCGCTGACTATCAACTGATGCGATTTATTCAGAAGAGGATGAAGTGCGCGAGACTCGAGCGTGCCAAAATGCGCTTTTTTCATCAAACACACTCGCGGCAGCTCCTTTCACGGGAATGCCCTGTGCCAACATGCACCACCATTCCTTCAACCGAAGCGCACCCAGAAAACAAAAGAAAAGAAAGAAAAGAAAAGAAAAGAAAGAAGAAAATGCACGTGCGATAGTTTGCTGACCCAGGCTTGAAAACCTTCGCCACCTGGAGACCATTGAGCGTGCGATTGCCGCCTTTCTTCTTTTAGGAGCCTTGGTGTAGATTCCGCGCATTGTGATGTCCAGCGGTCTTCGCCTGATGGTGACCCAAGATCGTGGAAAATGTCAACTAAACTACGGCCGTTCCCGCATATGCCGAGGTTGTTCTTCAAGGAATTCTATTTCTTGGGCAAGCAGGGTTATTGATGGAGAGCTGACTGCTCCTTCCCCTCTTTTGTATATCGAAAAGGCCTCCACGATCTCCCTCGTCCTAAAGTCGTGATGTCTTTTTAGGATGGTACACTGACCGAATAAAGGGGAGCACAAACAGTCGCTGCAATGTCTAACCAAGTTACTGCCTGAGGTGTTCCCTAGGGAGGTGGCATGTTCCCTCAGTCTGGGTCAGCAAACTATCGCACGTGCATTTTCTTCTTTCTTTTCTTTTGTTTTCTGGGTGCGCTTCGGTTGAAGGAATGGTGGTGCATGTTGGCACAGGGCATTCCCGTGAAAGGAGCTGCCGCGCGTGTGTTTGATGAAAAAAGCGCATTTCGGCACGCTCGAGTCTCGCGCACTTCATCCTCTTCTGAATAAATCGCATCAGTTGATAGTCAGCGCTCGTCCTGTCCTCTTCTCTTCTCTCTTCCTGTCGTCTTTGCGCTGTTAAAACACTAAGTATGAACCAACTAGCCCACCGCAGTACCTTATTGCAGGTCATTATAACGCCGTCTGACAGGGGTATTACCGGTTCCGCGGAAGCGTTGTCAAGGCGGCGGTTGTCTCTGTTGTCACGTGACCTACACACGGTAACCATGGCAACTGTCTAGGCTTGACAGCGCTAGAGCATATCTCGTAAGATGGACGACGGTGGCTCCATTTTCGGTGCGGTCTACGTCGCCATCTTGCGCAGACAACAAAAATTCCCTATTGGTTACTTATGATGACGTGTTTGTAGAACTGAGAGGGAAGCTCCCCGAGAAACCGAAATTATCTTTTTTTGCGCCAATAAATGAATCCGGACGATCAAATGAATGAACGTGGGTTATGCAATAAAGGACAAATATTCCAAATACAGTATACGTAGCAGAGCGCGTTGAAAACTACAGAATACACAGAAAGAATAAAACACACGAAGGACGAACACAGACACACACAGTTCTTTCAAGGTATTGAAAGAAAGAGAACGAAAAATTATACAAAAATAAAGAAAACGAAAAAGAAAAAGAAAAAGACAACGAAAAAGCTCAAATTTAAAATCAAACTAAAGTGCTCAAAATTTTAAAATACCGAATTAAAACGATAGGACACATCCTGGAAATTAACCACTGAACAAGGGGAAAAGGAAGAAGAAAGAAATGAAATTGACCCCTGAATAAAGGCGAAAGGAAGAAGAAGAAGTTTGAAATGAAAAGAAGGCAAAATTAATACATGCTCAAAACTACCGTTACGATAACTCTGGCGCGAGGAACTCCAGCTCTTTTGACGATAACACCAGAGAGGGCTCAGAAACATTGTTCGCGGCGTATTTGATCTTAAACGCCTCAATTATTTCTCGCCCACACTTGTCTCTGTGTGTTTCAAGCACAGTGGTGTTTTCGAAGTTTGGGGCGCAATCGTGGCAAGTACGGGCATGCACGACTATGGGGTGAAACGAGTCCGATGATGCCTTGGTGACGTCTAAATGGTGCTCCCTAAGGCGAACATTTAGGCATCTTCCAGTTTGGCCGATGTATTGGCCTCCGCAGCTCAGTGGAATTGAATAGATTGGCTTCTCTTTACATTTGACATACTTGTTGGAGTGCTTGATGGAGCATTCGGGTGGGCTACTCTCGTTGTTCACCTTCTGGCACATTTGTTTCAATTTCATTCTACAAGTGAAGACCACCTTCGTGTCAAACCGAGCAGCAAGAGTCTTCAGGCGGTGGGCGGTGTTGTGCACGTATGGTATGCAAACCGGACGTGAATGACTATTTTGTTTCAATGGAATTTCTTTATTTTTGTATAATTTTTCGTTCTCTTTCTTTCAATACCTTGAAGTTTATTGTCGTAGCGTCATGGGCATTTCATAAATGTTCGTTGCTCATTGAAAGAACTGTGTGTATCAATGATGTTCGTCCTTCGTGTGTTTATTCTAATAAAGGACAAAGTACTTCCAAATACACATAGGGGGTATTCATTGGCCGCCATATTTGAGGTCACTGTTTAGAGCGCATGCTCAGAACGAGCTCGCATTAATAGGCTGCCAAGACCGCCAATCTTGATGGTGCGGGGTGCACGTTTCCAAAGAACTGTGGAAGCTCACCGTCAGCACGTGCTCAGCATTAGCGCACACAGATATGGCCGCCAGTGAATACACCCTATAGCTCTGAATTTCTGGAAAACGTTTCACGGCCCCTTTAAAGCCCGTTCCTGTTTTAAAAGTAGTGCGAGCTACGTCGATGCACGAGGCGCGTGCAACGTGCAGCCCTCGGGAAGATCATGGCGGCACAGCACAGCACTGTGCTCGATTTCAGACTCCATGTTCTTCCCAGAAGTGCATTTCCACAACAATGAATGGCGCCACTTTTTCCAGGATAGAGGGGCTTTAGGTACGATGACTCCAAGCTTCCACCGTCCTTTTTAAGCTCACCATGGAGCTTGTCATTCGCAAGCGATGATAAGTGTCGTCACGGAACTCATTGGCCACCAACGCGAATCCAAATATCTGTCGACGGATTGATTGTTGACGAGTGCATACGTCCGAGTAACGCAGTGTTCGTGTCCGATGCTTGAGCTGGGGTAGGCTGACGTGCCTCGGGTGCCGCGGATGTATCACAGTATCGAAAGAAAGGAGCTACAACATGGTCCGCCTATTTAAAAAAAAAAAAAAAAAATTCTACCGAAATGCAGGCTTTTGACTTTGTACCATCTCTCTTTCGGCCCACTATCCGATATGCGATTAGTAAGATTCCAATCTAAAATTATTTATCCCAGCCCAAATTTCACTTCATGACCCCTTTAAAGGGACACTGACAAGGTATTTATGTTCGCCAAGGTTTTTATTTGTGCTTGACATATGAGCGTTCAACTACCCAGAGCGCAATTTACGGCGGCTCGAAATTCGTTTTCTTTTCGCCCGAAAACCGCCGATCGAGAACTGGGGCCCTAATCTGGACATTTGGCGAGAAAGCTGGCGAGAAATCTGGCGTCCGTGATTGGCCGACGCCGCACTTGACCTTGGCGCCGGCCAATCATAGCCGCCAGATTTCTCGGCGACTTTTCCGCCAAGTGTACAGATTAGGGCCCCAGGCCGGTTTGAGTCGCGCTCACTCTCTTTTTCGTGATCACGTGCCGTTTTCTATTATAGTCTAGACACAACCACCAAAGATAATCAGAGTCGTGGGTCATCGAAGGCACACTCTCAATACTAAAAATGAACAAAAAATATGATACCCATTATAGTTTTTTTTTTTTTTTTTGTGGCGTCTAAACTACTGCGAATACGTTAAAAAAAAAAAGAAAAAAAGGAAGAAAGAAGAAAAGTTGCACAGCCACGTGATTTTTGGCAAATCTGCTCTATATGTCTTCTTCCTTCCAGTGCAGATTCGGTATCAGTTTCGAGCAGTTGCGTTTTTTTTTTTTTTTTTTACTGAAATGAAATGTTTGGTTCAGCATTTATTTAAGGTAGTCGGTGAGAAAACGACGAGTCGTTGGACGAGCGAAGCGACTAAACTAATATGATAAAGCGTAGTATGCACGGTTGGCGTTTTGGGGCGTAGAACACGTCGTATTCTACCTTAATACTAAAATATATATATTTTTAACTCATTTGAATTTCTATAGCGCGCGCTCCACCACTAGCAAATGAAGCACGCGCAGTCTTAAGCGTTCGCCGTTAATCTCAAAAAAAAAAAAAAACGAACGAAGAACGCCTTGAGCCATCAATGCAGGCAATAAAAACACTCCCGCTTGAAATTTTCCAGCTTTAATCGCAGCAGCCGCGCATTTAACGCGCGGAGCTCGTTCTGGTCTTTTCGCCACGCCAGGGATTACTTGGCACTGGGTGGAGGCAGGGTGGAGGCCCCAGAGGCTCTTGCTGCGCCTGAACTTAGCCCGAGGAAACAAAAGCAGCCCGGAGTGAAGCAGGCGACGGCGGCGCCAGCACATTAACTGGGAGACGAATGCCAGGCAACATCTTGGCGCTCGAGCGCGTCTCGGAGCGTTCGCTCACTTTCAGTCCAAGAATTCCAAAGTTTTCTTTTTTTTTTTTTTTTTTACGCCGTTTTACGACGAGAAGGTTGGGGGAGAAAGTTCCCTAACGAGCTTTCTTCCCCAAGCAAGCCCTACTCCGTTTTGCCTTTCGATGGACCGCGGGGGACGCTACGTGCCATCCAAGCCAATCCAATGCAGTGTGAGCGTCACGTGATCAACTGGACGTGCGCAGCGACGGGGTGCTATAGTGACGGGAAACATTCAGAGCGTTGGATCGGCTACGATCGTCCGTAGCCTCCAGAGTGGTCCATCTTAAGATTGTCTTAAAAGTCCCGTGGTCATTTGTTTGTCTTCTTTCTTTTCTACATTTTTTTAAATTTTATTTCTTAATGATATTAACACGGAACGCGTCTATGAGGCGCCAGCGAGTGCGGCTGTTTCTGAGGGAGAGATGTTCTGGAAGAAAAATATAGGAGAAAAATTAGAAAACGAAGTGGGTTGAGCCGAGAAAAAGGAGGAAGAAAGCACTGCGTTCGTTTGCAGCGCGTTCGGGATGGGAGAAGGGGCCTGTCCTGGCTCCAAAGGACCTTTTTTTTTTGCTTATTATTAGACGGCGAGATATCGGCGCCAATTTGTCTCGATTAGGTCGGCCAGCGCGGGCGTCGATGTCATGGATGGCCTGTCTGCGCTGTTTATCTCAATGAGGCTCGCCGCAATTCCCGTCGCCGTCCAATCTCGTGGTGCGCGACAGCTGGAGCTGCCCACTCTTTCGTCCGGAGCTACGCATCCTGCCGTTCCCTGCGCCGCCTCGTCCCATCCCGGCCCGAGAACAACAGATCTGCTCGAGTTGCCAGAGATTGCCGTGTCTATGACAAATCGCCGTGCGGGCTCTTATTTATGCTCTCCGCTTTGCTTGTTGTCTCATTCGCGCGTTTTACACCAGCTATACCCTCGCGACGGAGCGAGGTAGAATTTTTCTCAAATGCATATTTTACGGTATCTGTCTTCGTGAAAAAAAAAAAAAAGTAAAAACGAGTGAGCAAACAATTACGAACAAACGAATTTGAAGTATTTTAAACGCACGCGAAACTATTTGTGCCCCAGTGGTTTCCACGCTTTTGACGCGTCGCCGAAGACTGCGGGAATTGGCCAAGATGGGCTCGTACAGGTTTGCTTGCCAGGACCACTAAGAGACTTAAAGCTCATGCTTGTGACTGGAAGAAGTAGAGGTCTTACAGTCCGCTTGAGCTAAACGTACGTGTCGTTACGTGTGTTGTGTGTGCCCTCCGACCTGTAACCTTCAAGCTATTATTTCTGTATTGAGCCCACGGGAGAACGTGCAGGCTGACCCCAAGCAGCGGATGGTACGAACCCCATGCGAATCCCGGGTCCCACTCCCGTGAACGAGCCCCAGGGGGGGTGTTGCCTATGTTGCGTTGCATAGGAGGTTCTCTCGTTAAAAGGTCGCTTCCTGCGCATGAAAACTGGGCCCATAGTCCGTGGTGTTCGTAAGCAGAAAACAGACCTAACGTTCAAAAAATGCATACGGATGCGCACGCGTATACTACGTAGCAAATTGTCAGATACAAAGAAGGTACTTCTTTGTCTACTTGTAATAACACGATCGTTTCGCCGCACTCGAGTCAAATGAAACATGTCGATGTGGTGTGATGGCGTGTGACTCACAGCGTCTTTTGTTATTTTGTCTCGCAGGTAAAGTGCTGCTCCCTCGGATCGCCTATGCGGTTTTCGCCAGCTGCCTGGTTCTCTGGGGTCGCCCAGGTCCAACATTTTTTCACTTCTTAAGAAAAAAAAAAAAGCTGTATTTGATTAGTTTCGCTTTGTGCTCGAGGTGCATTCGTCTTCGCGGCGCGAAGTAATCGAATAAAAAGGGAGGAAAGAAGCGAAAGATATATTTTGTCGACATTCGAGGGGATTAAATTTTGTGACGGATGGAACTCCGGAAGCCAAAGTGCCAGGCGCTATCGCGTCGCCGCTTATTTCGGGCGTTCATTCATTTTAGGTCCGAAAAGCTCTCGTAGTCGCTTTTGTGTCGAATTTCGTCTCTGTATACGAAGCAACGTCGAGCTCTCAAGTCGTCGTCTGTTGTTACGTCAAACGTCGCCTTCGTAATAATGGGAAAGTGCCCTCACGTACAATCGTAGATCGCAACAAGCGTGTCTTTTTTCGTGTTTTTTTTTTCGTCCGAGTAAGGTTGATTTATTGGCCCCGTGCCTGATATTTCGCATCACGTATCTTTTATCCGTCGGGCGGGAGCAGATCAAGGAGAAAATACGAGACGCCGGGTGTATTTATCTTCGTCAGCGACAAATCTCAGATCTCCGGGGTTCGCATGCGATGACCGATTTGTGTCGCGGCTTCGCGGTGTCCCGTTTAACGTTCAACGTAACCTGGCAAATGGCGAAAGCTATACGGCCCAGCGAGCCAATAAGAACGTTGAACTAAAAGCACGTGACTTGTAGGAGACCATTCTCCCGGGGGCCGGGGAGAGGTGTATTGCGACGCGGATTTTTGAGTGGCTCTTTCCCCCCCCCCCCCTAAATAGTCTTCTTTTTTTTTTCTTTTTTTTTTTTCTAGGGGGGGGGGGGGTATTATAATACGCTTTCGTAAGGTGTTTGAGACAAAAACAAGAAAACTTCGATGTTAGTGAATGAGTGAGAAGTGCAGTGACCCTTTCATTCACTACTTGAATAGAGAAATTATGCTTCGTGTCACTATTGTCAGGTCGCAGTCACAACCTAGGAGACGCCCAAACACAGGCGCAGACTGCAAGCGCCCAGGTCACGACGCTTTCACGGCCATAATTGATTGGTTTATGCGATGAGAGCACACGCACATAAAGACGACTGGACGCTGTGATGTGGCGCTTTTTGCGCTGGTTGATTGGCCCTACTGGCCCATGGCGTCGGCTGCGCTCTGAGCTAGGATCAAACCAAGTATAGTTACGCTCTCTAAGAAACTAAACGGTTTTTTTTTTGTTTTTTCGGTTTTTAAAATAAAAATGAGCGGAGTAATGATTTTTTTTTTCTTTTTCTTCTAGACTCTGGAGGAGCCCTTTGCTCACAGTTTCTCAACAGACCGCGCTTTCAAATGTTTGACACGAAGGAGTCCGTGACGTAAAGTCACGGACATTTAAAAGTAGTACCTTTTATTGTTTAATCAATCAAGTTTTTGTGTGTGTGTAGGCACAGGAATAGTATAATACATTTCGAGTTCTCCGAGAACTAGCTAGAGGGAAGAAAACCGAGCAAAGACCAATAACTATTTGAACACGATTAGAACCACGCAATGTTCGCTGCCTGAATGGGGTGGTTTTTTTTTTTTTTTTTTTGTTTTTTTGTGTGGAAATTTGCGCTAGAAATGATCGTGGAGACACCGCTTGATATCTGCTCAAACTCAAAACCGCATTAAAAAAAAAAAAAAAATATATATATATATATATATATATGTATATATATATATATATATAATTTTTGACGGCGAATTTGCGATTGGATTTCTCTCCGCTTCGTTTGTTCGGGGCTGCGATTTCCCCGAGGTTCACAGCGTCGGGGCCTGCCCTGCGCCGATACATGCGGGTTCCCCTTCCGGTTTCCCGGATTGCAACCCGGGCAGTGTCTGGGGGTTCCTGGTGGGTGCGGACTCCTGGCGCGGTCCGCAGCGCCGGCCGGCTCGCCTCCCGGAAGCCTGCGACACGCAGGGCGCGCATCAAGATTTCCTCAGGCCCGCTTCAGACGGGGCGATTTCTTCCAAAAAGGGGTGTCACGTGAAAGTATCACGTCCCTGATTGGCTGCTGCCGCTTCAGACGTCTCCGAGTTGTCAGAGTTGCTCGTCCATTTCGAGCCGTACGCGATCCGAGCTATTCGTGTCGCTGCGCCGGAAAGCTAGGGAACCACTCGCCAGCAACACCGAAATTGCTGGAAAAGTTGCCTCGTCTGAAGCGGGCATAACGGAGTAGCGGCAAAATTGTGGCCCCTGAGTGGCCTTTTTTTTTTTTTTCAAGCACGTCACGAACGCGCGCCCTTCTGCAAGACGCACGGCGCGCGCGACTTCTTTTCTGACTTTACAGGTTTCCCCTGTGCCTCTAAACTCGTCAAACACAAAGTTAGGGACGAAGTTAACGGAGCGCACCGATTGGCCTATCACGACGATGACTTCGCGCTTTTTTCGCCGACGTCCAATCGGCGCGCTGCACGAACTTTCGGCTCCAACTTCCTGTTCGACGAATTTAGGGCCCCAGGTTTACGTTGTAAACCAGCGTAAACCAGGGGAACGTGTAGCGCCTAGGGCGGGGAGGGGAGGAGGAGGAGGAGGAGGAAGGGAAGCGTTCGTCTCCTGCTCAGAATCCGGATTCATATCACTCTGGGCGAGAACTCCGCTTTTAGGGGTGTTTCAGCGAAGACTTCCAAATATTAGGGCTGGGCGTCGATTAAAAATTTTAACCCGATTAATCGCCACCCTTTAATCGATTAATTAATCGATTAATCGGTCTCGTTCATTTCCATGCATAATAATATTGATTAAAAATAAAAATTGCATCTATATATATATATTTTTTTTTCCTGAATATGTGTTAAACGACGCAATAATTTTAATTATGAATCAGCTTCGATATTCAGTTGAGAACAGTTAAAAAAACAGTCACACTCGCACAATATTACTTCAGCTCCATGAGGCAAAAATGTTCGTTGATATTCTACGAGAAGGGCGACCTCTTTTGATTGCTCACAGTAGTCTCTGCTACGCTAAACGGACACTCGCACGGCGTTGAAGTCGCTGGGACATGTGTAACCTTCTGCACATGTCTGAAGTTACAAATCTCCCCCTCACAGTGTACCTTAAGTTGATACTTCACCTAAATTTTTCACTTCATATAGGTGTGCTCGTCCATGTCTGCATGGTGAAAGCATTTCATTTTTATTTAATTTTGGTTCGTCAAACTTTTACCGATTAACCGGTTAAACAAATTAATCGCGATTAAAGCATTAATCGATTAATCGGTAAGTTAATCGATCAATTGCCCAGCCCTACCAAATATATCATATTTCGGGAGCAATACGCTAGATGCGGCGCTCGTCAGGGACTGGAACAAACCAAACTATTTAGCTAGTTAAAGGGGCCATGAAACGAATTTTGGGTTGGGATGAATGATTTTAAATTGGGACTTTACTAATCGCATATCGTTTAGTTGGCCAAAAGAAAGAGGCTAGAAAGTCAAAAGCCAGCTTTTCGGTACGAACATTTGAAAATATAGCGGACTATTTTGTACCTTCTTGCCTTCGAAAGCTCTCCGCCTTTTCACTATGGTACATCCGCGGTTCCAAAAGCGCGTCACCGGCGCCAAACTGACGTCAGCAGAGCCCAGCTCACGCATTGGACACGAGAACTGCGTCACTCGGACCTATGCGCTCGTCAACAATCAATCCGCCGACGATTATTTGGATTCGCGTTCGTGGCCAATGAGTGCCCTGACGGAACTTATTGTCACTGGGGAATGACAAGTTCTATGGTGTGCATAAAAAGCACGGTGGAAGCTAGGAGTCATTGCACCGGTGCCAAAGGAATGTCACGACCACGTGATTTCACAATTCGCATTTGAGTTGAGGATTAAAGCTAAGGAGGAAGAAGTAGGAAAATCGTTTCATGACCCCTTTAACCAAGATTTACTAATTAACATTTTAATTAGTAAAAAGAAACATTCTGTCCCAATTAAAAACGCCCGGCATAGTAGTTCTCCTCGTGTTTACGTTTTTTTTTTTTTTAAACTCGCGTGTGCGAAGATTTCTGGTCTTTATTTTTGTTTCAGCGAATTAACGGGGTACGGCTGACTGATCAAACTTTATGAATTCCTCGCGCAGTCAAGACATTAACACACGCAGATATTATCACCATTTCGTTATTAATTGCGGCAGTCGGTGTTAAAAAGCCCCCCCCCCCCCCCAAAAAAAAAAATATATATATATATTTTTATTGTTTGTTGAGACACGCAAATAAAAAAAAATTACGCGAAAAAAAAAAAATTAGAGCGATATTGACGGCGAGAGATTTATTTGAAATTCTGGGCCCAAAGTTCATGGCGTCACGCTATGGTCGTTCGCTCTTTCGACCTCAACGTGAAGGCGAAGCCCATCCACCCCTCCACTACGCACTCGAAATGCCTAGAGAGAAAACTAGTGGAAAGGGAGTGCCTGCCGACTAAATCGCGTCTCACGGCATCAATATTACTCTAATTTTGTTTTTCGCTTAAAATTAATTTTTTGACACGCGTGTCCCAACCAAGCTGTTAAAAAGAAAAAAAAATCTTTATTTCTTAATTTTTTGGGGGGCTTTTTAATAGTTTCGAAGTTCTTTCCACTTTAGCATGTAGGGAGCGCTGGACAGGAAGCGGCCTCCTTTCCAACGTTCGCTCTGCTAAAGTAGAAAGAGCTGGGAAGAGTTTCCACTGAACTCTTAAACTTTTACTATTTAACGGGCAATTCAAAGGTCTTCGAAACGAACTCCCTTAAAATAAGAATGATTCAGTTTGCGGTGTCGACTCTGCGCGTTCCGTCCGGCGTGCCCCGGTTCTTCGAAGATTCGAAGAAGTTTCGCCGGAAGGTCTTTTAATTGCGCGTGAAAGGGAGGTAATAATACATCTCCCAATAGAATAGCCGTCGAACAGACCCAGCTTTTGAAGAAACCGCAAAAGCGAGGAAAAAAAAAAACTCCGAACGCAACTTACGATCGTGAAGAGACTGTTCATCTGGCTCGCTTTCGCGAGCAATCTAAGCCGCGTGTGCAGCATACATTACGCGGGTCGCCATTAAGCCTAAAGATGAGGTGTCCACGTGACGTAAACAAAACTAATGCGGCTCTTTGTACGCGGGCGGCAACCCCCGTTGCGACATTACTCAGAGCGGGCATGCGCGCAAGGACAATGCGACCGGGTGAGCGCCCGCCGTAAGTGACCTGTTAGCATTGGCCGCTTGGCAGCATAACCCCGAGTGTCGCCTTCCGCCTACGTGATCCTGTGCCCCGTTTCACACGCAGTCTGCTGCATTTATAGTAGCAACGACCCTGACATTATAACCGGCGTGTGAATATATCCGACCGGAGTCGCGCGAGGTAGCTGTGTAGCGCGCATCGGTTGGGAAGTCACCTTGATGGTTGTTGGGAAGAAAGACTCATTAGCAAAATGTGGGCCTGTTCTTTCACGGCTGCCATTTTCACGGTGCACACGGTGGTGCTATGCTGCGGTCTCCCTAAATTGTACTTTTGGGTATTTGTGGCTCAGCTCTATTACATATATATGTTTCGTTCGGGAACTTCCGATAAGTGATATCTTCTATCTGGAGGGTTCAGACGTGGAAAAACTAGGAACATATAGAGTTTTATATACGGTTTTTTCCCCGGATAAAAGTAAAATGATTGTAAAATACTCTGGAAGATATAAACATCGGAATTAGTTCTGTTTTCCACGGCTGGCGCTGTGATTTTCCTACCCCCCCCCCCCCCTCTTTTGTTTTTCCGAAGAAACCCCCTTAATACGCAAGAACTCCTCTATTCTCAATGTCCCTTCCCCCCCCCCCCCCCCCCCACACACACACACACACACACACACACACACAATTTCAATTTCTGGGGAAACCCTTGGGCTGGCGTGACCTCCTCGAAAGCTTCAAGAAATTCAAGAAGAAATAAACAACGCGAGGTGATTTCAGGCCGGAAACAATACCGGCATCCATCTCGACAGGTTCTGCTCCAGCACTCTGCCACGTTGCGAACAATACCCGGAAGAAGGCGTAAATTAATAACAGTTCGCATTATCAAGAGGGGCTATGTGCAGTATCTCCAAACTTCATATTGAAAATCATAAAATAAGACCCCTAATAAATATTGATATTTGTCCTTGCGTTCGCACATCTAATCAGAATTTAACGAAATACGATGAAGAGTTCTGTGAGGTGCTAGAAAGAAGATGTTTATAAAATAAATCGTAGAGACCGCATGCCCATACCTTTTGACAGAATCGACCTGTTGCAAAACTTGCGGCGCCGAAAGGAATTGTGGGAACTGACTGTATGGAATCAGCTGTAGCTGAAGACAGAGGCAACGCAGGCGAACGGGCTTCTCCCCCCCCCCCCCCCCCTTTCCCTCTGGCTCTCCAGTGTCACATGGTAGGTAGATAAACAGGAGAAAGGAGCATACAGGAAGTTCCCATAATTCGTTTCGCGTTTTTTAGAGCTGCTCTATTGATGTCTAGGGATTCTGGAAATATTCCCAAAAGACGTTGTTACAAATATGGGGGCAGTAAAGACTGATTCACACAGCACCGTTTTCTTACGTTACGTATAGGTCACCGAAACATTCGTGTCTCGACTGTCGCGTACCTGGCTGCCTGAAATTTCGCTAAACACACCAACAAACATCGCTGAAATAATAATCCAAATATTGGGCCAAAAAAAAAAAAAGAAATTGGCAAAGTTTTTGAATTTACAATTGCGAACCTCACCGGGGTTTTGGAAGTGGAAGTCTAATGGCAACAATGAAAAAGTGACGTCAGGGAGTTCACTCTTTGGACTGTGGACTTTGTTCCCAACTGGTTACAAGCAGTTTCTTGGTGCCAAATGAATGCTTTGGAAGGTCGCTTCAGCGCCCGCGCAGCAGCACGAAACAAATGCTGAGTATAGTCCATTTTTGGACAGCCCGCTCGACCTGCGAGCCTGCCTTCCCCTGACGTCACGGAATTAAAAACCGCGGGTATATTTGAATGTTGGTTTTGGTACCATTTCACTTGCCGATTTCAGAATAACTATTCTGAATTTCGCGATATTAAATAGCATACAAGGAATTCGTAAAGGGCGGTGATTCCGAAAATATAGTTAGTTGGAGTAGCTCGAAAAAATCGCCGGAGTACCCCTTTAACACGAAGCACGGATGTCCCGGTTACTTGTGGCGTAAGCAGACATCAGCTTTCGCAAGGGAACCCAGAAAAGGGGGCTGTGTGAACCAGCCTTTAATACCCCATTCACACGGTCAGCATAAAGGTACCTTTAACATAGGTCCCTTTGCTATCGGCGAATCAGCCCGTGCTCTTGTGTCGCTAACACATGCCACGCGCGGAAGATCGTTAATTGATTGGCCGCAGAGAGTAAAGGTCCCTTAGCTAAGGGTACCTTTACGGTCGTGTGAATGGGGTATTAGTTCCGTTAGTTGTCACTCCATTCATCGTCTTTTGATCCCTAAAAGAAAGCAATAAAATAACTTTTCACCGCTCCGTGAGACTTCGGTAGTTTCGCCTATAGCTTTCGGAAAGGCCTCCAACCAAGACCGTTGTGAGTGTGACACGACCTCGGCTTTTGAGGACGCGGGACGGAGTCCGCGACGTTGTGGGAGCACGGCCGCGTACGTTTTCCTGTCGGGTGCCTCGCTTGCCTCCTGCCAACGGCTCACGGCAATCCCGGTGGTACTCGAGCGAGTCGTCGTCCTCACCGTAGCAGGATTCCAGACCTGCCTCTTCGAAGACGTCTGCGCGTCGGCCACAAAACGAAATAAAAAGTGGGTCGGGAAACGTCCTTCGGCGAGAAGATCCCGTGTCGACCTGGTACACGAACTCGCCTTGCGCGTTTGTCGTGCTTTACGCAACATTTTGCAACATGTAGTTTGCTACGTTGTTTTAAGCGTGGAATGCTCTTTATCGGAACCCCCTATTCTTGAAGTTCCTCCGTCCATACATTTTCTCTGCGAAATTTAGCGGGGAAATCGACGTCACATGACCTGTACACTAATTGGTTTTCCACCGAATTTAGAGGTGAAATTGACGTCGCATGACCTAAAAACGAATTAAATTTCCCCGCTAAATGTAGCGCAGAAATTAATGTCACGTGGCGTACACACCAATTAAGTTTCCCCGTTATAAATTTAGCGGGAAACTTCCTGAACAATAAGTTCGTCTTCACTCCCGAAACGACTGTTTACCGTCTTTTAATCAAATTTAAACGATCGTTCTTTAAATGCTGCATTTCCTCCATTATAGCATGATATAGCGCTTTCAAGATAAAGGTATCTTGCAATGTTCCTTTTTTTTTTCTTTTCCTTATTGGCAGGTTTCGTTTTCGGACAGGAATTAGATAACTGATATTAATCGTGCCGCATCGCTATGTCGGGATTTGTGACTGAAACCTTTCTATGGCGCCTTAAGGGGCAGATATCGAAGTGGAATAATTGACCGACGCGGAAAATGAAAAGGGCGCTAAAGAGATTTTTAATCTGAGTTTAGAAAGAGTTATATACGTAAAGACAGGAGACGGGACAACACATCTTTCAACTTGCAACAAACAAACAGGATTTGTCTGTTGCAAGTTGAAAGATGTGTTGTCCCGTCTCCTGTCTTTACGTATATAACTCTTTCTAAACTTGGATCATTACCAACGCCCTCACTAACAAGTATAGATTTTTAAGTTCGCTTTGCAATTCACCCGATCTTTGCGCTCTACAGGTCCTAACATAAACCAAAAGTACGCTTTGTTTATAGCTAGAGAGAGCCCCACGCGGATAACAGTTTGATCACCCGCATCCACAGACTTTGTATCCGCACTCGAACAGAATCCACAATGTTCCTAAATTATTGTATCCACATCCGCAGGCTTTCTATCCGCATCCGAACCGCCTACGAACCGCACCCGCAAAGTTCGGAACCGCATCACGTTACAGCATAAAATGAAGCGTTAAAAAAAAAAAAAAATAGTGTCTGGGTTGTATTTTATACGCCATTGGTTTATCTTTGTAAGAACTCCTTGAGTCAGAATATGGTGAAAGTCATTATCGTATTTTGTTTTATTGGATTTGTATTATAACTTTAGCGATCATCCTTCTAGAGACACTTTGCGTCGCTGGAAAGATGACCGCAGTTCTGAGATCATCGTGGGAGTCTGCGACATTCTACCCATAAAATGCGCTCAAATAAATAAATTTAAATCAAACATGGAAGAGGATTGACGGTCACTCACCGCAGCGAAGTACTAGTATATACATGGCAATCCGCCAGATCTGATTCATTTTTATCCGCATCCGCTAGTTTACTGCGGATATCCGCGGGTAATCCGCAGATATCCAGAGCTATACTCATAGCCTTTTTGCAGAGTGCCGGCTGACCTCTCCTTTTATTTTTTCCTTGGTTTCTTGGGGTCGTTTTTGTTAGTAAAATGGAATGGTAATTATTTCTTCTAATTTTATTTTTTTTTCTTTAAACACCCAGTCTAACTTCTTGCACCGAAGTAAGGAAAAGACGAGGTCGGCTGAAACGAGCCGAAACATGGGCGCCTGCACATAGCTAGCGAAACTTTTCGTCAACGAACTAAATCTTCCTCGTGAAACCTCGAGACGTATCTCCGTCCCGGTAAAAAATTGAGACAGCATTCCTGAAATCTTCTAGGCCACGCGCTGACACGGACGGGCGAGTGAAGCAGGGGGGCAAGTTGGCTGCCGCTATCGGGAGGTGTCGCCACCGGCCATTGAAAGCGGATAAAAGCGGAATGCGGGAGACACATCTTGCGCAATCGTGGTTGTCGATATTTTTTTTTTTTTATTCGCTGCGTTAGTTTTATTGGCCGTGTTTATTTTTTGGTAGACGTTGATTTAGGCGAAGATTATCCACTGTCTGATCGGCCGCCACCGTCAAGGCATTTTCTAATCGCGACAGGTTGCGCCACCTCTCGAGAGGAGCACCAAACCCGACCGTCGGCGCATGGCCTCCGAGATTGCCGGGACAGGCCGGCCGGACTCGGTCGTCGTTTGCGCCAGCGTCCGTCGTTCACATTTTCGAGGGTTTCGTTCTCATTTTCCTCAGGAATGGAGCTGTGTCTTGAAATTTCACGAGGTTTGATTGACTGTTAAAATTATCGTTAGATCAAAATATGGACTCGCGACGTGCACACGCCAATTTTTGCGGTGCATTTTACGCGGTGCAAATTCGCTCGGCGCGCGGCCAAAATTACACGGGGGTGGCAGAACCTATACTCTGTTTCATACTTAGCGTGCAACGCTGTCAAAGCTACTGGCGCGAGCGTGGGGCTTGATCTCGTTGATCATTTGCACGCGTTCTCGAGCAAACAAAGCCATAGATGAAGCCACGCGCTCGCGCCAGTAGCTTTGACAGCGTTGCACGCGAAGTATGAAACAGAGTATAGGCATTTTAAGCCTGACTCAGACATTTGCATTGAACTGTAACAAACGTTACGAGTTTTTTTGTTGTTTTTGTTTCGTTTTATTCGTTTCTTACGTGCCTTGGTTGTCATTATGGTGCCTGGATCGCGTGTCCGACTGGTGTGTTTAGCGTCCTTTCCCGCCCGTACATCAAAAGTGGTCCCGAAGTGGCAACAAATTACGTCACAGAAGCCGGAGTGTCATGCTGTTGACTGTGGCGATCCTGGCGGTTGGTCATAGAAATGCTGGCGAAAAGCACGAGCGAACGCGAGCTAGTGTCGCTGTCGTCACGGCGTCCCAGGCGTCCCAACTTCCGGCTGCTGTAGCTTCCGTGGACTGTCACAGTAGAGAGCGAGCTGCAGCAGAACAGGCGTCTGCCATATATACCACAACTGTTAAGACGCCCCCAGGATCGCGACCGGCGACAGCATGACACTTTTATGACGTCATTAGGTGGAAATTGAGGGACCACTTTTTTGGGCGCGGTAAACACACCAGTCGGAGACGCGTTCCATGCACCATAGTTGTCATAGCTACCCTTTCGTCGTAAAGAGTCATAAGCGGTCGAAACTATAACTGGATGCGGGGAAAGTAGCGTCAAGCTCTTCGTGTGGTCGCCACATTGTTCCATGGAACGAGCAGTTTCTTCCAGAGCCGTATATTAGGAGAGTTTGGACAATAGGCGGAGCAAAGGCCGCCGCCAGCGCCGAATATTCCCCCCACGCTTAGAGCGTAAACTAAATTTGTGACAAAGCGTCGACCAATCAGGAGACCTCTACTCCATCTCACTAATGTCGACAGTGAAGACAAAGGCACAGGCGCGTGAGCCTAGCTCAGCGAAACGCTATTGTTTGTACGAGACCTCGTGCATAGGAGGCACTTTCCAAAGCCACGCGCTCGTGCCCATGCCTTTGTCTGCACTGCTAGAACAGCGTCCTGAGACTGGCTGAAAGAAAGCAGTGCAAAGGGTGGGGTGCGCGAGCGTCTTGAGACGCGGAGTTCCGCTCGGCACGGCTCAAATTATACTTCGTTTCACTTCACCTGCGAGCGAAGCCAAAGCTAGAAGCGCGAGACCAGCGCTTTTTGCATTTCTCCCCAGCTCGCGCGCTCGAGCAAAGCCTGAACGCACGGAGCTTCCGTGCTCGCGCTTCCAGTTTTGCCTTCGCTCGCACATAAGGTGAAACGAAGTATAGTCGTGGCACAGATTTAGAGCACGCGACCACCGCTGGGGGCTGTTCTTACAAAAATGATCAATGAGTTTCAATTGACTTTCTATTGTGTTCCTATAGAGTCAATTGTAACTCAATATAAACTCAATGTCTAACGAGTTTGATCATTAGAAACTCAATTTTGATTCTATTGAACTTACTCATTAGGAATGCAATTGAGGCTGATCATAAGAAACTCAATATCGATTCTATTGACTTTACTCACTAGGAATGCAATTGAGTTTGATCATTAGAAACTCAATATCTATTCTAATGAATTTACTCATTAGGGACGCAATAGAGTTTTATCATAAGAAAGTCAATATCGATTCTATTGAATTTACTCATTAGGAATGCAATTGAGTTTGGTCATAAGAACTCAACATCGATTCAATTGAATTTACTCATTAGGAAGGCAATTGAGTTTGGTCATAAGAAACTCAATACCAATTCTATAGAATTTACTCATTAGGAATGCAATTGAGTTTGGTCATAAGAAACTCAATATCGATTCAATTGAATTTACTCATTAGGAAGGCAATTGAGTTTGGTCATAAGAAACTCAATACCGATTCTATAAAATTTACTCATTAGGAATGCAATTGAGTTTGGTCATAAGAACTCAGCATCGATTCAATTGAATTTACTCATTAGGAAGGCAATTGAGTTTGGTCATAAGAAACTCAATACCGATTCTATAGAATTTACTCATTAGGAATGCAATTGAGTTTGGTCATAACAAACTCAATATCGATCCTATTGAATTTATTCATTAGGAATGCAATTGAGTTTGGTGATAAGAAACTCAATATCGATTCTATTGAATTTACTCATTAGGAATGCAATTGAGTTTGGTCATTAAGATCTCAATATATATTCTTTTGAAATTGCTCATTAAAAATGAAATTGAGTTTGCTCATTAGAAATGCAATATGTCTTATTTTGAATTTACTCATTAGGAATGTAATTGAGTTTGGTCATAAGAAACTCAATATCGATCCTATTGAATTTACTCATTAGGAATGCAATTGAGCTTGGTCATAAGAAACTCAATAGCAATTCTATTGAATTTACTCATTAGGAATGCAATTGAGTTTGTTGTTTTTTGGTCGTTTGTGGATTACTGCACCGATCGATTATTGCTTGTACCAATGTTTTTCTATTAAGGGATAGAGTCCAATGACTTCGAAACATTGTTTATCATTTATGAGACTTCCAAGGAGGAAATAGCAAACTGGGAACCTTAATAAATGCTGAGGTGGTCACCGGCCAAATGAATACCTTTCTTATGTAGGGTATATAAGGCGGTGGGGCAGTCAAGGGGAGTACGATTAGTGGGTTGTGAGTGCTTAGTTATGATGTTTGTGTTCGTTTCCTCCATGTGCTTTGTTTCCTTCATGTTGCATGCTTTAAGGAAGTATACAAAAAATTCTTAACCAGTTGCAATTTTTTTAAATGCAGTTGCAATAAATTCTATTGAGACACGTTGCAAAAATTCAATTGAAACTCAATTGCAATATTTTTATTGAAACTCAATAGCAAAAGTTCTATTAAAACACTATTGCCAAAATTCAATTGAAATGCAATTGCTAAAACTCAATTGCGCCTCAGTGGCCAATACCCTGGGACGGTTCAATAGGGACTCATTAGAAAAAGTCAATTGAATTTCAATTGAGACTGAATGCGGTCTATTGAGTGAGCCCTTTATACTTTCAATTGAAACTCAGTTCATTTTTTTGTAAGGGATAAGTGGTCGTAACTATATCTGGATGCGGGGAAAGTAGCGTCAAGCTCTTCGTGTGGTCGCCACATTGGTCCATGGAACGAGCAGTTTCTTCTTGACCGCTCCATTCTTTGTGAACCGATCGAAGTTCCCGGTGACAGGTTGCTTTATAAAGACATTTCTTCTATACCCAGATTTTGTTGTTTGCGCACGAACCGGCGAAACAAGCGCACGTCTTCATTCCGCCCCCACGTGCGGCGTCAGTAGTTGGCGGCATTCAAAAACAATTTGTCTTGAAATACGCAAGAATAACCATATATATGGAAGACAGTAGATAGGCATGATTGATAAGTTGATTGCATACACGGTGCCAAAGACACTTGTGTCGGCGAGGAACGCTGCCGGTACGATGATGCTGCATAGACAATCTGCAATGCAGTTTGGTTTGACGCTATCTAGCGACTGAAGCAAGAAACTTTGGGCATGCCTGGGGGTGGCGGCTGCATTGTTTAAACGTGAGCTATTACTTTGGTGGCGCCGCTTAGCCTGGTGTCTGAAGCAAGAAATACTGGGTAGGCCAGGAAGCCGTGATCGCATAATATACCAGTACGGCGGAAGCTACGGCCCTGACGGGCCAGTCGGAACGTGACTTCGTATCACTGGAGCGCGCTTTCACTGCGAAGAAGTATCATACTCTTCGCTGTGTCATGCTCCACCATGCATATCGAAGCCGTCGGCACGCCATGTGGGGCTTATCGTTCACCCGTGGACTCTTATTCTGCTGGTGCCGCCTGGCTGTTGCCGACTGGCTATAGCAATCGTGGCTCTACTGGTTCAGAACAACCCTTTCGAAGATTTGAAAGGACCGAAACGGCGATTGCCATGGCAACACAGACGGATCAGCCAATCGCCTTGCGAGGTTTGGGCAGTCTGTATGTTAGTATCCGTTTCTGTCCGGCTAGCAGACAGGGAAGGCGATGGCGCTGCTTTTCCAGGATCCAGCGACTTTAGTCATATCTCGGGGACGTGAAATCATTTTCAATTCCTGCGGATGCGCACAGCAGTCCAACTTCAATCACACTTTGGTCAAACAAAACGTTACAAGCAGAAGAAAAAAAAGAAAAGAAAAGTGTGAATTTGGTTGAAGTCGAACTTCGGCAGGTTCGCGACATCGTAAAGGCCGTCGGTCACGCTCAAAGATAAACAGCTGAACTATACACTCCATTTCGCATCAAACCGCAACCGACGCCATACGATGGAGCCAATCAATAGGCAGCGCCTAAAGTGTATCCTTGCAACGCACGTCGTTTTTTTTTTTAATGTACATGACCGGTTAAACCAATCGCACGCACATCAACAAGCGCAAAATCATGGCATATTTACGGCGCGTGATTAGGTCAGCCGGTAATAGTGAGTGCACAAAGACGACGAGCGCTGCGAGACGTTCGAGAGGCCGGTGGGCATGGCGCGACGCTCACCGTCGGCCGAAGTGGCCAGCGTGACCAGCATGACGGTGAGGACGAGCATCACCAACCACGGGGTCATCGCGTTCCCGTTGAGGTCGCCGAGCGGCTCGGTCCCAGACTCCGGCGACGCGATGCCCTTGAGCTCGGCGAAGGTCTCGGCCATCCAGGGCCTGAGGGACGCCATGGCCGCCGGGACCCCCCCGGGGTTCTAAGAGCCTCCCCCCCCCCCCCCCCCCTTTCCCCGTCGCGTGAGGCTGTATGTGCGTCGTCTTCGTCCTCTTCGCCCAGTTGTTTCGCACACCTCTTTCAGGAATCTGAATGTGTTTTGTGCTATATATACAGAGCACCGGTATCAAGGAGATAGCCTGGGCCCGTTTGCTCGAAGCCGGTTAACTTTAACCGCGGTTAAAAGTTAACCACCCTTTCCTACTAGGTACCAAAAAGTACCTAGCCAAGTTTGACGAGGGCTGGATGAGCGATAGCTCCGTGTTTTATTATGGGGTGGTAGCTGGTGTCACCTCCTGGCTGTAGCGAATATAAGTGGCTTCCGTGGAAAGGTCCCCGAAATGGGGGGACTCAAAGATGCGCGCTACCGTGTTTTCGCGACGCAGCGCGGCATACATTTGAGCTCAAGAAACAATTTTTATTGCTCGTGGTACAAATAATCGGTAAGGTAAAACTAAGTTAACCCTTGTTTGGAAAATTTCTAAATATTTGGCTGTCTGAAGTGAAGACAAGCCTTGTTGAAATTTCCTTCCAAGTTCGCAAGAGGACGACGAAGTTCAGTCCTAGAAACGATGAGAAAGAAGTGAGCAGTGAAAGGCGGGCGTTACACCAGCAGCATGGTTCGCCTGCATGTAAGAACTGTATATAACACCGTCATAAATTGAAAAACCCGTAATTCGGCTCCAGTGAAAATTGACCTATTAGTAAATTACCCTAACATCGAGAAGAGCACTGGAAGTGTAAATCAACGATCGGCGCGCGCTGGCCTTCCACTTATAAAATATTCGAAGTAAATAATCATAATAAATCTGACGAACGCGCGTGCACGGCATAATTTGTTGTAGGCTTTTTGCTTTAGAATACTGACTACTGCAGACGCCAGCACGCGCAGCGCGTGTAACTACACTCGTAGCATGCACCTCGGTGCTTAGGAAATTTAGCAAAAGGTCTATGGGGACGCTGTCTGCTTTTGTGTGCTATCAGTACCCGGCCGATTGAGTCAAGGAAATCCACTTTTCAAACACGTTGCCATGCCGACAACTATCGCGTTCATTTAGGCTTAGGAATTGCCAGAATCGAAAGACTATCTAAAAAATGCGGCGAGGTCATTGCTCATGGTTTGCGTTTTAAGTAAGGTAAGGCAAATCGAAAGCCTCCTGCACCATTCATTGCTGACAAACGCGCCCAATATTGCAGCTACAACGACGTATTAGTTCCAAAGCGAGCGGCGCTCACTCACCGGGGCACCGCCATGTTTCCCCGCCGTCCTTACTCTGCCGGTCACATGACCTGAAATTCCCCCTCGTAGGGAAATCCGGTTAACCGCGGTCAGTTAACCAGCTTCGAGCAAACGGGCCCTGGTGCTCGACATTCAAGGCACGCAGGTTTCGGTGAATTATACGTAACGTAAGAAAACGCTATTGTGTGAATCAGCCTCCTAAAGCTAAAGACCCATTCACACACTTGCGTCTGCTTCCGACCGAGATCATGCGATCTCTTATGCCCGAGTTAAAGCCCCTCTATCCTGGGAAACGTGGCGCCATTCATTGCTGTAGAAATGCTCGAGGCACGTGCCATGCGTCACTTCTGGGAAATTCATGGCGTCTGAAATCTAGCTCAGTGCTGCGTTGTGCCGCCATGATTTTCCCAAGGGCTGCACGTTGCACGTGCCTCGTGCATCCACGAACCTTGCGCTACTTTTGAGCCCGAGTGGCACTAGAGCGAGAAACAGAAACAACCGGCACCGACAAGCAGCGAGCACGCGCATCATGCACGCCAAGGTATCTTTGGCTGACTTGCAGTCACTCCTGGGTCGCTAAACTCGTCAAACACAAAGTTGGGCACGAAGTTCGCAGAGCGTGCTGATTGGAGTCTCGCGACGTTGGCGTCACACGGGACGAGATGTCAATCATCCAAGCTCTCTCGGTGCTCAAATTGCAGCGAGAATATTAGGCCATAGCCTCCTTAGGCTATGGTTAGGCACAAAGTTGTAGCGAGCTTCATCGGAGCGCGCGCGAGCAACACCGGGCCAGCCGATTGAACGGCTGCACTGATGACGTCGCGCGTGCGTGTCCCTACATCCCTACGCCGCGATAGAGTCAATGAAACGTAGATTATACACGATTGCAAGCAGGGCGACTGGCCGCCGCCATGTCTCCGCTCGTGCGGGAAAGCCCGTGCAATTACAAGCTTGTCGAAGCTATGTTCACGCGCATGCTGCACGAGCGTGCGCGCATGGGGCACCAGTGGGGCACCATGCTTGCAATTGTCTATACCTAGGCGGGCTGTAAATACTCTCAACTTTCTCGTCGCAAGATCGTCGTTTGTGGAAGTTATTGGTGACGACAAAGTGACGTTTCACAACTTTGGGAAGGAGTTATTTGAGGCCAAAATCTTCGCTTCGGAATCGAGGCGAAGATTAAACTTTGTGATATTGTGGAGCCGTGCGCGGTGTATGCGGTTTTAGAGCTCATCTTCCGTTTCTGTTAATAACGCCACCGGGGTCACCCACAGGCGTTATGTATAGAGACATCGGTAATGACTGAGAGATGAGGGGGCGAGGGGGGATGGCGAGAAGAAGCCGTGGAAAGGGGAAAAGAAAGGTATAACCAACACAAACACACACTCAAATAGGGGTCAGGATGGGCCGTAGAAATTGTTCGGGAGAGAGAGAGAGGGGGGGGGGGGGTAGAGTGATAGTAGTGAAGAAGGAGGATATCCCTTCCCCGAATTTTTAGAGCTCAACTCTTATGCGCCCGTTTCGAGCTTGAGCGGCGTCGCCGTCGGCGTAACCGCGCGCGCGTTGCATTATGGGACGTTTTTTCACTAAATTTAGCGGGGAAATTGACGTCACGTGATTTTAACACCAATTAGGTTTCCCCGCTAAATGAGAGGCGAGCAGAATAGGAGGAGGGGGGGGGGGATGCAGGAGCATACCCTCCCCTCCGTACCCTCCCCTCCTCTTCCTCAAGAGCTGCGCTTTAATTCGACATTACAGAGAACTGTAAACGTCTGTCTTTTTTTATTATTATTATCACTCTCTGAAATGCTATAGTCCGGGGCTGGGGCGATATCCCCCCCCCCCCCCTTACACCCTTATGCCCTTTGCGCCCCCTTTTTCGACGCCACTTGGGGGGGGGGGGGGTGAATCGCCCCCCGCCCCGTTCTTCTGTTTCGACGACCCTGCTTAGAGGTGTTCCAACTGAGCGATGACGAGGAACAGCACAGCGTGCAATTTTCAAAATTATGGTTCTAGAGATTCTGGAATTAAAACGGGGTGCGTTCCATGAACTTACGAGCGGCCATGACAGACTTTCAATCGAGAGGCTCGTGCCAGGGCTCGTTGTGTGCAGGCGCGTTCAGTGCCGTGCTTTTATAGTTCATAACTTTGACGTCAGGGTCAGGATGATCAGTTGTGAACGACAAATTTGATGGTGCGTGTTCGAGTCGACTTGATGTCCTTGATGTCCTCGCGTTCTCGAAACATCACCGTCAATATTGACAAACTGGCATTACTCTTATTTCAGTTGATGAACGCAGAATTCATTCCAGTTTGGCTTATTTTTGAAAGTCTATCATAAAATAATTTTATCTCCCGCTGATGGGGGACAACCGCCCGGAAGCGAAATCCGTCCAAAGATGGACAATGCCACTCGGCTGGTAGTGACCTAGCCACGTCGGGCTACATTCTGATCAAATTCAAAAGGCCGAGATAAAGAAAAGGGACGACAGGGACGTTTTTTAGTAAATTCTGCTTTATCGGCGGAAATAAGAACGATATCAGACTATCAACTTTGTCGGTGTTGATTTTAGAATGCAATTACCCAAGCCTACGCCACGGCCGCTTGATAAGGGACTCCCCTTGGGAGCGGCCTGCCGTATGTCTCGCGCCGCCGGTGAGAGCGATAGTTCTACTTTACCCCGCAGCGCCAGCCGTGGCGCTCGTTATCGGCGAGAGAGGCGCAGTCCGCCCGGCGCGGCCCGGTGTGGCAAGGGTGCCTACATGTTTCCGCTCCGCTTCCGGAGCGGCGGAAACATGTAGGCACCCTAGGTGTGGCTATTTAGATTGTTTTTCGTGAAGCGGCAAGTCTCATTTGAAACGAGTGCCAGATTGCATGAATTATGTGACAAATTAGTGTCGAATAGAAGCACATAATTCTTTCTGCGAGGAGCTCACTCAGTTGCAGGCTGCGCGTTAGAGCCGCATTCAGCTGGCAGTATGAGCGAATTGTCGTTTTCTTGTTCCCGTCCCCGTTTCTATTACCACTGTAATGAGTTATAGTTGGATATAGCTAGGCCGTGTGATTTCCGATTTTAACCGATGCTCGAGCACGCTCGAGCTGTGCCTTTTATTTATCTGTGAGGGACAATAAGAAAGGGATTCCTCGTGCACAACTTCTGCAATATAAACTTCATTGTTCACGAACAGATCAAGGGAGTCATATAGTTTGCAAGCGGAATACCTTTCGGGAAAGAGGCTTCCGCGAAAGTCTCAATATATTCTCTAGAGGGCTGTTTAGGTCACCAGCCGAGTTAGCCAGAAGAGGTCTGACGAGCTTCCCGAGAAAAAGCTCGCAGAGTTCTTAGCTGTGGTACCGGTCTCTGCAGTTAGTACACCACATCAGCGGGCAGTCCATAAGGTGTGGAAGCTCAGCGCTCGAGAGAACCTTGCCAATCCGTCCAGAACGACGAATCTCTGCCAACTGTGGAGCCCTCTCAACAAAGGTGCAGACGAGCTTGCACGGCCAGACAGCTTCAGGTCGTGGATAGCTGAGTCCTCTTTGGTCAAGGCTAAACACGAACTGATTTTCTCCGTCACGAGATTCATTTCCCTTAAGTTACAGCTTGCATTCAGGACACGTCACCTGCAAAGTTGAGCGGGTTCTACACATTAGCCTTCCTTGCTTAAATCTGTCTTGAAATTCGTCGCAGGTTTGTCGCAGTTTTTTAATTCGCTCGTTCAGCTGTTTGGCTTGCATTTGAAGGCGGTGCGCGTTTTTCTTGGCATCTTCCATGAAGCCTATAGCTGTCAAATTGAATGACGTCTGACATTCTTCCACTTCAAACTTTTTTTGCAGGCAAGGTTCAATAGCCACGCACTCATCAACAGCTCGTCTTCTTTCTGCAGGGGACTGCATTTTGCGTTGTCGGCTTTTACCGCTCGCATGCGACGTGAACGCGTTAGGTGGCACACGAACAAGCGGTCTGCGTTTCTTTGAACCTGCTGGTTGCATGTACAACGAATACAATGGAAATTGAGTCGGCACCGCTGTCGGTGGCAGTTTCTTCCGCTTCATCCCTACCTTGTAATCCTCCGCCTTAAATGCCTATATGTACAACCTCGGCTTTCTGCAGGGAAGATAATCCACATAGCGCTCCCCTCTCCCAAGCTGCGAGGGGGAGCCAGGTTGGGGCAAAGTAAAATGTGAAGAGGATATAGGAAAGGAGGTGACGGGCAAAAGTGGAAAGCGCGAAGTGTACGTCGGCCTTTAAAATGAAGAGAGCGCACGACGCTCCTGGAGCTTGGTTGCCACTGGCTGCCCTTCTCGCTGCCTTCTCGCGAAATGTTCTTCAACCAGGCATCCCAAAATTTCTTTCTAGACGGAAGCTCGTGATAGCAGAGTTCCGGATCTCTCGCAGCATTTGACTTACAACGCGGCACGCAACAGGTTTTAGGCATCGCGTGCTCCGTAACCCATCTGCACACTTTAAAACTGTGCAGAGACAGACAAAAGGCGGCTGTCTACGTCTCTTCTTTCTCATCCATCAGTGGTTATCGCCATGAAACTATAAAAACCAGCAAAAAAACGATCGAAAACACAAACCACGCATGCGAGCACAGGGTAAAACTGCGATATTTTCTCCGCGCAAAGTGGTGCAAAGGTGGGGGACAAGCGATTTTTGCGGCCTTTTGCAACCGCGACAGCGCCTCGGTATCGGCGAAGCCAATGACGGGCAGATATTTTCTCTGGGTCGCAAAGCAAGAGCGCGTTGGGATGTACCGCAGGAAAGGCTACAAACGCGAGCTCCTTGCTCTATAAGGCACATCTCGGCGGCACAAGCTCTCGTGCGTTAAGAGTAGCTCCCAACGCTATGAGCTCGCGCTGCTAGCCTTGTCTGCGGTACAACATAAGGTGAAACGGAGTATAGCTTTCAGCTCACGAGACCACTCGCCGATGTGCAGCGCCTCCACGGCAGATGGGAGAAGTTCTCCTCTCACGCGCGCTCTTTTGTTTTCGGAAAAAATCGGCAGGCCGCACCAACAGGAGGGATCGAGAGGCCGTGCCTACGCTGTGCTTTTTAGAGACCATCAAGGTCGCAGCTGATAATCTTCATCGTGACATTATACGTATACAAATCACGTTTGTCTCCGCGTGCTTTCTCGTGCTACTCTAGCTCGGCGCCTAGGGAGTAGTAGGGATTTTTCGCCCTTGCAATGAGAAACGTCACGAAGACATACGGATCTGCGGGTTTGTGAGAAAAGAAAACTTCGCTGCAATCTTTCGGCCCCTCCCCCCGCTATGTCATAACACGAAGAAAGTTCTGTCTGACGAGTTTAGCGACCCTGGGTCGCTAAACTCGTCAAACACAAAGTTGGGGCCGAAGTTGACGGAGCACATCGATTGGCCTATCACGACAATGACTTGGCGCTTTTTACGACGACGTCCAATCGGCGCGCTCCGCGAACTTTACTTCACAAGCACCGGGAGACTGCAGCATGCTGCACGTGCTTGGCGCTTGTCGGTGCTAGAATCACTAAGTGAGCGTAGCTTATTTACAATTGCAAGCATGGCGCCCGACTGGTGCCCATATGCTTGCAAGCACGCGTGCAGCTTGCGCGTGAACATAGCTTTGGCAAGCTTGAAATTGCACGGGCTTGTCCGCACGAGCAGACATGGCGGTGGCCAGTCGCCTTGCTTGCAATAGTCTATAGACCCCCTTAAAAAAATCTGGCAACACCGAAAAGCCACTGAACGAGTCCAACAACATTGGGCGGCCGACGCCATGTTGAAGGATTCCGTTCCGGCCGGTACAGTCGTTTTAGTGGACCGTACGCTATAGCTTTGCGTACGCAAGGAAATTGCGGGTCGTGAGTGCGCATGCGCAGAACCCAATAGAAGGGCTAGCGTATTGCGTACGCACGCAATGCTGGGGATTTTGCGTTGTGGGCTAGCGGGCTTTGCAGGAAGCTCTCGAGAGGTCTCGGACCCAACGAGATCGCCAGTTTCAAGATGGCGGTTACCTCGACTGGTGCAGCAAGGGCGACGTGGTGTTCTCGAAGTTCTGTGTTACGTGAAATTGCGTGGTGTTCAGCTCGGCAATCCTTTCGGGGACCTACCGCGGTCGAATCGATCGCCGTGCAGCTTAAGGAGTGCACAGTGAAAATATTCACCGCTCTGAATGTGCGTCATTGCTCCGATATGCTCAACGCTAAGCCAGTTCATCACAGTTCCTCGCCGACGGACGAACGACTCTAAAAAAAAAAATCGCCAAACTTCTTGCTATGCACTGGACATTAGTAGGTCATGAACTTCATTCTCGATAGCATTGATAAGAGGTGCCGTTTCCACGGGAGGACTGACGGAGGTTCCGTGATCGAATTTGGCTACGCGCACTCGGTACTCGTAGCCTCCGTTCCCCGCAGAAAAGCGCGCTTAGCTGCGGCTTGGTGTAATTTGAAATAAAATGATTGGACACGTTTTCATTTTCAATATTTCTTTCCAGGAGCATGGTTGCGCTATAAGCCCGCGGAATTCTACTGCTCTGGCAAATTTAACCAAGATCATGCGAGGTGTTCACTCGAAAACGTAACGCACAACTAAATTCGGTCCGATAAGGTCATTTTTAGCGTGCGTTATGCTATTGCGTATTACGTACGTAAGAGCCAGCAACGCTATACTAAGACTGTCCACTCTGGCGTTCTTGCGTTTCCTCTATCCCTTCGCCTCTGTATGGCTGCACGTAGTGTTTTCCCTATCACGGGTTGGGTAAACGACATTTCCCAACTCCAAGCCGTTGAAGATGAGGAAGTACACATCGCTTCTACAAGAGCGATTGGAGTCAAAGCGTTTTTTCGACAAAAGCTTCAACTTCCTCGTTGAGGTGCGGCTATCCGTCTTTTGTAGTTCTCCGTATTTTTTTTTTTTTTTTTGAACCTATGGACTGAAATGTGCAAATTATAAAATGAAGTGTTATTAAAATCATGTATCACTCTGGTCGAGCTGGGCGATTTGAGCGGGATTACGCGACTTTTACGTTTTGATGACTCCTCCGGCCGTCCCAAATTTCTACACTGCACATTGCTTCTTCGCGTTCAAATACGTAGACTGACACGAGCCATCGTTAGTACACGGCCAGCAGGGGTTTCATATACGACAAAGATCGTGTACAATAAATAATACAAAAAAAACATGTAAAACCTTAAGTTGCTGTACAGGTCTCTAAAAAATAGCGCAAGGACGACGGAGGGAAGAACGAGAGGACTGGAAAGAGCGCTAACTGACAACTGGCGTTTTATTTACAAGAGAAAAGAAGACGAAAAGAAGTGAGGTAATTCAAAGACAAAAAAGGAAGATTGAAAAAGAAGAAGGGAGATAAAAAAGGTTTCGATAGGAAACAGAAGGGTGCTTTTTGTAATTATATGCGAAATATTATGAAGCAAAGATTGAAAAAAAAATAAAGAAAATAAAAAAGTTAAAGAAAATAAAAAAATTAAAAAGAAGAAAAGGAAGAAAAGAAAAAAAGGAGAAGAAAAAGGAAGGAAAACAGAAGAGAAGAAGAAGAAAAAAATAGTTCAGTGACCAAATATGTCTGTATGGCTGCACGTAGTGTTTTCCCTATCAAAAAAAAAAAAAAAAAGTGTAGGAAGGATCTTCAGGGCTAAAGGCTGAGGTAAAACTGTTCTTTTTCTGATAAGGATACTGAAGGAGCAATGATGCTAGTGTCGCCCTTGGATAGTATGACGTGTGCTTCGAAAAGTTCTCTACTCCTCTGACCAGAAAATCGTTTGAGTACTTTCGTGTGCTCGAAGAGTGGGGTACACAGACAGTCTCTTACATGCACCGCAAGATGTCCCGCGGGAGATGACCTTAACGCTAAGGCATGTTCCCTTAGCCTGACATTTAGACAACGCCCGGATTGTCCCACATATACCTTTCCACACGAAAACGGTATTTCGTACACTACACCGCTGTTGCAGGTGACATATTGGTGTTGATGCTTTACAGTACATTCTGCAGTTTGTTCCTGCTGGTTGTTGATTTTTGGGCATAGCCTCCTTAGTTTATCAGGAGCTGACATTACAACCTGTACTTCAAACTTGGATGCCGCCCGCTTCAAGTTATGGGTAATGCGATGTATGTATGGCACAACAGCCGGTCGTCGTCCCTTGAACTTATTTCTTGTTCGTCTTCCACTTGATGTAATCATGGATTCAGCGACATCGAACAGAATCGAATTAGGATATCCAGATGCCGTGAGTCGTTGAATTTGAGAATTAAAACTCTCACCGGCTGTATGTTGGCATGATTTCTTGAGGGACGCACTTAAACAATTCCTTACGATCCCTCTCTTGATTAGCTTTGAATGGGCAGAGTCATATTGTAAGAGCATTTTCTTTGTTCTTGGAGAGTACATCCAGCAAGCTTGATCATCAAGAAACGATAACCGCAGATCGAGAAACTGAAGAGAGGAGTTCGCCGGCAACTCATGCGTAAACTTGAGTCCTGTGCTTGCTCTACGAAGGTGCTTCGTATGCTGTCGGTTAACTCCGTGTCATTCTCAGTGGGTCGGTCTTTGAGGAGGATTTTTTTATAGTGCCGAGGCCAGTACGGTCGGCGCGTGGAACCGTGCTTGGGTAATATAGCAATAGGTTTATTGAAGCAGAAGCTGCAAGCGCGTGCATGTTGGCTTGCATAAAGCATCCGCTGCACTGGTATGTACGTGACACCTGAGGTCGTATGGCACCGACGACGCCCAGCTGGTCACCCAACAGCCAGAAGAGTTAAGCCAGCTAGCCCGACTTCGGATAAAGGACCAACAACGTGTCGACGCTGGCCGGTACAACCTTCGCCGCCCCGACGTGGAGTTCTATTCCGGAGACAGGGTGTGGGTCTGGACGCCTATTCGCCGCCGCGGCCTCAGCGAGAAACTGTTAAAACGCTACTTTGGACCCTACAAGGTCATTCGCAGCCTCGGGGATTTGAACTACGAGGTGCTCCCCGAAGGATACCGACCTTCAGGACGCTGCCAGTCACGACCCAGAGTGGTCCACGTGGTTCGACTCGAGCCGTTCTACGCGTGTTAGGACTGTGACGCTGGATGTTTATTTCGTCTTATAAGTTTTTTTTTTTCCCTTTTTATTAGCCCTTTTTGTTTTATTTTCTAGTTGCATAGCGACGATGCGCTTTTAAAGGGGGAGATAAAGCCGCGCGCGGGGCCGAGGAAGCAGCGCGCCCGGTCACGGTATTCTAGAAGATTCGCGTTTATTCTTACTCGGAGAGGAACTTTTATCATTTCGCCCTAGTTTCTTGTTCTCGAGTGTGAGTGCCTGTTCATTGACACCCGAACGCTCGATGCTCGAAACTTTTCGGCCGACTTTTGGTGATGCCGACGCACACTAGATATGGAGTGGCCCGCGACCTTGTCGAGTCAGTCTGCCTCTCGCTTCCTGTTACGCCGCCAAATCGCCGCCTGCTTTTCTGCTGTCTCGACGCTCGTTCTTTATTATGTTTAGCACAAGTTCGCCGATTAAACATTTCTTTATCAGTTCACATTTCATCGGCGGTTCGCCTTACTCCGTGACAATATATTGGCAGTTGCGTTCTTGAACATTGAGTATACGCAGCGGTGTTTGTGGGAACGGTTCTTTGGGACATATGTGGAAAGTGTGAAAGCGAAAAGCAAGGAAATACGGCGATGCGTCAATTCTCATAAAGGTCGAACAGGGACCAACGTGCTGATTCACGCGCTGCCGGTGATTACGGAGAACAATCACTAACTGACACCGATTAGAGTTTCGGCATTTCGATAAATCCACACCTTTTCTAAAATCACGATTTGAGACTTTTTTTTTTATATGAAACTATTATGTTTGACGGACTCACGATCAACAATGCTTTTAAGTGAGAGGCTTGTGCCGGCGGTCGTTATGTGTTACGTGCTTGTGCTGCACGTATGCGTTCACTATCGCAGGTTCCCGAACGATCGACTTTCAAAGATGGTGAATTACAGGGGATCTAATTTTTCTTTGACGTAATTTTTGTAATGTTGAGCTTTTCACGAAAATAGTATAAATAGTTTACCATAAAAAATCAACCCATCCTATGCTAAATAGACGTCAATATGTACCGGAAAATTTAGCAATAAGATAGAGAGAAAAAAAAAACGGAGTCTTATCTTTTTTGTTTTGTCAATGTACACGAAGTCCCCCCCCCCCCCCCCACACACACACACACACACACACACACACACACACTCACATGCACACGCAGCACGCGCGCGCTCGCGCAAACACGCATATTTTTTTGTTCCCGCAAAGTTGGCAGAGTTCCACTATGGCTCGGTATTTCCCAGTACGGGCAGCCCTCGATAGGCTTTCGGTCAACGCTTCACTTTACTCTCACCAAGGCTAAAAACGCGATCGCGTCCCTGTACCGCCTTCGCCCGAAGCCACACAGTGAAAACGTATCTCGACTAGTTCACAAGGATATCGGAATGACTGCAGCAAAGCTCAACTGCTTCTTGCATGATGCAAGTGTTAGAGCCCATCCCCAAACAGACTTCATGAAACAGCAGTGTTTCCGTAGACCAGGGATGGCCAAGCTGCGGCTCTCCGCGTGTTAAAGTGCGGCTCGCGGCTCCCCCCCCCCCCCCCCCCCCCCCCTATCTCCCCCCTGCCCCCGCGCCTTTCTTCCGGTCACACGAGCACTTTCCCAAAAAGAGAACTTGAACGCGTTTTAAATCGAAAAGCAGGTTGCGGTTTGGTAGTCTTGTGCTACTCCTACCTTACGTACAGTTGGACTGCTTTTAACTCGGATAGATTGAAAGTAGTTCGAGTGTCGTTTATTGCTCTAAACAAACGTTTGCCCCCCTTCCCGCGGATCTTGGAAGTTTCGTGGTTTTGTTTGACACTCTTAGGCCAAGTCCGCGCTAAATAAAACGACGAACAAGTTAAAGGACGACGATGACCGCAGAGGGCTGCAACACTGGGCATCCGTCATCGCCTCTACTTCCGGTACTTCTCATTTTAGGCCTAGCGCGCTAATCGAACTCGAATGTCTTTCGGCCCTGCACTCCCCCTCTTTTAAATGACTACGCGAGTCACGCGCGGGTCAAAAAACCGCGCTCCTGCTCGTGTCTCGTCGGAGAGCACGTTAGTCGAGAGCCTCTTCATGAATATATGCAAAGCATGAACGGGGCCCGGGCCGAGCGAACATGCCGCAAACGGGTCCCACACTCCCACGGAGATGAAAACATTTATGAGGACGTGAGCGTTCCCGCGCCGCTGATTAAAACGCGGATCGGGAATTTCAAGTCCGCCGGATTTCCGACGTGTCCGCGTTAATACGCGAGACCGCATCGTAGAAAGAACACTCCCCCACCCCCAATTTTCGGTCTCAGAATCCTCCTCTTGGGTTTAATCCAACACAAACTAAAAATCCCCCCCCCCCAAGAAAAAAAAAAAAGAACTTTATTTTTATTTTTCGCTTAGCAACTCAGTCAACCCGGGACGCTATACTTCCCGGTCGGTGCCTTGTCGCCGCCTAATGAACATGCACCTTAGGCATACGCATTTCATTATTACGCCAGCTTGCTGTCTTTATTTTGAAACTGATGCGAGGTGTGCTTTATTTTCTGATTATTATTCTTTACGTGTTTTGCTTTTTTAACGGGCATGGACCATCCATCATACCTGCACCTTTTCCGAGGTGTGAGTCGGCAGGTAGAATACGTCCACGTCACCCTCGGACATGATAAATCTCAGAATCACACCAACTTCTAAAAAAGGAAGATGAAAGGTATTTCAACGCCGTGAGATGTTTCTATACCTTTCGCCCCAAGACGTGTGTCGTTTCCTGGCGTTCCTCGCGGCTTTCTTTATTTCTCATCTCGTATTTTTGTCGCGCCCGCGGTCGCCGTAGAATTTAGAGGCTTCGGGAAATGAATGAACCCGAGATTTTCTCTGCCTCCTTATATATTTTAGGGGAAGACAGCGCCTGGTAGTTGGATCTGCGGTCAACCCGTACTCTACGGTCAAACCGTACACGCGTTTTTCTTTTTCTGTTTTATACAAAAAAGTTTATTCGAGAAGAAACACGGTTATCTCGCATCAAATAAATTGCACTCGCCTCACGTTGGAGTATCGAGTTTATTAAACGCGGAAGCAAAGTAGCGAGAATGTTGCATATCAAGCAGCTTCTCCAAGTCTGTCACGTCTCCTGACGTCTCATGACTTAGGGTTTAGGGCGTGTTTCTGGTGCCGGCGCCTTCGAGACCTCCGAAGGCGAATCGCTCGCTGTTGGCGTGGGACTCTCCTTGGCGCCGTGCTTGCCGCTTTCCTCCGTGGACCAGGATCCGCTGCTGCTGCTCGAGTCCGCCGAGCGCCGGGATTTGAGGTGCGGGTACTGACGCTCAGCCGACAACTCCTCGCCTCCTGCGACTAAACTAAAACTAAGAACCCGTACCATTCGCGACTTTCAGTGGCTGTGGTAGCGCGGTGTGAGAATCGCGCTCCCTGCAGTTCGTGAATGATCGACTTTACAATGACGATGGTTGCTTTCGCTGTCTTTATATAGATAAATATGAAGTAAGGCTCTAATATCGCTCCTATCTAAGGAAATTAGAAATACTTATGCGTCACAGAAAGAACCTACGTTGTACTACTATTGTCCTACGTCGATCATCCAGACGACGGCCATTTTGATAGGCGCCAGGAAAAGTTGCGGATACTTGGGAAACTTGCCTCAGTGCCAATGTCGTTATTTAGAAGACCCAATCTGACATTCCTTTCATCTCGGGGTTGAAAATTCCTCGTACGCTCGTACGCTTTGAAATAGCAAATGGAACGACAGTGCGTTTGACTTCGGAGGAGGCAATGAACCACGGTATAGACGTTGTGTTTGAAGCAAAAGGTAACGGGTAACCCCGCTTGTTTACTTGAGCATAGCGGGCATCGTCGCAATAGGCATCGCTACTGCGTTCTAAAGTCGATTGTAGAATTTTCTTTTTTTTTTTTTTTTAAGAGTAGGTCAGCGACTTGTTATTGAGAGAATCGAATCGATATTCGTCCCTAGTGAACGTTCTTCGGTCTCTCGCAAGCGAGAGAGAGAGAGAGAGGCTGGAGAGAACAGCCATCAGACAGTCGGCATGAGCCGGGCTTCGGGTTGCCTTGCGCTGCCGACTGTCGACGAGGACGAGAAGTGCAGACGGCCTCCCTCGCGCCAGCACGCAGCTCTCGCGCGCTATCGTTCCCGGCCACCGTTCCCGGCCACTTTCTCTTATTACGACTCCCAGCTGCACCGTTAGCCGTTGGCGCTGATGGCTTCTCTTTGCAACAAAGTTACCCTCCATCTTCGAAAATGGCATACTTGGAAATTGGAAGCGCGCGGGCGGCTGCCCGATGCCCTCGGGCGTCGGCACACCGAGGCTGGCGAGAAATCGGCGGCTTTCAAGCGGCCTGAAATCGCACCCATAAGCTCGAGCGTTGAGGGGACTCTCGTAGGGGGCAAGTGGTGCGGGGCAGCACCAGAACGGGAATGGGCAACTAAAGTGGGCATGCAGGCGTCTTGGTGCAAGACTAAAACATATCGAAAAAAAAAAAAAAAAAAAAAATCGGTGTGCACAAAAGACACGGAGCGATGAAAGAAGTAAACAGGACGAGCGGGTACAGGACACGGAATAAGGCCATAAATAATCTCATCATGTGGAAACGAGCCGCCGCGATGTTAACTCGTTACGGGTGTGGGTTTTCGCTCTCCTTCGCTTCCTTTGTTGAGGCGTCGGTTATTAAGTTGACGGCTCGCATTTCCGGACCGCGTGGTGATTTAACGGGGAAGCGAGAGCGAAAAGGAGGCGGGGAACGTATTTTTGTCTTTTTTTTTTTTTGACGGAAGCCAGGTTAACACTCGGCTTCTCTTAAAGAAAGACAGCGAATGTTTGTCTAGTAAACCACGAGCACTCGTACCCATATATGTGGCCATTGCTCGTGTTACGTGTACGGTGTATATTACGTTATGGACTGATGTAGAACGCAAGAGTGACGCGCCGTCGTCGGTTGGTTACCTTGTGCGTCGCAGACCATGATGGCCAGTAGTGCCGCTCCCAACAGGAGCACCAGCAGCGAGGCTCTAGCTCCGTTCATCTTTACGTTTAGTTCGGGGTCCGCCTTCTGTCCTCGCTCCCAGTCTCTCCGCACTTATGAGCTGCCCTTAACGTGTCGCCTCAGCTGTGGCCCGGCGTCGTACCGTCACGTTACGGCTGATTCGCGCTCCTGTTCGTGAGATGTTTCGAGCGAGCGTGACAAGCTTCGGTATGCCACCAGGGTCTGCGAGACGGCTTTGGCTCCCCGATGGAGCACTCCCGCGCACGTTTGTTTGTCGCTGCGTGCGCGTGGAACCGACAGGATCGTTTTGTTTTGGTCGCGTGCTGCGTAGCATCGGATCGCCATTAGCTGCTCTGCCGTGTCGTGGTCACGGACAATGACGCAAGGGCGGTCAGGTGCAAGGGCACGCCGCGTTTGGTGTGTGACTGTCGGGCTCGAGCCTCCGCCCACCGCGTGCTGTTTTCACCCCCACTGCGTCGCACCTGTCAGATTGAGGCAGCTCACTTCCCGTTTCTGACTCTGTTGTTTTTTTCTGCTATTGAAATGCTGCGGTGAAATGGGGCCTGGTTATGAATCGAATGCCGCGGGAGTCTCTTTGTGTGTATACACCTTTTCTACAAGGGCGCAACCTTCTTGAATGTCGTCACTTCTGGTATGCGTTAAGACGTCGTTTTTATCTCTCCACGCCGATAGAGGGCGTTCACGAAAAGTCCGAGATTGTCACACATTCTCCTTTTACCTCACCCATACTTTCTCGGATATTTCCGATTGAAATTTTTTATTATTTTTTCGTCCCGCATACCAAATACAGAACCCAGTTGACTGAGAACGAAAGAAAATGAAAAACGTCTATATGTGCGTGTGGTCGATTTATTGTGGGAGGATCGGTGGCCGAGTGGTCTAGCGCACACGAAAGTCACTGGATGCTGGAAAAAGTAGCGCCAAGCTCCATGGTCGTCATTTTGTGTGGTCAACATTTTGGTCCGTGAAATGGGCAATTTCTCCTTGACCCCTTCGTTCTTGGTGAGCCGACCTAAATTCGCTGGTGACGGGTAGCTTTATGGAAACGTTTCTTGTATACCGAGATTTTGCTATTCACATACCGGCGAAACAAGCGTACATCTTCGTACCACCACCACATGCTGTGTCGGTGCTTGCAGGCAGTGAAACATAAGTTTACTGTTTTAAAATACGCAAGAAGAACAATATAATTGTAAGAGATCCGTGGAGATGGGCATGATTGATTAGTTGATTGCTTACACAGTGCCAAAGACACTTATTGGCGAAGAACGCTTCCAGTACGATGATGCTCCATGGTGATCTTGGCGCGACTGGTTTAGAACGACCCTCTTTAAGCTTCGAAGATTTGAATGGACCGAGATAGTAGTGCAAAACTATCGATAGTACTATCGATAGTCGCCAAAAATATGACTATCGATAGTAAAAAAAAACTATCGATAGTACTATCGATAGTCGACTATCGATAGTCGACTATCGTAAAACTATTGTTGTGACTCAGGGCTTGTCCACGTAGTCGATCACCGCTGGAGCCATGCGTCGCCGAGGACGTCGAGCACGGTCGGTATAGAGCCAGGGTGTCTCGTCTCAAACTGTTTATTTATATTCTATGTACAGTCTGCCGTTCGGCATGAGAACAACATGAGAACACCAAGTAGCAGCCACCTGCTGCTGCTTTTATAACGTCACATTTCCCCACATCCCTAGAAGGGAATCCCTATCGTCCCTGCCTTGACCGAAACAGCGTGGTCAGTGTTCGTTACGTTCAGGCACGCCCCTTCCCTCTCCCTCACACACTGCCACACGCGTCACGCACACCAGGGCCAGACGTCCTTGGCCGCGGTGTCGCCAGTCAATCTTGGCGGACAATGGTTCCATCGAAGTCCGGACGGCGGAAGAGATCCCTAATTGCAGGCGTTCTGGCTTTCCAGCGTTAGGGGATAATCCCAAAAGCAGACCTGTGCCCGTTACTTCAAAAAAGTAATTAATTACAGTTACAATTACTTGACCTAAAAATTAATGGAATACCGTTACAAATTACTCCCCGTAAAAAGTAGTCGATTAATTACTTCGTTACTTTACTCGGTTACTTTTGCGTTACTTCAAAGGAACACAAAAAAGAGACACTATCTACTGCGGGTTTGAAGGGAAAAATTTTGGGCCCCATCAAAATTAAAAAAAAAATAAACATATTCATTACTTTCTCTACCCAATAATTTAGGTTAATAATTTTAGGAGAACGAATTTATAAAGTTTTAAAGAACTTGAACAGGTGCTCAAGATAAACGAGCCTTGCGCTGTCCAACCGGGACAGAACTAAATCCCATGATCATGCGACGAATGCAGTTGGGCGGTGGAGGCACGCACACCATTCGAGTTAATCCGAGTTTGGCGTCGGCGAGCTTCAAAACACGATTTCCCTGAAGATATGGTTTTTCTATGTTTGCTGCATGTTGCCTAAATAGGGGCTGGTTTACCTACTAAAACTGACTGGCTGTGAGACCAAGATGCGGTACTTGCGTCTGGGTACATTTCAAAGACTCCTCCTTGATGAAGGTTGTTATCCGACCGAATGGGGCCCACTTGACCTTCTTTCTTGATCACCACACGTTTCGGAACCGAGACGTCACACGAAATATTAATGCACAATCTCTCAGCTGAACTGACTTTCCCGTCTAGAAATGATTAAAAAAAGCCCAATTTTCAGTGAACAGCACGCTTCCATGTCTTCCACGCGTTTACAGGCGGCTTCACAACTCCAGTGTCCAAGTGAGTCACCGTTTATTCTCAGAAAACTCGGGCTGTGTTTCCTTTTCCTAAAATTTCGGTCTAAGTTCCCGCAGGCCCAATCCACTGACGAGAACCCTAGCATTCTCGGGCTCAGCTTGGATGTCCCAAGCCGTTTTGTTGTGCTCCCCGACCAGCAATCTCTGCTGTCGAAGGTTACTGTTTAAACTGACAGCAGGGTTGATGCTAGATTTTTCTTTGTTCCAATGAACTGCCGCCATCGCTCCCTCATGTTTTTGCCCTACGCATCCGCCAGTGTGAAGTCAAGTGACAGGAGCCACATAGCTGGTTGGCCCAGCCAGTATTCAGCTTTCACAGCGCTTCAAGTATGAGCAGGGTCGAGGTCTCATTAGAGCTGTCTCTCTGTTTGCGGGGTGAGCGTGTGTATAGGCGGAAACATCAACAAACAAAGCACGGTTTCGTTTAAAAAAAATTGTTTTGGGGGAACAAGGCGCGGAGGAGTGGGGAGCGAAGGAGGGTAGAGGAAGAAGGGGGGGAGGGGGAGGAAGGAAGGGAGCGGGCGTATGCACCACGGTCGCTCTGTCCACGGTCTCACTCGACATGAACCCCACGCCACGGTTTTATGGTCCGTTCGTCTTCTGCTATTTTGTAAGCTCGAAGCAGTCCGTTCGTTTTCCAAGAAGTCGAAGCCTGTTGCCTTTCTGTAGAGGGTCGAATCCTCCCAGCCTGGCTGACCGTACGAACGAGTCGAGAAACGGTCTCTGGCTGGGCCAGGACCAACTTGTCCTGGGCTGGGCTGTCGTGCTTTCCGTGAATTCCTTTCCCTCACCAGCACCTCACCAGAGTCTTGTGTTACCATGCTAAAAGAGCGAAGGCCGTTGCATCGCCCTTCTTCCCCTCTATTTCTCCCTTTGACGGGACGGAAGAATTGTAACGAGTAATTTCAGTAATTCGTTACTGAAAAAAAAGTAATGAGATTACATTACAAATTACATTTTCAAAAAAGTAACGGATTAATTACTAAATTACAAGAAAAGTAATTAATTACAAGTAATCCCGTTACTTGTAACGAATTACTTCCAAGTCTGCCCAAAAGCGATCTGAGCTGAGGAAAGCGCGGCGGAAAGCTGAGGAATGCCTTGGGTCGCCGCGACGAAGAACGGCGACCCAAGGCTGTCGGGTCGCCGTGCTTCGAGGCCAGACAGAAGCAGCAAGGAGAAGGGCCGGAAGGCAAAGACCGATGACACTCGCGTCCGTCAACTCGATAATCCCTCGTTGGAGGCCACGTCGTCCCCTCGCAAGAGGCATTTTGGCGACCCCGAGGCGCCTCTCGCCTTGCCTCCGTGCACAGCTGACCGTCACCACCTGGCGACGACGCTCCGGGCCGTTCACCTGTGGTAATGGAACTGTACGGAGAAACTTGTCTTCCGGGGCCTTTCACAACACTATCCATAGTACTATCGATAGTCGACTATCGTAAAACTATCCATAGTACTATCGATAGTCGACTATCGAAAAACTATCGTAAAACTATCGATAGTCGACTATCGAAAAACTAGGGAGTTTTAGGGAACCGTTTTGGCACATTCGATACGGTACGATGGAGTAAAGGTTCGTCCCTTGAGTGAATAGATGATGACTGCCCAGCGGTGTCTTGCGGGGCCAATCGTTGGATGAGCCTTGTTTGGTGGGTGATCAGAAGAGTGCAACAGATGCGGGAGGACTCCGTCTAAACTGTTTATTTAGACGTTACGAGCTATTGTTCACAGTATATACAAAGCCAGGGAAAACCCCCGTCTTCCAAATCAGTCCAAGTCCAAGCCGGAAAGGGGCCTCCCCCTCCCCAGTCATGGGCCTTTGAAGACGCAGACCCCCTCACTCTCGGATGAGGATCAACCAATCATTTCAAAGTTTTGCTGGAGCCACGTGATATCCACCGTCCAATAGTTGGCAAGGGCGCCGATACACATTCGTTAACTTGCCAATGGACTACAGCCGACAGCTCCGTAACTTCGTCCGTGCATCCCGATGCAGACACAGCGGCGCCTCTCCGGAACCCCTCGGTTGAAACCCAAGAAGCCCCGTAGAATGCGCAAGCGATTCAAAAGAAAAACAACATCCCTTCCCGAGGGGTCATCCCGATGGGGGAGACACAGGAAGACGCCCTCTAGGGGGGCCGCGTCGGCGGAAAGGCCCACGCGGTCCCCAGTTAGAAAAACAAAACTACACAAAACGACCGGGAAGGGAGCATCATACACGCCGCCGGACAAGACGAACGTCGCCCGGCCGATCGAGAAACCAGCCGTCTTTCCCAGAACCCCCCACCGGCGATGCGATCTAGTCGCGCGATAACTTTCATCGCAAAAGCGACCATCGCGGGCAAAAAAGCGACGCGATTTGAGCATTCGCTTCCTGACCCGACTTTTTGCGATGCGATCTAGTCGCGGAGCGGCTGAGCCAATCAACGGCGTTCGGAGCGAAAGTTATAGAAAAACGACTCGCTCATCGCGCACGCCAGTATGACCATCAAATTTCTTTTTGCGATGCGATCAAGTCGCATCGCGCGACTGCTTACATCGCCGGTGGGAATGCGCCCTCCGGTACGAGCTGCGCATGCGCTGCCCACCGAAGACTCCCATATGCGCAGTGCGTACCGGAGGGCCCGTCGTACCGTATATCGGACGTGGAAAAACGGTTCCCCTAAAACTCCCTACTATTGATAGTCACTATCGTAAAACTATCTATAGTACTATCGATAGTCGACTACCGCAAAACTATCCATAGTACTATCGATAGTCGACTATCGTAAAACTATCCATAGTACAATAGATAGTCGACTATCGAAAAACTATCGATAGTGCTATCGATAGTCGATTATCGTAAAACTATCGATAGTCGATTATCGTAAAACTATCGATAGTACTATCGATATTCGACTATCGAAAAACTAGGGAGTTTTAGGAAACCGTTTTGGCACATTCGATACGGTACGATGGCCCCTCCGGTGCGAGCTGCGCATGCGCTGCCCACAAGACTCCCATATGCGCAGTTCGTACTGGAGGGCCCATCGTACCGTATATCGGACGTGGAAAAACGGTTCCCCAAAACTTCGTACTATCGATAGTGCTATCGATAGTTGACTATCGTAAAACTATCCATAGTCCTATCGATAGTCGACTATCGAAAAAATATCGATAGTGCTATCGATAGTCGATTATCGTAAAACTATCGATAGTACTATCGATATTCGACTATCGAAAAACTAGGGAGTTTTAGGAAACCGTTTTGGCACATTCGATACGGTACGATGG